>VWZF01005837.1:358995-543075 GCA_013396755.1 Sclerurus mexicanus | reverse complement strand
GGGGAGGAAAAAGTCAAACATTTATCACAGAAAGAGTCACTACTAAGTTAAATCAAGTTTAATATTTAATTGCATTTCAAATTGCCCTTACTGGGCTTTATAATATATTCTTAACAACAGAATTATAGGTCATGCACATACAGTTATCTTTAAATCTACTAGTCAAATATAACAAAACAGGGTATCTTAGAAATTGCAAGCAAGGTGTGTTGCATGTTAGTGAAGCCTAATTAACTAGTCACTGTGTGTTTTCTTACATTTCCATGTTCATTGGTTAATCTCATTCTGAATAAAATAATGCTTTTTTAAACCATTGTTAAGAACATAATCTCAAAAAGTAAAATAACATTATCAGTGGAGCAGAGCTCCTCTGAAAGCAACAGCAGCTCTTTTAGAGCCTCTCCCAGTGTTCACTGACCGGCTCTGGTGATTGCACTTCAGTGGAAGCAAGAGCCTCCTGCTGTGCTACTACAGAAGGAGAACTCAGAAAACTGTGCTTTCAGTTTACTATAACATAACAGAAAATTACCTTTGCCTCTCTGTTTCAATAAGTACTTCATACCTTTGATGCTCAGAAAGCATTTCAGTACAACTTTGCTGTATTTCATTATATTATCTTTTAAATTGATATTTAAAATTTTAGCAAACACATGATCTGTGTGCGTTTTCACTAAAGTCTATAAAATACACATAAATGAATCAATAAATACCATATATTGATACCTATTATTATGATCAGTAATAAATTGTAAAATCATTTGATAAATGTAAAACAAGGAGGGGGGGTATTTGTTATATTGCTTAAAATTCAGTGAAGCTAACTGGTTTGAATCCGTGCTGTGCCCTGAAGGACAAAACTCAGTTCCATGGACTACAAAGACACATTACTCGACTTTTGAAGAAGTGTCTCTTACCTGCAGCTGAACCTCAGTTCTCCTGGCTGAACAGAACTGAAAAGCTGTTGTATGATTGCAGGACATTTGGTCTGAGAATGTGTACTGACAAATCACTGAGAAATGAAACACTTGAAGACTGAAACTTTGCTCAGTTCTCAGTTGCTATTCTGTGGCTTTCAGGGACTAGAAAAACTAGCCTGGGATGATCTTTGTTAGGTCTTCAAGGACTTCCTTGCTGACCCGTGCAGTCATGAAAAACTTCCAAAAGAATTCCTCAGTCTGACTGTGTATTCAGGTTAAAATGAAAGAAGTTTTGCTGTGAGCAAAATGATGTGCAAATAAAACAGTCCTTTCTAAATCTCAAGGAACTTCTATAAATCCACACAGGAGCCATATCTGCAGTGAGGCTGCTTGACTTAATATTACTACACATTAAAAACGCCTGTTGAAGGAGACTTGGGAAGGACAATGGTGAGACCTTTTCCTTTGAGACATTAAAGCCCCTTACAGATTTTTCTTTTCCTGTGCATATTTTTGTTAAATTAACAAGTCTAAACCCTTCCTCCCATCCTCAATGAACTCCTTAGTGAACTAGGAACTTGTAAAGAAAATATTCTTAGTTCTCATCTGAAGGCATCAGAATTCTTGAATCCTTATCACAGCTTTTACTTCAAGGTTTTGGTTTGCTCTCCAGGTTCTTGAGCAGAAGACAATATACAATACAACAAATACTTCTTTCACTTTTACACTGTTTATAAACTTGGCTTCTACAACTAGAAATAGATGACAAAAACAACCATTAAGTGTACTTTGTGAAAGTGATTATTATCTGTTTTGTGAGAACAATGGGGGAAAAAACCATATTAACTGCCATACAAATAAAATTATGCTGTTTATTTTGAAGTATATATGATCACTGCAAGAGTATTTTAGCAGTTTACTTAGAACAGCTTAGGGAATATATTGATTAATATTTAAGTCAAGCTGTTCGAACTAGATGATATTCAGGGTTGCTCCCAAGCCAGGCTATTCTGATTCTTTTCTACCATGAACATTCTGAGAGGTTTCATCCTCCAGAAGCAGCACTGGCTCTTCATACAATACCAATCCTTGGCCATTTCCCAAGGAATTTCATGGGATCCTCTCCCCACCATCACATTTTAATGCAGTTTAGTCTAGTGAGCACACACTACGGCAGCATATCCTGAACATACTTGGAGGACAAAACAAATAGAATAGTAAGTTATATGACCCATACTAATAATTCCACAGGGCCTTACCAGTGATGAGCTCCAGACCCAGCAGTGATTGCTGAGGTAAGGAGTCAGTCAGCACAGACAGGCACGGTGGGACAACCCGTTTGCCACTCGCTCACTTCCAAACCACCGTGTTCTCCTGGAAACACACATTGCACAGGTAAGGATCCCAAGTACAGCCTTGAACTGCAAGGGCCAGCTCAACTTCCACAGGCTGCCCTCGAGCACTTCGCCTACATTCCACACACAGACACCCCTGCCAGTGCCGGCAGGGGCGGCGGGGCCGGGACAGGGGCACGGAGAGGGGAGCGGGGCCCGCCCGCCCCACCACACCTGGAGCCTCCCGCATCTCTCGAGCAGCGCTGCAACTCCCAGCGCTCCCGATGGAAAGCGGGATCGCAGCCGTCGAAGACGTTTGCTTTAAAAAGCAAAACCGCGTATTGCTTTAAGGGGAAAAAAACCAAACAAACAGACAAAAAACAACCCAAACCTAAAACAAAAAGGCCTTTTGTCCGCCCCACTAGGGGCGGGGTGAAAGAGTTGGAGCGCTCCCGGGAAAGGAGCCTCAGCGCGGACCCGGACACTGCCAGAGTCCCGAAGCTGTCCCGGCCCCGTCCCTCGGAGCTCCAGCCGCGCGGGCACTTCCAGTGGGATGGGCGAGGCCCCGGACTTCGGCCCGCTGCCGCTCCGGCCGCTTTCGACACGGCACGAAGCTGCCCTGACACATCCCCGTCGGCGGCCAAAGGCTGCGTTCCGGGGGGAAGTCCCACCCGCGCTCCTGCCCTGCCTCCCCCCGGACCTCTCCGCCCCCGCTCCGCGCCCCCAGCGCTCGCAGGGTCCACCCCCGGCCCCCGCCCGGGCTGGGCGGTCGCTGCCGAGGGTCGGCGGCAGCCCCACACGCGAGTGGGTTCCGAGGCTGGGAGGGACAGAGACGCGTCCTGTGGGTGCCCCGTCCTGCAGGAGCCCGCAGAGCGGGGTGGCGGCAGCCGCAGACCCGCCGGAGCTCACAGCGGCCAGGCACGCTTGTCTTCGGGAGGAAGAGCTGAGGTAAGTGGGCTTGAGCGGGTCCAGCCGTGGAATGGAAACTTACCACCAACTTTTTGTAAGTGAATAAACTTTCTCCCTAGCAGGAAAGTTAGCCCAAAGCATTCCCACAGCGGATTAATTTAAGCGGTTTTACACAGCCGTCAGCAGGGAAAAAACCAAGCAAACAAACAGCAGGAGCTGCTTTTACCTGAGGAGCTGTTCCTCCTGCGCCTCACACAGCCAGGCCTGGCGGTACCGTGAAGGGTAAATATCCTGACAAGGTCCCATTGTTCTGCTGCATGCACCGTGTGTTGTCCCTGCTGTGGACATCTCTGGCAGAGGGTCATATTTTACATCTGCCAGAGAGGATATTCTTGTTCTGGCTCTGTCAAAACAGGGCAGGGAGTAAAGTTGCAGGCACAGTGGCCCTCTTTGTTTCAGGATCAGTTTAGAAGAACTAGGGTAGGACAGTGCTCATGCCGAGGGACCACACGTAGAGGAGAGTGGATGTGGAACTGTGCATTGAAACTAGTGGTTTAATCCATTCAATCCAAATATGTATGCTAGACTTAAACTAAATCAGAATGGCTTGATTTTTGACCTCTGCACTTCAGAAGTTAAGAGAAGTTTGTGAATCATCTACACAGTGACTCTAAGTCACTTGAATGTTACAGCCAGGACAGTGCTGAGTACACTCCCAACTCTTGCAAGATAAAAATGCTGTCAAATATTATTCTGTCAGTCACATCTCACTATAGCTGTGAAAAACATGTGGTGGAGTAAATTTTAAATAATACTTCATTGACTTAAAAAAACCAATCAACATTAGATTTAGCTTTCTTGGCTGGTAATTCAGCCTTCTAGCCCAGACAGTGAGTGCTCTGTCTTGGTACAATACTTTTGTTCACTTATTTCCAGTTTTATCAAAGAACAGGACAGCTCTGGCTGGTTAACAGTAACAAGGCCCAATGTTCCTTAACATTTTTAGGTTAGGCACCTCATCCACTACAGAACTATTTCATTACTACCCATTTTAAATATTTCCTCCTGTGCATGCAGGGTATCTACTTTCCCTGCTTTGCTGTGAACTGTGAGCCCTTTAGGAGTGTAGGAGTGAGGTCTCTGGGCTGAATCCTGACGCCTTTGCTTACCTTTCTTACAGAGAGTGCAAGCCAGTTTAGTCCTTAAGTGGCCTGCGCAGGCCCTTTTTCTCTCATTTTTGTCTCCCCATTCCTTGAAAAAAAAAAAAAAAAAGAAAAGAAAGAGAAAAGTGAAGTAACAAAGTAACACACTCTTCACCTTTCACAGCATCACTCTTCCTTAGAGAAGTCAGATCAACATCTGTAGAGCAGCAATAGTAGGTATCCAGAGAGTACATCAGCTTGATACTGTATTCAGAAATGTGTTACAATGATGCAAGGAGCCCCAAACACCTAATTTCGTAACTCCAATCTCTGTTTCTAGCTGACCAGTGTCAGATTAAGTGTATAATTAAATTGTAGCAAGAGAATTTTCCTGCTGAGATGCTCCTGCTCTCCTCAGTCTTGTGAGACCACCATCTACTGGCCCTGCTAAACAGCAACACCTGTAAACACAAACATTTTTAAAATGACTTCCAGATTTTGAAGCTCTGCTGCAATACAGAGAATGTATTTTATGTTGCTGCCCTATGCATTTCTGCAAGTCCGTTCACCGATTCCTGAGGAACATCTTACCACATGTTCATAAAGAGGTCCTGATATGAGGGAATCCAGGTAAAGGTACACAGTAATATTTAGTAAGGCCCAAAAGACAACTTTTTGCTGGTAGTAAGTACAGAACATTCCAGTAGAACCATGTTGCGTGAACTTCCATATTTCTATTTCGTTTGGATGGAGCCACTACAATATTTAATAGAGCTGGCCATAAAAATGTAATTCCCTTGGTAAAGAAGGTCAGCTTCCCCAGCACATCTCAGAGTATCAGGTGACTCTACCTGTTAAGATAATAACTTGATTTTGTCCAGTTACTGAAAACAAACACCTTTCCTGCTGAAATACAGTTCTTAGGAACATTGCACAGGCTGTAAATGCCCCAGTGCAAAAAAAAAAAAAAAAAAGCACCAGATAAAACTAAGGGAAAGTTGAGTGCAAAGGTGCTCAGCCTCAAAAGGTTACTTTTTCACTCACGTTCTTTGGTTCTGTCAGATTCCACAAGACTATCTTCCACAGAAAGACTTGAACTGTAATTAACCCATGCATGTACATAGTACTTCATACATTATTTCAGAGAGAAGTATCATCATGTTCCCATTTCAGGATTTGATGATCTCAGTCCTTGATACCAAACCCTTCAATAAAATGTTGAATTGTTTTGAGTTTCAAAGCCTGTATCTGTGAGAGGCTCTTAAACAAATCAGCTTTTAAAAGGGTCTAGAGTTCAGTGTTGGGGTTCTGGCATGAAGCAAGACACAAGCACTTAGTGCTCTCTTTAGAGTGTCACTTCAGAGAGCATTTTTGGGAGCTCAGTAGCCACTGCTAATGCCATAGCAAACTGTAAAACTACAGCCTCCAGCACTGCCAGAGTAGGTCAGGCCCTGACTGCACGTGATTCCAGGGATTCTGGAGAACCTACCCTCAAGCCAAGGACTAGGTAGGCTGTAGGCTTAACAAAAGCATGGTACTACTTGATGGCTTTAGAGATGCCAAAATAAGACAGCCAGTAGTTGTTTCAGAGTCTGTGAGGCCTGCCTATCTGAATAACAAGCATTGACCATCTGTAGGACCAAAGTTTGAGTGTTTACTTCCACCAGAAAAATAGAAACAACTCACATTATAGGGACAGAATATCTTTCCCAGCTTGTCTGGGCCCATGTTCTACCAACCCTATCATCAATCAATTCCTGAATCAATAAAGTCCTGTGACCCACCAGTTTTGCAGGTTAAGCAGGAGTACTTCAAAACTCTTCATCACAAACAAACAATGTACAAACCTCTCTACCTTTACACGATCTTCTACTGCATCACAGGAAATAGACAAGCCTTCTTCAAGACATAATCCTTTAATAGTCTTCACCTGCAAAAAAATCACACACCCCACCTTCAGCTGGGATCAATTTTGAATTAGCCACATGAGAATCACCTGTGTGAGCTTCAGGCTCAGAAATATCCCCAGCATCTTTTTTTTTTTCTTTACAGAGCAAACTGCTCTCCATGGCTGGTTGTTAATTTTCCTAAAGTTTGAGCATTTGTACAACCTATTACAAGTTTTCCTAAGAGTCACGTATATGCTTCTTCCCATCCATTCCCCAAGAGTAAAAAACCCATGCTTTTGCATATGAGATTGTACATAAAACTGTGTATAATTGTACATGGAAAACAACATTTATTAGAAAACTACATATAATCTTGTTACATAGTTGGGCATTAAGGGCTTATGTATGCTCTCACAAACTTTACACTGTAGAGTTTCACCCAAGAAAAGGAGTATGGACAGTTCTGTTCCACCTTTTAGTAAGAAAAAGCCAATTATGTCAATGATTCATTAAGACATATTTTCTTTTAGTGAAAAAAACCCCAAACATTTAAAAAGAAATTCAGGTTTATATTACAAAATATTGGATAACTATGAAAGTTGAATGTGTGAAAATCAACATATAACAACATAACCAATTTCTGAGAAGTTTTATTTCACAAACAAAATACAGAATTGTTGTAAAGTGTTACCTGAAACTGATTGACATTTTAGAGGTAGTAATGCTTATATCTTAATTAGTATTTTTGTGGTTTTTTCCTAGAGTGAAACTGGATTTTTGTTAGAAATTCTGCAAAACTGATACTATCAGTAAAGATGTCCTACTTAATGAAAGGAGTTAAATGGTGCAGTCCTGTGAGTCAGATGTGCAAGGTAACGGGAAGCCTGTTTAAAGCACACGCATTAAAGAGCATGTTTGGCATCAGTGAACAACAACTCCAAAATTCACGTGCATCTTCTCAGCTTAGTTCTGAAAAGGCAGACTCTTACAACTATGTCATTGTTGGAGCTGGATCAGCAGGGTGTGTATTAGCTAACAGGCTGACAGAAGACCCTCTCAGTACTGTGCTGCTTTTGGAAGCAGGCCCTAAAGATACCCTTCTAGGCAGTAAAAGACTGCTGTGGAAAATTCACATGCCTGCTGCACTAACATACAACCTCTGTGATGAGAAATATAACTGGTATTACCACACAACATCACAAAAGCACATGGATAACCGGATCATGTACTGGCCCCGAGGAAGAGTGTGGGGTGGCTCCTCTTCCCTCAATGCCATGGTTTACATTCGTGGGCATGCAGAAGACTATAACAGATGGAGCAGGGAAGGGGCTACAGGATGGGACTATGAACATTGCTTGCCTTATTTTAAAAAGGCACAGACACATGAACTGGGGCCAGATCAGTACAGAGGTGGAAATGGACCCCTGCATGTGTCAAGAGGGAAAACAAACCATCCTCTTCATCAAGCATTCCTGGAGGCAGCCCAGCAAGCTGGGTATCCCTTCACAGATGATATGAATGGCTATCAGCAAGAAGGATTCGGCTGGATGGACATGACTGTACACCAAGGTAAATCATAATGATGTCCATAAGTGATTTGTTTCTGAGCAAGTGGTATTCTGAAATAATTTTGGAATATGGACATATAATCTGCACTGAATGCCAATTGGGTGTTTAGATTACTACACAGTGTTTACATCCTGTTCATTTCACAGCAGCTTGCCATGGGTCTAGTGTGCATTTCATTGAAAATCACATTGGCAGACAAGTTCTGATTCATAGTTCTAAACTATGTCACTGTGAAATTTGTTATGTTAAATTAAAATCTTTAGTTATTATTTCAAATCACATTTGCCTTGAAGTGATAAACTCTGTGAGGGCTTACCCTCTGTAAGCAGCCTGGTGGTTATTGGCCAAAATCTGGCGAATACTGAGCATGACTATTTTGATGTTTAATGCAAATATACATTGTAGGTCAAAGATGGAGCACAGCTAGTGCTTATCTTCGCCCAGCCATATCACGCCCAAATTTGTCAGTTGCAGAGAAGACACTTGTAACAAAAATCTTGTTTCAAGGAACAAAATGCATTGGTGTTGAGTATGTGAAAAATGGGCAAAGGAAAAAGGTAAGAGATTTTTATTTTCCGGTTTGAAAGGTATGAGTCAAAACAAAATTCATTTATTTTTTAAAACAAACTTCTATAAAAAGTGGCACCAGTATATGATTCCTTGTCAAATGTTTTACAGTAGGTGATATTTCAATTGTATTGATGTATAGATTAACTTCTCCATCGTATTTCCATCTCTCAGTACTGAGGGGACAAGTCATAACTTGATGTTACACAACAGTGTTGTGTAAGATGTCTGACTGGAACCTATGGTGCAACCATGCACTGTCTCAGCATATTGACTAGTGTGCTGCAATGCTGATGGTTCTGCCAAACAGTTCTGAAAATGATGTTCTGGCACAGGAAAATCTGTAAAATCCACATACTGAAATCTGAATGGCTAAAGGGATAAATAAGGAGTCATTCATTTCTATTTTACCAGTATGTATTGTGATAATAAAGACATGAAACATGGGATAAAAATGATGAAACATAGTGATGAAACTTGCCTTATGGTTGGTTGTGGAATGAGTGTTTTTCAGCCTCAATCCAACTTCCACTGAACATGTGACTGTGTGGGAGGAGGCTGGAATTGTCATTACAACTTAACTCTGTGGATAATCAGTTCATTTTATGCCTCTTTCAATCCTTTGACTTCTTTAAGACTTAAAACATCCTCACCTCCCTTAACAGCTGGTCATGGAACGTGTAACTAGAATATGGCCTAAAAGGGGTTTGTATGCTAATAACATAAGATATTTAGTCACAAACACTTATAATCAATTAAGAAGTGTAATAATAATATCCTAGAGAGAGTACAAATTTTAATGGCCTGAGTTCAGTAAGTCCTATAAGACTCAGCAGACAAGTGTTCTATGATTGCACACCTGCTAAAAGTTAAAATGCAGCAATAAGTTATCTGTTCTTTCAGGTTCTAATGCAAAGATCAAATCTGTTGTTGTCTAAGGAGATTAGTAATGATAATAATTTTAACAATAAAACAAAAATTGCAGAACATTTAATTGATTTCATGAGCTATAAAATATCTGTGAAAACAGGGTCTTTAATTGCTGTTCTCGTGCCATTATTGAGATTAACTTTGTTGAAGAAAGTCTTGGAAACCTAATTACACATGATCAAAGACTTTTTGAACACTGGACCATTTAATTGCAAAATTATTTAATTCTTTAATTGCTATGAATTTTCATACATATTAATATGTGTATGAATTATACATAGTGAATTATATATATTTAGCATATATTATACAAAGTATACCTTCAAAGTATTTCCCTTCCTTATTTTTTCCCCCACAGTATCACAACTGCAGGATTTGTCTTCTTTCACTTTCTGGAAAATTTTATACCTTTTGGGATGGAAGAGCTAATAATTTTATTACATTATGAACATCAAGATAAAACACCTGATTACATTAAAGTGTTTCTGTTTCTACAGTCCGTTTTAGATAGGATCTCTTTTACGTCAGTCATCAGCAAAGGCAAAAGATTCCCAAAACCTGATTCAAGCATGATTCAAAACCTGTTCACCAGCCAGTGACTTGTTATTTCACTAGAGGCTGAGGTCCTAGAGAACTCCCAGGACTCCAGTAAGCCCTCTGAGAAAAGCAGAAGAGGTAGACTGAACATTCCTGGGGTTTCTCCATTCAGAATCTAGCAGAAAATAATATTTTAAAGAGTAAAAAAGTGTTAAGGTATCATAGCCTAAATAACCCATTAAAAACTGTATCAAAGTCAGTTTTTCCTCTTAGCAGGTTAAGTTTAAGCACCATGGAAGACTCTGTGGGCTAGGAATAATCACAGTGCTGACATTGCAGTGAGTTTAGACCAAATAAGCATCATTTGAATGGTACTTGGAACAAACTGGTACCAGTTCTGTGTGTACAATAGAAAAAGTAAATAAGTTACATTTGTATAACATGCAAATACAGATCTAAGTATTGATTTGGCAGGCATATACATGCTCTGTATTAGTCTTTCCATACTAATGATTGGCCAGAGCAAAACAAGAACAAACAAAAAATAGCAGCGCTGGCCATCTGTCAGCATTATCAGATAAATAGTGCAAAATAATTTATGAAATGTTTTCTTCTTACTACATTTTGATCTTACTCCAGCAACAATCTCACTTACCATCATTCTGTATAGCTGAGGTGTCATTCAAAAAGGACAGAATTACTTCAAGTTCATATGCTTTCCATGCTCATCTGTTAGCACTCCATACTACAGGTAAAACACAGCATGATGTGCCAAAATACTTGCAGCTTCTAGGAAAAGAACTATACAGCACAGAAGAGCAAGTCAAAGGCAGAGGAATAGTTTAGCAGCTATATCATGACCAGCTCAGGACTCAGACCAAACTGTTTGATGAAAACCGTGTCAGCAAAACAGAATTAGACATGTGCCTGCAGACAGCTTTCTCCGCAGTGCTTTAGTGACTGAGGGGCTTCTGAGGACTACGACGAGCTGAGAAACCAAACATTAGTCTTGCTTGAATTAAGAAAATAAGCTCTTGAGAATTTTTGAGATAGCATGTCCCTGAATTCAAGATCTTCCTGAGGAGTTTCAGTTTTAATTTACAAGTGGTTATTGAAAATGGAAGAGAAGCTTAACTGACTGATCCATGTGTCATAGGTACTTTTTTTCCTGGCACGTAGGACAGGAGTTTATTTGCAGCTGTGGTGCTGGCTGAGCTCAATGTTTATGTGCCATCCAGTCTGAGTGGATTGTAAAGATGGGAATAAATACCGGAATGATCAAAGTGAAAGCTTGGTTATTTGGAAACTTCTGCCAAGATAGAAATACATTTAGGATGAGGAAAATGTGAGGGAAGGGTGTCTAATCTGGATCAGAACAGCATATCCGAACAGAAGCTCTTGACGTTGCTTTCAGTCAGCTCAGGCTTAATAATCTTAGGGCTTTTGTGCTCATTTCCTTTTAGGTTTTTGCCAATAAGGAAGTTATTTTAAGTGGAGGTGCCATAAATTCTCCACAGCTGCTTATGTTGTCTGGAATTGGAAATGCAGATGATCTAAAAAATCTTGGGATCCCTGTTGTTTGCCATCTTCCTGGTAATTTTTTTGTTTCTTTTAACCTTTCATCTTCCTATGGATGCAATTCAATGGCCATTAAATAAAATGAATAATGAAATTCAGTTTTCTTTATGTCAGGTTGTGTGGACTGAAATGTGTTTGTTACCAACGAGTGGAAAGATACATTGATTTTAAACGAATCATTGGAAACATGCATTGATTTGAGAACTGGGCAACAAACTCCTGTACTTTCTTCGCTACCATTGGTAGTGAAAAATGCCTTTCTGAAGGCATACTTTTAGGTTACACAGCATAGTTATCACTAAGAATTGTGAATTAGTTTTGACCCACAATGGATTGTATAAACTCCCACTGTCATAAATATTCCAATATAAAAGGAATAAGATGAACTTTTCCTTAAAACTAGAGAAGTTAGCACTGTATTTAAAAATAATTTCTGGCGATTTTAGAACAACTGATGTATCTGCCATTTAACTTTCTATTTTCATTCTAGTTATGCTTTGTTTATGTAAAACCTTAGTCTGACATGAGCAAAAGGCTGGTATGACTCATGGTCTTGGTTTTAGTCACCACTGCCCTTGTAAGAGGTTAGTTTAGTTCCCATTTTTGCTGTTTTCTGGTTGCAAACGTGGTGTGCAATTGTTCTGTGTGAAATAACTTCCACCCCACCTTTCTTCTCCCTCCTTTCTCTTTCTTCTCCCACCAGGAGTGGGCCAGAACCTTCAAGATCATTTAGAAGTGTATGTCCAGCAGAAGTGCACCAGGCCTATTACTCTGTACAGTGCACAAAAGCCACTTAACATGGTGAGGATTGGTCTAGAATGGCTCTGGAAATTTACAGGTATGAAACAAAGTATGCAATCATTCTACCATTTAGAATTATTACAGTCTTTCATCCATGAATTTCATGGTGTGGGAGCCTTGATACATAATTGTTTTCATGCTCTGGGAAATAGCTGGAACTCACAAATGGACTTGAACTACTTCTTTTATTCTAAATCAGAATATTTAAAAGTTATTATATCTTAGATAATGAGGGAGGTTATTATACACCATTTTTAACATTTTTATATCTCATGCAAAGAAAAATTCTATATTTAAAAATCAGTGCTACTGAGAAACACTGTTGTAAAAAAACTAAGAAAGTACTCTATTTGAAACTGATGTAATGTCAATAAAAGCATATTGTTGAACTGAATTAAGATTTCTGTATAATTGTCCCAAAAGGAATTGTTTGTTGCTCTGATCAGAATTCTTTAGCCCTGCAAGTAGATCTGAACTGACTTTCACTAAAATGACATGTGCATTTTACAGTAACTCAGCTGGAAGTTGTACCTTAAGAAGAATTTGCAAATACAATCCTTGATAGCAGTAAAATAGGTTGGCCAAAGTTGAGGTCTTCATCACCTGCTGAATTATCTTGTTGGTATTTGACAACTTACACTGGGTATATGTGGCTTTTTACCATGCAAGTAAATACTGAGAGCTGACTTAGGATTTTAAACACATGGAAAACTCACATCCTATGAGGCAGATTGTAGGCTTCTCATCTTTCCCTTCGGGACAGGTACTGTGGATGGCTCTGCCTATCACTTGTGACAGGTGGCATAACTGTACCGCACATCACGGAGGGTGCAGTTCCCTCCACCCCTGTGCATCCTGAGACCAAATCTGCTTCTGGAGTTAGACCCAGGCCTGCCAGCTAGTGAGATAGCTGTAACATCCTGCTCTCAAATAGCAGGATTTCCAGTTATGCATATTTACATTTATCTAGTGTTTAAAAAGCAGATGAAAGTGATGCATATTGCTTAAATTACAAGCTGCTCGTAATGGATCTGTGTTCTTTGCAATTGATGGTCTGTCTATAAATTATTCATAGTACTGTAACTAATGGCTAAAAAGAAGTGGATTTGTTGCTCTTCTGAGGTCTTTTAAAGGTATCTTCTCCCTCTTTTACTCTCTCTAGGTGACGGAGCCACTGCCCACTTAGAAACTGGTGGTTTTATCCGAAGTCAACCAGGGATTCCTCACCCCGACATTCAGTTCCACTTTCTTCCCTCTCAGGTGATTGACCATGGCCGTGTTGCTTCCACAATGGAAGCTTACCAGGTGAGTAGAAGAACATGTTCCAGTAATGTCTTGTAGCCATTAGCAAGGAGGCCTACACTCCATTATAAATATTAATAATTTGGCTATATACTGAAAAATACTGTGTTCAGAATAATACAAGAGAGTTGACTTAACCTCCTACACTGGGGAAGAAACACAAGACTGTTATTTGATATTGCTACCAAAATTATGCTACTTTTTATCTCTGGGAAAGTAGACAAGTATTGAATTGTTTTTAATATTTGCACTAGTGAAGCGCCATAGTGCTGTTAATTGGAATAACATTGTGCTGGGTGCTGTTCAAAACCAAAATAAGGTGTTCCCTGTTCCACTGCAGTTTAGACAAAGGTTTAAGTGAAAATGAATTCATTGGCACAAATCCAAGCGCCATTATAGACTATGATCTTGATTCAAAAGTCTGTGCTAATCTGGGAAACTGTCACTGAATATACATGTTTATTCTTGCCAGTCTCTTCTCTTCAGGGATGACCATAATTTGGTCCAACTGCTGACTGTATTAGAATGCTCTGATACTACTAAATTGGAAGGATTGTATTTTAAATTAAAAGAACAGCTGTGAGTTGATATTTCCTTCCCCTTATGGACTACATTTACAAAAAAAATTATATAGAATTGACAAATATTCAATGGTATTTTCCATTATCTATGTTTAACATTTACATATGCTTAATTTGTAAAGTTTGTCTAAATTGCAAAAAAAAAAAAAAAAATCATACTGAATTTGGAACCATGACTGGTGGGATTGTGTCATGAGTACAACATGGATGTTGCAGGTCCACGTGGGGCCCATGAGGAGCACAAGTGTGGGCTGGCTGAAGCTGAAGAGTACAGACCCAAGTGACCATCCTATCATTGAGCCCAACTACCTGTCAACAGGTAAATGCAGCCTCTCCTTGCTCTGATGTCAATTTATTTCCTGCCTGTTTCAGGGGTAGATTTTTGTATCCTCTCAGCACCACTTCAAAAGCGTTGGTTGGTAAATTGTTACTTCTCATTTATAAAAGTCAGCTAGTATCAAAAGGGGCAACTACGCAAAGAATTCCCTGGTGGGGATGCAGTCAGAGTTCCCAGCATTTGCTGTGTCATGCTGTTCTGTTCCTCCCTCCCCTGCTTGGGAAGGAATGTATCTGGTTTGCTTCTTTGTGCTGAGAATAATGGCCTTGGCTGGACAGTGGGTACAGAGAAATAAAGAGCAATTCCTCATAGCCCACCTATTCCCTTTGGGGATTGTGCAATATCAGTGACAGTTTTGTTCACAGTGAATGTAAATATCTGAGACTTTGAAAAATATTCTGCTTTATTATGGCTTTCAGCAACAAGCAATAGACCTTCCCTCCAGCCTTTTTTCTTCTATGCTATTTTTTTTCTGTTATGTACTCTGTATGTATTGCTAAATTAAAGGCATGCTTAAATTTTTCTAATTTTCTCTCTGTACAGAAAGAGATATTTGGGAATTCCGCCAGTGTGTCAAGCTGACCAGAGAGATCTTCGCTCAGAAAGCTTTGGAAAAATTTTGTGGGCCTGAAATTCAACCAGGAAGCCATGTCCAGTCTGACAAAGAAATAGATGCTTTCATAAGGCAGAAGGCTGATAGTGCTTATCATCCTTCCTGCACCTGCAAAATGGGTCAGCCTTCAGACAGCACTGCTGTGGTTGATCCCCAAACAAAAGTCATTGGTGTTGAAAACTTGAGAGTAGTAGATGCTTCAATAATGCCCAGTGTTGTCAGTGGAAATTTGAATGCCCCAACTATCATGATAGCAGAGAAAGCTGCAGATATAATTAAGGGCCTTCCATCACTTCAGGAGAAAAATGTTCCTGTATATAAGCCCAAGACCTTGGAAACACAGAGATAAACAAATATTCTCATCCTTTCACATCTTTTGCTACTTGGGCTTTGATGAGCATGTGGGTCTCTCATACTG
The DNA here is from genome assembly GCA_013396755.1 of Sclerurus mexicanus. NCBI lineage: Eukaryota > Metazoa > Chordata > Aves > Passeriformes > Furnariidae > Sclerurus > Sclerurus mexicanus. The sequence continues at coordinate 527,651 of VWZF01005837.1, read as the reverse complement.
AACGTGCCAACATGATAAATATCACACAAAATGACATATCCTGAGTTGTTAAAACAACTCTTGATTTGAACATTTTTTTTTCTATTAGATACCTTTTTTTTTTTTTTTTAATGGGCTGGCTTAAATTGCTTATCTTAGAATGGACTCATAGAATCTGCTGAGGTGGAAGGGACCCATCAGGTTCATCAAGTCCAATTCCTGGCCCTGTGAAGGACACCCCAAAAATCACAAGTTTAGCTAAATGTGACCTTTTCTGATAAATTCAAACTTTTTGTTGAAGAGAAGCTGTTTCTAAATGACACTTGTGCACATAAGCCAGAAATACCGTGCAATTGCATGAAAAATGGAAGAGATTAATATGTGTTATTTTGAAAATCATTATGGTATGGCTTGTTATTTAAAGGAAGGATTTTAACTGCTGTCAGAATGTTACCCTGGAGAACAGTTAACCAGTTATCCCCACATCCTGCAAAGAATGGTTAAGTAAATGTAAGCATTTAAGCAATTTCATATTCACAAGCCAAAGTAGTTTGTATCAGAATTCATAGGAAAGAGAGGAAGCTGCATGTGCTCAGAGTTTGCTAAATGTTTTTATGAGAGGAATGCACCATTTACAAATCCTCACTGAAAGTTAGATTTCCTTATACTCAGCCATCTTAACTGTATAGTATTCAGGAAGAAGACAGACATTGTATATATCAGAAACTTATTTTTCTAAAAAATGCAGAGCTGTTGCTAATATTTATAAAAAACTAACAAAAACCTGGAATTTTTCCTTGTATTTTTTTCACAAGGAACTTAGCAGAATTCTGTTCACAATTTAAGCTGATTTAGTTGTACCACTTTATCACTCAGCACAGTGAGAGATCTGCACTTCCTATAACATCCTTAAAATTACTGGAGTTTGCTCAAACATGATTGTTTGCAAAAGACATTTCTTGGCAAATATTGTGAATGGTGCCTTGCTATCACTCAAATTTTATTTAAAAAAGTTACAGCCAAAGTACTACATTTAAAATGTTATTCAAAATAACTGCATAAATTCAGATATTGATAATATAGGAAGTGATCTTTTTAAATTAGAAGACAAGTATCAATGCTACATTTTAGTTGAGACTTCAATCTTTGCTTTAAGATGCTTCAGATGTGAAATTAAGATACATGATCTTTCATGGCTGTTTTCTATGTCAATCTAACTTTCAGGTACTGATTTTTGAAGAGACAAACCTAAAGAAACCACTTACTGAATGAAATTGAATCCATTGATTAGTCTGTATTTATTAAGTATTGCAAAATAACTTCTGACTAAGCAGATGTCAAATTATAACAGAAAAGTTTCTGTAGCCCAAGTTTGGTGGCAAACAGAATAAGCTCTTTTTTCAGAAAAAAACTGGGAGTTTGACACCATTTGAACAGATTGTAACAAACCTTGCTGACTCAGATGCTGGCTAGAGGGACAACTGCAGATGTTTGAGGCAGATACTTGCACCTGGTGCTGCTCACTGTGAGCAGTGATTGGAAGCCCTGCTGTTAACTGAGGGAAAGGACTTGATTCACAGAGTGTCTGCACAAAGACAAACAAAACCACTGAAGATGGAAGATGACAAGAGGGAACTCTGCTCCTAAAGGAGACAGGTAAACCCTTTTGATGCATTTTTTGAAATGAGGGGAAGAAGCATGGACTGCCATATTCTGTGCCTCTTAATGAAAATATTTTTTATTCAGCACATGTGCTTTTAAGATTTGCCTTTAGAGATATTCAGTAACTGTCTTAGTGTCATTTGGAATACAATTAGGATACTCAGAGTAATATAAACTGGTAGACTTACCACAGTCCTGTGCAGTTGAGAAGGGAAGCAATCTGGCAAGATGGAAAACTGAAGTTCCTGCATTTGCAGTTTTACAACATGAGTTTCCACTCTAGGCATGCAAGATGGGAATTGTTATTATACAAGTGCAGAGGATTAAGTAGCCACTGGCTTACATAACTTATCACTGCACACACAGAGAGCTGTCCTCTGCCATTATGCCAGCTCTAAAAGGATGAGTAAATAGCAAGGTACCCGTGCCAAACCACGTGTCCTAGTTCAGGTACACATTGCTGCACTGAATAATCAGATAATCAGGCATTTCTTCTGAAACATCATCATCTTCTCTTGCATCCATAGACACCTTGCAGATTTCTCCCCTTCTAAATACCTAAGTATTTTCTTTGCTGTGAACTGCAGTTGCTTTATTAACTCCGGCCTCACTGCTGTAGAATGTTGAGGTTCCTTCATGACACTCCTTTGATGCAGTGCTGAAGAAATGCTCAAAGTTTTGTTGCCCTGAGGAAACGTTTAGGTAACACCAATTTGGCCCTTCATTTCTCCTGCAGATATTGAATTCCTGTTAAAATTGCTCTGACTTCTAGCAGAGTCAAGTCTGCTAAGGGATACTTAAAATTGTCCAAGATACTCTAACATGCTCTCTGTGGAGCACTAGCAGCCTGATAAGTAAAATTAACCACCTTTTACACCTTATTGCAGAACACAGGCTGATAATTCCAGAGTTTTACTTATTTAACAGAACAATATAGTGTGATTATTCCCAATTCTACCCAGACATAAATTTTCCTATAAATATGCAGGTGATACTGTGTTATGTATTCAAAAACAGTAAGCTGCAAAAGCTGTTTGATGTATAAATTTGGAAGTTACTAGACCTGCCAGCATGGCTTGAACCAGCAGTGGTTCTGCAAGTGAGACCACCAGAACGTCCATGGGAGTATCTTGCTGCAGATGCCTCAGACAGTTGGAGGTCTCTGGCTGGGGACAATGAGATTAAGAAAGAAAAGTGACCAAAAACATATCTTTTGTATACACATTTCAGTTCAAGTTGCTTTAGTATGACAAGTGCTTTTAAAAGCAGCAGAAAATAGCAGTATTTGAAAGAGTGCATTCTATTTAATTTAGGTAAGGTTTTGCACACCAGAACTTCCAATGGCAACTTAACATCCTTTCCAAGTGTCTGATTTCAATTAGTCTGTAACCAAATAAGGCAGCTATAGAAATACTGCAAAACTGTAAAGTGGGTTTGGAACATGCATTTTCTATAAAATAAACATAGAAATTTTGAGGAATAATAAAAGAATCTGTACCTTTTATACTATAGTTAAAATAAAGAGTTTTTGTAGACAGAACACGATATCCTATCACAATATAACTTTAGTCTCAATCCTTCTGTCATCCAATGTTCAAATGAACATATTTTGTAGGTTCACTTTTTCAGTGAATTTACTTCACTGTAAAAGACTTATCAATATTTAATTCTTTGCTAATGTTTTCTATCATTGTATATATATAAACAATTTTGGAGGCTCATAAAATATTCTTTAATTGTTGTGAGAACTTCTAGTTTTTCTACTAATTAATATGATTGGCAGTATTTTAAGGGTGCCAATTACCATGAAATTGTGCAAATATTGACTCATTTTTCCATAGACTTCTGTAGTAAAATTGATCAGGTATCCATATATATGTTCTCCCTTAAACCATTAACTACATAGAACATGGTTTGAAACTAAATTTCCCTCATTGTTCACTTTTGCAAACAGTTTTCTCATAAAATAGCTTATCTGCCCTTAAGAGTCTCTCATCAGCCTATCAAGGGCTAAGGACTAACAGCAAGAAAACACAGCAAGGCCAGCATATTGTTTCCTGTTTCCTTGGACAAATCAGTAATTAAACCCCCATATCTTTCAGCTCATTCTGCCAAATCTGATGTGCTATCAAAGGTCCACGCTTGACAAAATACAAGCCTGGGGTTTGGGATTTTATTTTTTTTTAAAGTTTAACTTCTGTTGCCTTAAAGGTAGTTTTCAGAAGTGGGTATACCACAGTAGGGGGAAATTTGAAAACTACTCATTGTTATTTCAAGGATACCAAATCCAGAAAGCTCCATTTTGGCCTCCTGGAGTGTTTTTCTGTGAGCTGGGACACCGTAACAAAGTGATTGTTGTTGGGTAACACACACAAGCACTTCCCAGCAGACAGCATGAAAATTTTATTGATGTTTTAGGGGATTATAGTCAAATTTTCATAATTGTTTCCATAGATCTGTATCTAGGGAAGTAATAATCCCTTTTTCATATGAATCCTCTAATTTCTTTATTTCCTTCTGGTTAACAGCAACCATTCATAAAAGACTTGCATGCTCTGATACTGTAGCCTGATACCATATTCCACACATCCCCTCCCACTCTTCAAACAACACAAACAGAACTGAACCTTCAGAGCTTCTTCGTGAAAAAATATTAGTAAAAGGACACCCAAGTATAATAAAATTATTACACGGTTTTATTTTGAAGAACATTTTGCATTTGTTTTAATACAAAATGATGTAGGTCAAGAAATAATTTACAAACCTTTAAGTCCTTATCCTGGTATTTGAAATAAGAATGATTTCAGAGGAAGTCTGTAAGCTATTCATAGGAAACTGTCATTATGTACAAAATGTTTATTGACATGTTTTAAACATCACATTTGTAAAAATGTGAACTGGATTGCTATCTAGCATATGAACTACAGGTAAAACCTGATAAGATAACTTGTTAGAACAAGTCATTGTTATCCAGTGCTAACAAAATAGACAGTAGCTTTCAGTGTGTTTTAATTATCCTCCAAGGTCATTTCAGCCTCAAAGTCATTTCAGGGTTTTACTGCATTGTGAACAATATCGAAGCCCTCTCTTGATTGCATAAAAATAAATCTTTGAAATAGTACACACAGAACAACAGAAAGGTAGAGGCAATAAAATGGTATACTTTTTATATCAAGGTTTTTGGTTCTGTGTAGAATCATTTTATCACCTTTCTTTTCTTTCCAAGCAAAGAAAGCAGTACTGAAGTAAAGCATTTTCATTTACCTGTGAAGTATTTTCTGCCCAAGATGCCTTCAGTGTCCAATTAGGGTATGTAGCTCCTACACTTTGTCAAAGCTAATTGTCTCATCACCACTAATACCCTGGCATGAACATGCCAAGTTGTTAATTTTTTTTTTTCGCATGGGATTAATACAAAAATAAATTTAGAGCTTATTTTTCAGTCAAAAAAGTTGAAATAACTTTAAATCTTTTACCTTTCCAAGTATAAGACTGTAAGTAGTCAACGGTGCATCCCTTATGCAGAGAGATTCTTTTGACTCAATTATTTAAAAAAAACCAAAACAAAACAAGTCTGTTCTGTTGCCAAGTTCAAACTTGACACTTTATCCCAAAAAGAGATTTACACTGAGAGGTGGCTCTATTTAAATATTTATGCTATAGATCTATATATTCCAAGTAAAAATACTTCTATCTAGGATTCTGTGGAGTTACAATAATTAGGGTCCATAAATATTGCTGCAGTTCAATTACGGTACAATAATTACAAAATATAGAACATCTCTTTACAAATACAAATCATTTTATATTACAATTAATTTACAATATTTTCTACTATATAATTTTTAGCAAACTATCTTATCTAATTCTACTATAACCTGGTTGCAAGTGCATTAGTAAGAATGCAATTATTCCAGTATATTTTGCCCTTAACGTGATAGTCATAAAACAGACTATCTGAATGATATTTTCCTATGTAAACTGATGTTACATATGACAGATTATTCATCATGTAACTTCTTCTTCCAATGATCTCTAACAGGTAGAGCATGACAAACTGTATTTTAGAAGAGCTTTAAGAAAAGAAATCAGGAGGCAAGTTTGAAAACAATGTTAGAACGGATATGCAACGGGTAGCTGATATGCTATTGAGCACTGAGGTAATGACATTATTGGTTGTCATCACTCATCTCGTGTTGCTGTTTCCCACACAATTTTGTGCCAGACCATTACAGACATTTTCACTGACAAAATCCTGTTCCACTATGAAGGACAGCAGCACAAGGTTGAAAGACAGGCAAGATATTACACCTCAGAATCCTACTCTAGCCCTCAAAAAACTGATTGTCACAATCTGCTGGGTTTCAAAATAACCTTATTCCTACAGAGGAACTGAAGGTCCTGCAGGAGGAGACTTGTCTTACTGCAGCTCTGATCACATTTCGGCAACCTGGAGATAATGAATTTATTAGTTATGGCTTCCTTGAGGTGTGACATCACTCGTACAAAACTTTGATTGGTTATTCACTCCAGCTAGTGCCTAGCATCTTGAAACTAGGAGGCACTTTTTCTGTTATTAGAATCATTTTCCTTGCTAAATACTATAAACTTGTAATGCATATCATTTCATCAGCTAAGTCTTCTTCATATCGTCCCGTTTCTGGTTCTTCATCACTGTAGCCAGGACCAAAATCTTGAAGTTCATAATCTTGTCTGCTTAAAATTGGAAACATATCCCCATTGGTCCCATTGCTAATATTTCCATTGAGAAGATTACTTGCTGCACTTTCCATCTCATCAATAGTCATGTCACATGCATCAGCAATCTCGTGTTTTGTAGCAGAAACAAATTTAGGGTCCTTTGCATACCTTCCTAGGCCTTCAGATATAAGTACCTGCCGGATGAAGTGGAGAGAGAGAAACACTTACAATGGAATTACAGAACAGACAGATCACAGCAAAGTTTCTCATTTGTGGAAAACCCTAGAAAGCCCATGCTGAATCACTACAGCAACCCACAGCTAAACTGCCTGTGTAGAGAACAAATCACTCAACAACCAAAAAGTCTCCAAAGCACACCATGTCAGGTATGTGATAATGTAACTGATTTTGCAGTACATCTGACACTTCTCTAGAAATTTGGCAATAGTCTTTAATAAACATGAATCATCAGGCTGGTACAGTTAATACATCTCAGATGGTGCAATTAGAACAACTGCCTGAAATACAGAATTCTGTATGTTCTTAGTAAGTTAGAGTGCATGGAAAAGAGATGTTTAATTCCCATGTGCTAAAACTTGTAACAAAACGTATTGTTTAGCTCACAGCAATAGAAAGGAAGTGATGGCTGGAAGCAACAACAATAATTATGACTCAGAAATGCTGTACACTGTCTTCAAATATTTTTTTAATATAAAAGGGAATTCTTAACGTTCTTTAGTACACCTACAAATCAATCCTTGTAGTTGCTATTCACCTCTCTGCATTTAGTACCCTGTTTCATAGAGTTTTTGATCTTTTATTCATATGATTGCAAAAATGGTGATATATTTCTATAGAAACAATGAACAGAACAAGCATATACATCATCTCTTCCCCACTGCCATTGTGGAAAGATACTTCAGAACTGATCCTCACCTAGAAAACTTAAATTACAAAATTCTGAAATATCTTCAGTTCTCTGATTAATCTCTCACTCACGTTAAAGTTTGGATTCAGCAGAAATCCTTCACTACATGACAACGCAGTAAGTTGCCTTCTTTACCTAAAACCAGTTTGGGGCTAGGAAACTGAAAATACTACATTTTCAGAGAGCTATTGTGAACTGAATTATGTGCTTTTCCAAGTTAACACAAAAACTGAGCAGGCAGACACTCCTGGCCACTTCAGAGGTTCCTGCAATACTCACCGCTTCTACCAGACTGTCTGCGCTCCTCTGCTTGTCACTGTGTTTATGCCTAAAGTCACTGGGTACAGTCAGATTGGCTGGTGTAAATGTTCGGTAGGAAATGTCAGGGTCATCTGTGTACCAGGAGCTCCTGTGCAGGGAAGGCAGGCTGCCATTCATGTGCTCTGTGGAATCAGCCCTGTCCACCTGGATCAGGGGGGTGTAATACGGAGTGCGGTCCCTGTTGGGAGGGGTGGCAGGCGGGGTAGCCCAGGAACGCGTTGAGCGACTTGGTGAATGTTTATGAGCTTTGCTGGAATCCAGACCTGCAACAGCCATGACCTGGCAAGGGGAAGAATTTCAGAAGTTAGTGATTGCAAATGCTCGGTCACACTCATTTCTCACTTCAGCACTTAGTTCAAGTTTTCAGGCAGCAGCTCTGCAAAGTTAACATTTTCTGGAAAGGAGAAACAGGACTGAAATCAGTAAATTGACACGATAAAAGGGTCTTTTTTCCATTTTATTTGTATCACAAAATCTTTTTGCTTATACAATACATTCAAGAAAGCAAAGTGTAGAAAGATTCTTTCTGTCCTGCCAGGACAGAATAGGAAGATGTCAGCATTTCCCAAGCTGGGCACTGAGCCTCAGAAGATGTGTATGTGGTACTTGCAAATTCTCACAGATGGAGGTGAGTAACCACATAGGCAAAGATTAATAGGCAGCTGCTGTATTATGCAGTCCTGGTCAAAATTCCTTAGGGCATCCCGATTCTTTGTGGACACTAAAACAGTCCAAGGGGCAGGCTACTCATCCTCTGTGTTGTGTATACAAGGTCGATGTTTGAGAAGCCTTGTGTCCAGCAACTACAGGTCTACACTTGGCCTAGGAGGCACTCAGCAAACAAGATAATACACTACTACTGTTTCAAATGAAAGTCAGAAGTACAATACAGAAGCTGAAAAGATCTAACTTATTACTAGATAAGTAAGAGTTTGTGTTTACCTGCTGTTGCATTAAATGAAGTGGTAGAGCAGTGCGATGGTGAAAATTAGGAGAGAGTGGTATCTCATCCTGGCTACTTTGTCGGCGGAGGCATTCAAAGTTAAAGGAAGATCGTCTGTGTGCTACAGGGAAACCATAATGCATTAGCAAAATAAAACATTTTTCCTCAAAGTCTATTATTCCCAGAATTCCAGTGTGAGTCAACCATGACACAAAAAACAGATCCCCCAGTTAAAAACAAGTTGTGCAAACAGAACCAAACAGCTGGTTATAAGATAAAGGACAGATTCATAGTATGAACAAAAGCAGTCTCAGGTAGAAACCTAACAGAATTTCAAGCAGCTGTTTCCAAAACAAGCTTGTGTGATGCAGCTGACTGGTTTACACACTGAGCTGCAGAGGTTTGCCAAAAGCTGCTGTTTCTTCTTTCTTCCCCATGGTTTCAAACTCTTGATTCTAATGAACCAGACTTTCCCAAGCAAATACCAAATCCCCAGGTCCTTAGAAGCAATATGCAGTATGAAAAGTCATATCCAGGTCAGAGTTGACTGCTGTTGTCAGTTCCTGCTGTTTATTCTGTTACTCAGGACAATTATCAGCCATGGTCTCAGCTGTTATGTACACTGTAATTCATGGGAATGCTAGAAAGGAAAAAGGAGAAATCTGAACCAAATCAAGATGTTTGGCTGGTGTGAAGAAAGCCTGGATGCTGAACAGCAGCTGGAATCCAGATCCATCCTCACAGCTGCAAGTGTCATAGTGGAAAACTGGAAAGAACCTGACCAAGAAACTATACAAAATTTTGCTCTCTTGAAACTAATTGAAACTATTCTCAGTATCTTTTGTTCCAACACCAAGAATTTTGTGAACAGAAGAGTTAAGTGCCATAGACACTTAATACTGGGTACTAACAATCAGTGATCTTTAAAGAGCCATTGGACTAAAACAGGCACCTACAGGAGATGATTCAATCCACTTAATGCAAACTTTGTCTCTCTTTCTGTATGGTAAATTCAAATACAGGAATGTAAGCCTTAGCTACTGATCCTAACATGCTAAATGTCCCAATAGCAAACCAAAAAACACCCCTCATCCAAAAGAAGACACTTCTTTGCACATGCTTCTCTGCAGAAAGGAGTCTGGCAGAGCATCTTAATCTCTCAGTGCACTTCTGGAAACTGCTCAAATACCTGGGTGATGAGTTTGGTATAAAAAAATCTAGGAAGCTTGACATGGAGCTCAATTCACTAAGTGCAGTTCTTGGCCAAGGCACTCTACGTTACATTAACACAGACTGAATCCAGATGCCAGCAGGAACTGTTTAGTGCAGTGCTGCAGGTCCCTTGATTTTTTTTGGTTTTTTTCTTTCTTTCTTTATGTGAGATCAAGGCTTGTTTCCCAGGCCAAACAGGTCATACACTAGTTATAGAAATAATAGGTTTGAGCTTCTTCTAATATCTGCTCAGATACCAAGCTTCTAAAATTTCTCAACTGTGTTCCTGAATATTAAATAAATGGTTATGACAGGAGGCCTGACTGTGCTCATGACACTACACTGGTGAAAGTCAAAGGACTTCCTACATTACCCTTATGCAACTCAGATCAGAACTAGGTCCTCCTATCTATCCCAGGATACCAAATACCCTCTTATCTAGTACATTTATCTAATCTTCTGCAAGAGAGATAAAAAGTGCAACTTCCTCTAAAGAAAGGTCTGCCAAACACCATCATTAAAACTTTATCAGAAAAGTCAAACAAATGCCAAAGACTGCAGTTAGAGGAAGTCTTCAACCCTTCTCTCCTCCCAGCACCTTCAAGGGCAGACCAGAGAGGATTTTTATAAGAAGGTTCCTCTCCTGCAATGCATGGAATGGATATACAAAGCCTCTATCTTGTTCTTTGGCTTAAAATTCCTCTGCTATTAGAAAAACTTGAAAAAAGATCTTTTCTTTTTTAAATCTACGTGTGCATTTTCTTTAGGGTGTCTGAAACAGGAAAGAACTGAAACCCATTTTCCCACTCACGGGGTCCTTGCAGTCATCCTTTCACAGTAAAATGGACTGTGGCTCTGGTTCCTGCCATCACCAATGGAAGACAATTCTCCACCTCAGAGCAGATAAAATTTTCTGTCCTGCCTGGATGGCACTGCTTAGATGCATCACCCAAAGACACGTGACAGACCTGGCTGTGCAGATCCCACCATGTAAGAGTGTCCATAGGGACACCCTGGAGCTGAGTGTTGTTTCTTATGCACCAACAAAAAAGAGCCTTAAAAAGATTCCTTTTGCACTTCAAGTGCCACTCCAAGTACTTCCTCTCTACGAAGTGTCAGACATCAGAGACCAAACTCCAAGAGTTTTGAGTCTGTGCCTAGTTTCAGCAGAAGATTAGCACTGCTGATCTCTGCAATATGGTCTGGAACATACAAAGATGGAATTACAAGATAAGCGTGAGAGCTCACAGAAATGCAGATAAAGCAATATTGTTTTCTCGAGATTAGGAGAAACCAAGGGAAAGATCTAAGGAGAAGAATAAATAAAAATTAAAGAAACAGGTGTAAAAAAAATTCTATTCATAATACCAACTGCATCTATAAATTGAAGCATTTTCTCCCTCAGAAGAAACATAGAATATTAAGCAGCGATCCTAAGACGGCAGAATAAAGTACCAATGTGACTCTGAAATAAGATGCTTAGCTCAGCACAACCTTTTGTTTCCCACAGCAACTCGTGAAGCATGTTAAAAAGCTAAAGGCATGCAAAAGCCCACAAAAAGCACCATTAAAGCTCACTCTTGGTTCTCCTTTCCCTGAAAATTATCCTAGAGTCACCAGAGAGACCGTGGCACGGATCCACAGCAACACTGCACATCTGCAGGTGTGAGTAAGGGCACACGGATTGAAACCCTCTGCTCACAGTTTCAAAGCAAACTACTGCTGCATTCGACCTTGCTCTTTCTTCATTTATCAAACCAAGTGTAAACTAGTAATTAACTTGGTTATTTTTATATTATTGGATCCATGAGGCAAGAAATACTAGAAAGACTGACTTGTAAGCTACAATCCATATATTCTCTGACCAGTCTCTCAGGACAGACAAATATTCTGCCATACACAATAATCCACTGGCAAAAGTAATCAAGAAATGTCATGTTTGAAATCCAAGTTACACACAAGCCTTTTCAGAGTGGATCATGTCTGAATGTATTCAAATAATTCTAGATTTGCAAACAAATTGTTCTTAATGTACTTACGTGGTGGTGTTGGAGGTAGCAGCCGTCTCCTAGGAGATCTTTTTGTATCATAACAGATCTGTGAATCATCTTCCTCAAAAAACCCATGTGGGTGATGGTAACCTTTTGGTCTCTCAAAATCTGAGTCATGGCAGTGATATCTACAGTGGTAATCATATATATGCCTGCATTTAAGATGCAATAAAGAAAATGTTATTTCAGTGAATTTCTGTAAATTGGTCTATTAGTTTTCTTCTAGAAGATTTTCAAGTGTCCTCTTTCTCCAGCAAGATAATTAAAAACTGCATTATATAATTGCATGACAACTTAAAAATCCAGTTTCTGTATGATTTTGAGATTGTGGGAATACACCTTTGTAGCAGTAAAGAAACATGGTCGATTCTCAGGTGAAATTTTATCAAATTATATTTTCAATGAATTTATTTTTACCAGTTCAGACTAAAATGTAAGACCTCAGTTGCACACTGCTTAAAAAAATAGAATAAATACTCTGTTCTACTGCTGCCATCCTCTCTTGTGAGCCCTGGGTAACGTGTGGGAGCACAGAAACTCTGAGAATGGATTTAAGCCTTTTTTTTACATTCTGGATACTTCTCATTTAAAATCGTATCTTGGAAGGGTGTGATTTGACTCTAAGTATCATATAAAAAAATTAGTGACCTGAGAATTCTGTAAAATTCAGCTTTCCTAGCTCTTATGCAAACGCACAAGATGCAGGTTAGGGAGCCAATCTTGCCAGAATTCAGATGGTGAACACCGTCAGTATTTGAGAAGAAGAACTAAGCACATCTGGCACTTGTGCATATGCACTTATGGATCTAAGCTAAAATGGCAATAAATTCCTCTAGTTCTGTGCTGGACTTCAAAATAAAAATTAAAAAAAAAAAAAGAAGCATTCACAGTATCTAAATTATTGAAATACTTTTCCTAGTTGAAAAAACATCCGCACCTGTTTCCTGACAACATGCTGTCATCTTCATAATACTCTTCTCCACTATAATATTCCTGTTCTCCCAAATAATGATCATCATTGCAATAGTCTTGGACTTCATGTTCCTCACGGCAAATAGTAGGTCGGCGCCCATCACCAGTGTCAGACCTGTAAGCAGCAAGCAAATACTTATCTTTTTTCTATTTATATTGATTGTATATTGTTTATTTTATATACAGTTCTTTTAATGTGCTTACAAAGGGGAGGACAAAAAAAAAAAGACAATCACTAACAACTCTCTAGTTCAGACTATGGTGTTCTAGCAATGCAGAGCGGTTCAGAACATGACTGATCTATCTGCTTCTTAAAGATGTCCTCCCTCTATTTCCTTATGGTACCAAGAGGGAAATAATAAAGGGATGCTTAGTGAAGTCAAATACATTTAACACATTTTTACAAAATACACATCCAGTCACTTAAGAAACACAGCTTCTCTTGAATGTCTGAAGTTTGTGAAATGGCTCAAATATTAATGAGTTCTCAGTGAGGTATTCAAAAAAATCTGAACAGGATATGCAAATCTAGACATTAAAACCAGCACTGAATGTCCATTTAGCAAGGCACTTCAACTAAAACAAGAGATCTTATTTTTAACAGTTATCTTGGTGAATCTGTAGACATAAGGCCAGGAAAGATTTTGGGTCTCCTATAAAGGGAACTGTACACATTAACATTTATCAAAGCTAACACCAGTGGTGTTTCCAGTCTTTGCAAGTCAATTTTTAACAAGGGCCATCATCAGGTCTGATCTTTAGCCTGTTGAAAACTGCAGAAACCTGCCCGGACTTTTAAAAGAACTTGAACAATTTTGAACTTTAGCAAAAGTTTATTCTTTTAGAACAGGCAGTGGAAAATTTGACTTGGAAATTGTCACTTGATGTATGAAGTATACACGTTGTCATGGAGTTAATTTCAAAAAGAAAAAGGAAAGGAGAAAAACTACTTTGCTCTCTTCAATGATGTCAGAACAATAGCAACTCACCTAATATATGTTTCATAGTAGCGTGTTCTATCCAGGTAAGCCATGAAAATGAGAAAAATATTTTAAGAACAAGTCATTTAGAGAAATTCTTTGGTGATTACAACATCTGTGCTGTAATTGATAATTTCCCTTTCAGGAAAACTGCTACTTTCAAACCTTATTAAAGTTGTATGTAATTCTCATACATCAGAGCTAGATTTTAAATACATCTCCTACATCACTAGGAAACAGAAATGACGTTTCAAATTAATTTCACCTAGCATAAGTTTCTTACAGTGTATTTATAAATTTATTTACAAGCAAATATGTATTTGTGAGTTTACCTCCTACTGCTTGGCCGTCTACGCTTCTCATGATCAGTTCTGGAGTGTGAACGGTAACTGTTTTCAGACCTATGCTCACGATTTCCAAAACTTGTGTGTTTTCCATGATGTTTGGAAACGTTGGCGTTATTGAGATTGGCATTTGTTGAGTTTGGAACGTGCTTTCCTACTGAGTTGTGATGATGATGATGATTGTGGTACACAGAGTTTCCTGCCTGATGATACATATTTTTCTCAGTATCACTTGCAGGTGGGAAGGAAGGCCGCTGAACATGTAAGGGACGGTGTGTGGTGTTGATCTGTTGAAAAGAGTCTCGTCTGTCACTGCTAATATGGTTTACGTGGTTGCCAAAGAGGGCACCGTTCCTCTGTTTTAGGAGAAAAGAAAGAAAAAATTATATCAGATACCTTAACAGAACATATTTGTGACAGTGACAACTTACTTTTCTCTCCTACATGCATACAGAAGTAGCAATCAAATAATCTGTGATTTTTCTTTCTAGTTTTATGATGCTTCAGATGGGATCTCCTGTAGTGACACAGATGTGACTGTGATAATGACAATATTGTATCTCAGAGTCAAATCCACAGTATGCTGTGAGCATTATTCTTTTCCATACAACTAAATGTGACATATCCGGCTTTCTCCACATTTTATTACGCAGGAGAAACCTAGATTCCCATACATGAACATGCACCAACTTTCTCAGAAAGGGATGTGTCTGCCTCAATTTTTGAGAACACCTGGGTGGAATTCTCTCCTGTTCTCCCAGAGCACCGGTTTGCGACAGGCGTCACTCAGACAGGATGGAGTGCCATGCAACAGCTTGCAAGCATAACTCAGGTAGGTAACATTCAGCTTCAGTGCTTCCATTCTTTCTTCTTGCAGAGGTACAAGAAAGAGTAGTTACTCTTTACCAGCCCTGGGAGTGTAATGGATGGTGAAAGAGAGAATGAAGTGCTAAGTTATGACTATGACATGCAGCTCTCTTTTACACCTGACCCAGATAATGTAGCCTCCCTGTCTAGCCAGGGGTGGGTCCTGGATGACAGCAGTCTGTCTTGAAGCTCAATCTAGAGAAGACAGGAGGTAATGATGGTTGGCAGAGAAATGCATCTACTGACAGTAGCTGGGGCACTGTCTCCAGCGCCTCACCCTCCTTTTTTGCAAAGGACAGTAGCAAGCTATGGGGCTCCTGACAGAATTCCTGCAGAAGCATGATTTACATCTGCTGCTTCTGAAATGCTTGGCAAAAATTAGGTTTTCTTGCTGGTTGACAAACGGTTCGCAGATTGCTTCTGATTATAACGCCAACTTTACGTGTTCACCATTAGGACTAAATAGTGTAGAAGAGGAAAATTAATCTTTTTTTTCCTAATTGATTCTTACTGATATCCCTTAAAAGAAACTGGAAATGGTATTTATAGTTAGTAGCCCTCTACGTAATTCCAGCATTCATTTTAAAAGACACTGCTCTGTGTCTCTTGTGGTTTATTCTCTTCTTCCTATCTACCACTGCAGAAATTAAGACAGTTTCAGTTCACACTATGCCACTATCAAAATTTGAGATGGCAAGGTTCATACACTTTTTTAGGATTTGCCTAAGGAAAATTAAGAACTAATGAGAAAGAACTAGGGGCAGGACAGTCACCCTGCAGAAACTGTTTCCTAAATTTATGATGAAATGTAAGTGCCCTGGTAATACCATTTTTATAGATTTATACATAAAATATACTTATTTATAAAATATTTATATTTTGTTGAATTGAGGGGTTTGTTTAGGTATAATTATATTAATCCATATTCAAGAATAAGCTCATTCTTTAATCTCATATTATATGATAAAACAATTCACGTGGTTGTGTTCTGACATTACTTTATAAACATCTTCCTCCTCCTC
The DNA here is from genome assembly GCA_013396755.1 of Sclerurus mexicanus. NCBI lineage: Eukaryota > Metazoa > Chordata > Aves > Passeriformes > Furnariidae > Sclerurus > Sclerurus mexicanus. The sequence continues at coordinate 511,669 of VWZF01005837.1, read as the reverse complement.
TGGATTGTTTTCCTCTGGTTCATCATCTTGCAAGTCACAGGATATAGCTCGGCGTATTTCAGGGCCAATATCATGAAGTGTCCTTAGTCCTGCCTAAATCAATGACAATATCATAATACATTAGGAATGCAAATTCTTTTTTGCTCTATAATTACAGCTGTGTAAATTTATTTTAACGGACAGTTAACAAGCTTTTATATCCTGACATCCATACAGGATGCATCCTACCTTAAGTTTCTTCACTGTTATTAATAAAAGGCTTGTATATTCCAGTACAACCCTGGTGAGGTGATCATGTCTTTATCACCACAGTTTAGATACTGGCTAAAAGACCACTGATGGTTTTATGGATCCTTATAGAAATAGGATTCATCTTATAATAAGGTACGAGTAATCAGCAAGAACTATAATAAAATGCATTTCAATGAGATGTATATTCAATGTTAAAAACATGTTTGCAGCCTGTGTCCACAAAGGAAACACAAGACCTTTGCTATAGCAACAGCAATCTTAGCGGAGCTCAGATGGAAAAGAAAGCAGTGAAATAATTCCAGCTCATCTGCACTGCACTGTGATACACAGATATTGGATTGAAAGTTTGAGTTTAGGACAGAAACTCATTTAGCTACAGCAGCATGGACCTCAGTGTACATCAGTTCATATTCCTCCCAAGTCTGCTACCACAAGCAACCTTTAGGAAAAGGGATAATGCTGAGACTGTCAAGGACAGACCTGCACATCAGACATCACACCCACACCAAGAATTCCGTGTGTTTGTACAGGCCTGCCTTACCTCAAAAAGGAGAGATTTTTCCTGTTTAACTCTGGCTGTTATGGTCTGAAGCAAGAAACACAATCCTGTTCTTCACAACTCCTTTTGTTAATCCACTCAGGTTCAGAAGAAATCGAAGATGTGTTTGTTTAACTCTTTACTACCACTACACTTATAACTACTAAAAAACACGCACAGCACTTGGCTAATTTTTTGATTATGATCTAAAAACCTGATTTACTATTTTTTTGTATTTTGAACGCGATATGAGGGCGCTCCCAGCCCACCAGAGCTGTACCTCTATGGCACAACACTGCCATTGCCTGCTACTTGCCCTGGGGTGGCATGAGGGTATGTAGAGAACTTTGTGTGTTTCAGAGCTGTAGATGTGGCTGAAGGACCTTGGTCCCATTCCTGCTGTCCTCACACACATTCCCGGGAACACACCACTGCATCACAGTCCGATTTCCACTCAGAACAGAACCTGCTGGATTGCTGAGGAGCAAAATGGCATTTATGCAGTGTGGGCAATGAGGTTTACAGTGTAGATTTACTACAGGCTCCTCCGCAGGTTTCACTCAGCCCAATATTCCACTGCCTGAAAAAGAAGCCTGACTGATCATATTAGCTTCATGTATTTGGCAATTAAATTTTCTTCCTAGGATGAACTTTGAGAGTTATGCTATAACTGAACAAGGCTCTAAAAATCATTTACTAGTGAGTTAATTTACAATACACGTTTCATGAATACATTGTGCTTTCTCCCACTTCTTATGCTAATTGCTCACTCAAAACCTTAGCAAGGTGGCTAATTGTTGTCATTTTGTAAGGTGCCAAAGGTAAGTAAAATTAACACTTGAAGGTACAGATTTTCAAGTAGAAGACCAAAGGCTTTTATTTATTTAGCAGAGGCAAAGACAGTATTTATTTCCCAGAGGATTACTATTATTTCTGATCCTTAGCAAGAACAGTCACTTGCATTTCACACTCTCTACCTGCTTGCTTTATAGCAAAGAAAACTAAAAGGAACAAAAAAGCTCAAAGCTACACTGACACTAACAGAAAAATAAACTGAGCTTCTTATGAGCACAATACAGTGCAAGTACCACCAAAGGAAATAAGAATGCAGAAAAATAGCTGAACGGGCCTACACTACAGCAGTGAACAGAAGAGACACTGCAATCGAGCCTTTATTGCCCAGCTCCATTCATGCTCCCAGAGCCCATCTCGCAGTGCTGACACTGAGTGCACTGCAATCCAACCACACAAAAGCTCTGTGCTTTCACTCCGACCCCGACTGCCTTCAGCTAAGCCCTCCTGTGAATCAACACTCAGACAGCTGTATTGTAAATTTTAACCCTGACAAAAACCACCAGCTCCTATTCCTGTCTGCCAAATCGTGACTAAGTCCCACAGATATATGGCTAGAAGCTGAGAAAAGCCACATGTTTGACAGCAACATATTGAATAATAATTTAATTTTGATTACATTTCCAACTGCCTTCTGGCTTACTTCTTGATGAATTATCCCTCCTTTACTCAAGAGAAAGCAGGCAGCCTCTATCATCTCATCTCTGTCCAGTAATACTCATTGCCATCTAACAGGCCTCTTGCAATGACACAGCCAACAGTGGAAAACAAAAACCTGGATCACCATATGTAAAAGTCTATGTTAGTTACAGTAAAGCCAGCAGCTTTTTCACTCCCAGGCAACACTGAAATCACAGGCTCTACAAGCAACACCTGCCTGCAGAACTAAAATATTCCTCTGTTCATTTGCTCTAACAGAACTATCTATCATGATTTTATGAACTCTACCATTCAAATGACCACTACCATGTATGGTCTCCTTTTACCTGGTGCAACCGAACAGTGTTCTGAGTAATCTAAGAAAAACTTTTATAATGGGAGCACCACATAGTGAGACCAATTCTCACTCTGAGCTCTTACACAACACAATCTTTCATTAGATCAGTCAGCTACCACTGAAGTGGGGCTGGTGTCAAAATGCAGGTCAGTAGGAAAATTCCTTCTCTGAACCACATTTAATGTCTTCTGTGAAGACTGGAGAGGCAACACAGACTGAGCATTTGGCTTTACCTTCAAGCACTTCAGGACCACATCAAGGGTCTCTTACACAAAAGAAGCCACAAAAAAAAAAAATCAAACAAACCTTCCCCATATCTCTCCATTAGTTTACAGGAAGAAGGGTCCTTCAGATGCACATTTGCCTTCATAGCATTGCACATTGTAGTCTATCCTGCAAGAATCCTACAGACATTATAATGCACAGGAGGGCAATGGGAGCTTTCCCTGTTCTCCGCTTGTGAGCTTCTAAAAATTACGACATTTAAATCAGAGATAATTTCTTCTCTTAAAAACTGAGCAGATGGGATTTTTCAGAAAAGAGAGCCTGGACACTGATTTGTCTCCCCATGCCAGAGATGTGATTGTTTCTTTTTCTCTATGACTGCTTAAGTTCTTAGGAGAGAGTTATTACCCTAAGAACAACTCCACAAGACTTTTTGTTATTCCAGACTTGACACAGTCCTGAAGCATCATGCTATAATGACTTAGGAAAAAAAGTCAAATGTGAGTGCTACATGGAAATTACTTCCTCCCAGTCTTTGAGCATGGCTGATCAGAGCTGCAGAAGAAAGGAAATAACAGCCAAATTCTTTTTCCCCAAATGGAATCACAAGTAGACACTAAAGACTTTCCTAACATTTCCTTTGGTTATTAAATATTACTGGACGGGTTACAGTCTCTTGCCACCCTTACATCCTTAACTTTTTATTGCAAACTCTGAATTCTTGAAGATTCTCTCATGTCCAGAGAATTCTCACTTTTCCTTAAAGGAAGCTCCAAGATTATTTCATGTCATTTCAGCAGTAAAAAACACCTTTAAATTTTTCCTCTCAACACGTGGAAATGTGAATAATAAATATTGATTTTTTTCCCCTATTTTTTTGAGAATCAAGAATACAATTCACATCATTTCAAGAAGCAAGGGGCCAGTCCTGCCATCATATATTCACATAACATCCATCTCAGCTCACCAGACTGAAAACCTGCTTCGTTCACAAGGCTGTTACCTCAGTCCGGTGGCTCACATTTCTTACACAGTGTGTTTAATAATCCCACTACACTGCAGAATACAAAACTTTTCAGTTCTGTCCATCCCTAGCTTTCCAACACAGAGTATTATTTGTTATACACAAATGTCTTTGCATAATGTACTCTCAAAACTGGAAAAATATATTTTTTCAAACATGGGTGTTAATGTCTATGTGCATTTACCCCACACCTTTTATCAAATTTTGTTTTCATCACAGACATTGGAAGATGCAAAGGTCTATAATGGAACAGATAAAACATGAAAGAAACATGTTTAGGCACCAATTCTATCAGGATAACACTGATCAAAACTGCATGACTGAACTACCTGTGCTGTTCTGCCAGAGGACATCTGTGCTCTCTACTCCGCTTTTTCTATTCTGTTGTTTCTTTGAAGTAAGGGAAGAAAAGAGATTAATGCTACTGTGATTGCCTCTAATTCTATTCTAGAGATTTCACTAAAAGTTTACAAAAGAAGTTAATGCTTGTTCAGAGACATTCTCTCACCAAAATTCAATTTTAATGCCTATCTTGCTTCATTTTTCCTTGTAGCACAAGATGAGACATACCAGTCCAATGGTTATTTAGCAAACCAGTGACACAGAGAGTGCTGAACAACATAATTACATGAGAAACCCAGGCACGTCTTTAATTAGGCTTTCCCATAAAGGCACAGGATGACTCCCAACGAACGTGGCAATTCTGTGCAGCTGTGCTTCAGGAGGCACAACAGCACCTGCAAGCTTTCCAGGATGGCACAGATACACCAGTGCTGGGTCCTAAACAGCACCCCGAGACAAGGAATGATGCCCATCTCTGACACACCAGCGACACAACACGAACATGCTTTCAAACGCTGGAATAACAGAACTGAGAGTCCCTCAGGGAGAAAAAACGTTATACGACCAGTAACTATTCCTGTACTGGTTACTTAGAGAGAGAGAGACACTCTAAGAGGCTCGAAAAGCACCCCACACCCAAACATCAAAACATTTAAAAGTCAAACACCTAAACACTTTGAAAAGACTAGTTTTAAGAAATGTCAAATAGATTTTAAATCATTTTTTCCATGTCTATAGTATGCATAAAACAGCAACACCATTTTAGATATGTCTGATATTAAGAAACCTATGTGTAATGCAGGACCCCAGAGTTACGACTTTTAGAAAAAACATTTAAATACTTATAAATACTGGAACTACAAAAAGATCATTTTCCCTGTAGCTAAACTCAAGCCACAACCATTGTGAGGTAGAGTCCAATCTACATATAGATGCAATTTAAACTTAGTTTAAGAAGTGCAAACACAACATCCTGATATAAGAACCATTATTATCTAAACTGTTTCCACTCACCTAAAATACACAATGGTCCCTCTTTTGAGGAATCTTAGAGTGATAATAGGAAATGGAAAACACTGGTAAGTTTTGCCTCAGAGCCTTTACAAGAATGATGTATATTTACATATATTGCTATATAAACTCACTAGACCTGGAATAAGCATCAACATTAATTCTAAATACTTAGGTCTCCAGAGCTACAGAATCCTGAAAGCCTATGACTCTAAAAATGCTCATATAAACCATTACATTTGCAGATAATGATCATGTTTTTACGATCTGATTATTTTCTAGCAAAGAAAACTAAAAAAACACCCACAAAAATCTCAAAGCCACGCTGGCAATTAAAAACACATTGAGGTTAGCAGGAACAGAACAAAATGCAAGAGCTGCTGAAATAAGGAACGAAGCATGCAGAAAGATAGCTGGAGAGACCCACACTATAGCAGTGGACATAAGAGACATAGTAGTCGAGCCGAGATGCCGCCGAGTTGTCCATCCCGCCGGAGCGCAGCTCCCAGCACTGAGCGCTGCCCTGCAGCCACCCCGGAGCTCTGCTCTCGGGCCAGCCAGGCTGCCTTGAGCTGAGCTGAGCCCTCCTGTGAGCACCACAGCAACAGGGGAGCACCGCTCCATTGCACTCCAGCAACACATTAACCCCCTCTGCTACAGCACTGGGGCTTTCCCTCTTTCTGTCAATGTTTACTGCAGGGCTAATGCTAGTTAGAGCATCTGCAGGGAGGGAAAAAGCACAATTATGTTAATCTGAAAGGTGTTTCCAAAATCAAGTTCAGCTCAGTAAATCAGTGCTTTTGTGTAGGATGTGAAGGGAAATATATCCTTTAACTTTTGTGTGTATTAGCAAAAAGAGTCCCATGTAAATACATGTGAAATATAGCTGCAAATGTTACATAGTTTTACAGTAAGTATTTTCCCTAGGAAAATACTGTAGAATTAATTAATTCCCCCTAAGTACTAGATGAAAGTAATTAAAATTGTTCATGCTTCACTTCACGTTTATTTTACTGGCAATGTGACTACTGTTTGGCTCAATATAAATTTCCATCATTACACAAAGACATCTCCTTTCTGACCCAGAAAATATATTTGTTCTCACTGCATAGGTGTCAGTAAACAGCATAAGAAAGGCACCTTTCTTCTCGTGACATAGGAGCACGTATAACACCACAAAACTGCAGTAGATATCAACACGAACTGGTCATCTGCCATTGCAGAGCCACTGGTTCTCTTCCCTTCATGAGGGGTGAAAACCCCCTCTGTCTGCAGAAGACAGACTGTGCAGTTCCCAGGATTCTTGTTATTGCAGTTCTGAAGATGCTTCCAGTGACAATATTCAAGTTTAGAGAAACTGCTGTTGGTTAGAATTTGAAGTGTCATTTTCTGAGGGAGGAGGAATTTGAAACTTCATGGCAAAAAGACTTCCTTGACTTAATAGCCTGCGCAGAAAATCATTCCCCTGAGACCCACTTCACTTTCTAGGCTGCTTCCTGCTCTCTGATATGTACCCAAACAATAACTTCATTTGGGGTGATTTTTAATCTGTAGAGTCAGGTCTTCCTCAAGGATATAGCATTTGCTGTTAGCCTAACAAAGCTGCTGTTTGGGTATGTACCCAAACAGCAGCATGAGGAGCAAATATTTTGAACAGTTTTAGCAAAAAGCAAGGCATCCGCTTTACCATCCTAGATTATAATTAAAAGACTAGTAAAAAACCAAAAAAACCCAGTAAGGGTAACTCTCTTGGAAGAACAGTGCCTTAGGCCATTTGACAGCTTCAGGATTTCCCTTCAGTATTTTCAAACGTACTAAATGAAACTATTGTAAACAAACAAACAAACCAACCAACCTCCAAAACCCCAACAAAATACCGCTGAGAGCATGAGGAACAAAGGAAGGCAAAGAAATGATCTACATTATAAGCATTCTGTTGGATTCTCATACAACAGGGAAAATGGCAACATCCATTAATTTCTCAAGTAAGAGTTGTGCTGAGAATTAAACCACACGGGATTTTGCCACAAGGAGCATGTGCCTTCTCTCTCACAGGGCTTGTTTGCTCTCTGAAGACAGGAAAGGTGTCACATGGCTAACTGCAAGAATCAGCAGGGTTATAAAACTGCGACTCGGCTCTTGCTTCATTCAACGGTTAGGAAGGGATTGTAAAGCTTGATAGCAGGTTGGTTTCTCCCTGTCTCGCAGGGGAAAGGAGATAAGGAAAGCCAGGCTAGATAATGTAGAAGCTGCAGGGTTTATTAGGTCCTTAGGAACCATGTTCTTCACTAACTAACTAGTTCAGCTACCCCAAGAGAAATTCACAGGTATCAGCAAAAGTACAAGAGCATTTAACACTCATCTGGCTTTAGACACAGATTGGAACAGGTGACTTTGCCTTTTACCTGCTGGTTTGCTTAAGGATTTTGCAGCCTGACAACTGGTCTGCAATAGGATGAAGATGTAAACAAGAATACAGTTGGTCTTGCTCTTTACAGATAGAAGAATCGGATGGCTGGAAAGCCTTTTCCCATTAGCCTGATAAAAGTACTTTCCTTGGGTTATTTAAGCTTCATGCAAACAATTCCTAGAATAGAAAGGTTCTGAGGGACAGAGCTCAAAAAATTAGACAGACACAGGCCAGCCCCATCAAGAGATGCTGCTCTCATCTCTCCAGCAATCCAGAAAGCAGAGGCTGCTTGCAGTGCTATTATCATGAGTACCAGACACTGTGAAACCTTAACCAGTATAGAGAAACTAAAGAAAAGCTGCTGCTGAAGTAACACGCCAGCCCTGATTACAGGAAGCTTCGAATTACAAAAAGAAAGTTCTCATAACAATGAAAAAAGGTAAACCCAGCCAAAAATTTCCCTAGTTGAGAAGTTGGATGGTATACCCATAAATTATGCTGGCAAAAACCGGTTGTTAACACCACAGGTATTTGAGAACATTCGTAAGTGTTTGAGCTTTGAACAAAGCGAGTCTGGAAGGAAGAGGCTGAAAACAGACACACCCCATTTTTATACCTTGTAGGGCCACAAGGATCCTCTGTGATCGTTTATCCTAACCCCCCTATCCCACAGGACTGTTCTCAGGGGCTTTGACCAGAAGAAATCAATTCTTTGTTGAAGCAGAACATCTCTTTTAGAAAGATATCCAGGTCTGTTTTAAAGCCTCTTACAAATTATTATTCTAACAAATGTGACAATTTGGCTTTGAATGACTCCCTGTAGCTTCCAGTACTGAATCACATTACCCCTTCATATACAGGACCAAAAACCTGTAAGACTGGGCAATTTCCCAACTACAGGACTCAGGTTTCTATGAAATGGCATTTCCACTTTTATTGGGTAAAGCTGAGTTACTACTGATTAGTTAGAAAGACAAAAGTAGAACAGAGGAAAAAGTGGGGGAAAGAAAGAAATAACCACCCCCACTACCCCACCCCTCCATCTACTGGCCTGGCTTATTTTGTTACCACTGAAGCATTATTTAATCAGAAAAAAATAAGTGCCATGCCTCAAATCCTGTAAGCCCTTGTAGATTCCTAGCAGAAATTCATGGTAATTTTTCAGCTGTTTTGGATTGAAAAATACTTGTCTAAAGACCAAGGAAGAGTTAATTCTTTCCAGTTCCATCTTGCCCTCTGTCTTTGTCATTGAGGAGGAAGCGTGATCTGATAATAAACACAGCACAGTGACATTTGAAAACTCCGTGTTTGTTTCTACATTTTTATGTGTGAAACTTCAAAAACACATGTGGAAACCTATAGTACTGTGGCTTAAAACTTACTTTGAGCCCTTATGCTCCAATGCTCTGCAATAAAGAAGTCTGTAAAGGCCTTCCTAAAAATCCAATGTCTTTCATTTTCCTCTCAGCTGTTTCCAGTCTTTTCATCACTTCCATTCCCCCTAATTTTCCCTTCTTTCTTGCTATGCTGGCAAGCCGTTTGCTCACAAATCAATAGCAAGAATTGTGATGAACCTTTCCCTGCTTGCTGCAACTCTTATGCTTGTGGTGACTTGGGACACAACACATTTCAGAGCTGCCAGCAGAGACATTCTGAGGATCAAGAAATGAAACAATTCAACACAGCATAGGTCATTCTGCTAAACTGAAGTACAAACCAACAGGATTTTCAACAAAGCAAATAGTATCTAAATCTGTTAACACATTTCCCTTCTTTTAGAAAGCGATTTTCATAATACATTCCTAAATTTTGGCATCTATATAAAAGAAAATTATCAGAAACATTAAATGTATCTATAGTTTGGATTAAACTACCCAGCATTAACTGAAATTCATGAAGTCCCAATCCAATAAATATAGTGCAGTGTATGATGTCTGGAATTATTTGAGAACAGCCTTCCATTTGCCTGTTTCAAAGTCCATAATAGAAAGGGTACCACTGGACAGCAGCTTTCAGAACATGCCCTTTAGATCACGTGTACTCTATGAACTGCTTGCTGCAGGCCTGCTGAGAGACAGATCTATTGTCCTGGTTTCCATTTGATAGCTTGTTTTAAGAGACAGACAGAAGTGTGTGACGTTAATGCAGTATGCTAATATTACTTCCTATGAAAGAAATTAATGAATGTGGAATTCAGAATTTGCAAATAAAAAACAGGAATATTTTTCACCAGTAGTCATAAGTGGAAAAGAAAAAGAACAATGAGAATTAAGAAATGATACTGTATAAAAACCTCTTTACTATATTGTCATGCATGTTAGGAAGCTCCCTGAGAACTGGCTTATAGCATTGTAGGAGCACAAGAAATTAATCATCTAAAGCAAACTGATCATAAGCAATAGCTCCGAACTTTATTTATCCAGTTCTGTATCCGCAACTTTGGACTGCAACGTGACAACCAGACTTGCTAAGAAATTTTATAACCATCCCTACTGTCGGAGTAATCCATAGAGAATAACTTTTTGCACTTACCTTGTTATAACAGAATAGCAGGAGTACGTTTTACTTTTCTGATGAATAAGGGCCAAAAGTGTCCCAGCTAAATAAAATCCTGGCAGCATTGCACAATCATCAATATTCATCTACCTGCTATTTCAAGTAAGGTCACAAAATGGTTAGTTAAAAATGTAAAAACAGAATCACCTGCAGAGCAATCGTGGTATTCTTCGCAGGATACTTCCCCACCAGTCCTTGTTCTTTGCGTTTCTTGAATTTCCTAAAGTAGTCCTGTATCAGGAAGGTGGCATAGAACTTCCCCACGGTTACCTCATCATCTAAATGAACAGACCAGACAGATCTCTCCCAAGTCAGCACATGTATCAATAGCCTGTACACTCATATCTTATTTGGGGGGAAATGTGATGGGTGCAATAGGCACTACACTTCCAGCTCACAACAATGGAACCTGGAACTAGCTTAAAAGCAATGTTTTAGCAAGCAGTTTTGGCTCAATCACTTAAGTGAACTCATCCTTAATAAAGAAGAAACTACAGTACTTTACCAAGTCTGGTGTACGTCTAAGTAAGTTTCTAACAAAACCATAAACATCTTTGTATATGCATTGAAGCTGAAGTACTGGCTTTAGTTACTTGGAATAAAGCAAAAGCTACTATGACAAACATACATTGATGTTCATAGGAGTGACTCTATAAAAAAAAGATTCTGCCTACATGTCCTTTTTTGTCACAGATGAGCCAAATACCCTTAGTCAGTGTCTCCACTGTAGCATTGTTCTGATTGCTCAAGGACATCTTTACAGCCTGCTTCACTCTGCATGGTTTTTACTGGTGTCATGCCCTCACTGTAATACCTGAGCATCTCCCAGTTTGAATTTTGTGTCCCAGATGCTCATGTTACACTATATCTTCTGCTATCTTAATGTCAGATAAGACAAGACAGGCTCTAGACTCTGAGGAGATGCCACAGAGGTTACAATTTCACGTATGTATTTAAGATGTGGTCCTTAATCTCCTTCTACATAGGTGATGTTGATAATAGTAAATACAAAACGACGTGGCTCTTTCCCACATTATGTATTGTGTCAGCTCTGTGGTGCTGATAGGAAAGAAAATAACTTTGATCAGTTAATTTAGTACAATTCAAACAACAGGCAAACAGCCAGGGTAGTAAAAGCAAGCACTTTTACAGAGTCACTGTTGGGAACAAAATCCAAATTTCAAAGTTTCCAAAGCTCAAGGGCAGGTCCCTGTGAGGACATCGCAGTTGGCTGCTGACAGTGGGTGAAGAATTCATGTGCCTGTTTGATGAGGGCAGTGAATGGTTCAGCGGGGCAGGCTGGACCTCTCGGTGAGTAACGCTTGCCAGAAAACCAGGAACAGTTTTCTATTCAAAAACATTGCTTTTGTAGTCACACACTTTTTACTCCCTAGAGTTATCGACATGATGTTGGCTATTTCCCTTCCTGCTGTGCTGTCCAGTCTCCTGATGGTTTCCAGTATCCTGAATTAGCCATTTGCAATAGGGTTTCTAGCTGGCTACTGCCGTATATCAAAGGAGTTTAGGCATCCAGGTTCCCTCTGGTGTCAGGGATCATCCTGATGGGCAGTAATTGCCCATCATTCCAGCTGCCCTTGCTGGCACAGACAGGTCACATCACCTCTCAGGCTCTGGGTTACTCTGGCAGTCCTGACTTGACTGGATGAAAATCTAACATGGCCAGACACATTTTAACACACTCTGTTAGAAAGCATGGATTCTGTTTTAGTTTAATGCAATTTGTTTTCTCCACACTTTAACTCTCTAATGGAGTTTTAGAATGGACTTGAGTTAGGTTTTCTGTTTTGTGGGGTTTTATACACATGAACAGATTCTGTTAAGCTTCTCCTCCTGCTGAGGAGCAAATTCTCTAATCAAATGTCACACATTAACACTTGATTGAAATAGAGTGTGCCTGTATCTTGTTTTATCTACAATATGTGCCAATACATCTCACTAATGGTAATATTTTAAATACTATTTTTACCTGTAATGACTGTTTTTTCTAATTTAAATTTAATTGGCTTTCTTCTTCTAGAGACTTGCTTTCACATTAAAATGAGGATGGATAATCCAATGCAAGTTTAAACTCATTTTACCTCTGTGATAAAATTTATCTCGAAATGAAACCTCTCCCATTCAAAATCAGCTTCTCTCATTACAAGGTCTGAACTGGGCTGTATGCATGTGAGAAAGTATGACAGGCTTTAACTTAGGTGAAAATGCACCTGGAATGTCTTTTCCCAGCAGTCTGTAAATGCATCAAAGCAAAAACAATTATAATGATTGCTTCGAAAGTTATTGGTTGGGAGACCAGTCTGTTGCAGGAAATAGCTTAGCACACTAAAGAGCCTGCTCTGCCAAAGGGACAACTCCTCCAAGGTCTGAGTCCCCCCAGCTCCTGCTAGGAGAGGGGGAACTAGCAGGAACTCTACAGCTCACACAAAAAGATCACCAGTCTGCAGATTCAGCAGCAAAAAGCTTTTGAATTGACTCCACAAATCCGATTTCGAAACTTTTTGTGAACCTTTCCTTTGGTGTTCACCTGGTGCTCTCCCTTTGCAGCTCTTCGGGAGACTAGTGGTGCCTTGCAATAGGATGAGATCTCTTACACAGCATCTACTCTGAACTTGCCTGCCTCAGTTTAGCTGAATCCATTGCCCTGCAACAATGGCTTGGTCAAACTCCCCAGAGAAGCCTTTCCCCATCCTTTGTACTATTTCATTTCAAGTATTCAAACAGAACTGTTAAGGAAGTGAGTCAGCAAATGGCTCCTACAACGAACAAGCACACAGAAGTGACAGACTTGGTAAAACGTACTATGGGTCGCACTTGGAGCATGAATCAAGTCAGGCTATGACACTGCACAACTGCTGACTGTACCTGAGACGGCAGCACCCGTGAAACAGCAGAATGCGGAAACGCAGGGCCCTTGCTGATCACTCAGGACACGCACCAGCTCTTTACAAAGGTATCAGATGAATGCACTAGCACTCAGCTGAGCTGCGCATGCCAGGGTGTGTATGTATGAGCAGGGTGCACGTGTGTCTCCCAGGCACAGTCAGTCACACTGCAGACACGGGCACATGGGGCCTGACGCCTGGCCAAGGGGAGCCAGCCCTGACTCTGGTTTTGGAGTAACACACAGAGAGCCAGATACAGACAGGTACAGGGAGGCAGCTAAGCGTAACTGACCACAGAATAGACACATGGCTAATTACAACTAGTGACAGCAAAGGGAATCATTTCAGCAGGAAGCTTTTGGAAGAGGGCAAAAAGTACTAGGCAGGGTTAAATGGGCTTTCAGGTGGAGACTGAGGAGTTTAGAAAATACAAGTGTATCTTTAGTAATGTTATTTCTCTTACTCTTTAGTCTCATTCATACATCAGACATTTGACTGACATTCTATGTTTTTGAAAAGCAGTTTCACTTTTCTGTACTGAAAATGTGCTAAGTATTTAGAGTCTAATTAAGTTATAGTAATAAGTTGTTTAATCAGTACCAAGAATTAACTATTTCTAGTGCATCTATTTATAATTCAAGGCAAAACAATCTGATACTGATTATTTTCATTCTGCTCTGGAACAAAGCGTTCTGGAGGTGTAGGCATGGGCACACAAAGGATGCACCATCCAGTAACACCAGCAAAAGCAGTACTGGAGAAAAATGAACTACACCTCTCAATACCTCTAAGTGCAAGTGATTCTAACATACTGAATTTGGATGCTTTGTTGATTTATACTGGAGAGAATTTTGCATCTCCTAGCAGTTTGTTACTATCAGCTGTCACTGGTGTTAATTCATACACAATTTCCCACCGAACATTAAATATCACAATCCGTTTCTACTGTACACTAAGCTATTTTACACTCATGTGGCATGTGAATGTAAAATAGCTGTATGCTCTTTTTTTCAAGGTGGTTTCAAATATTTTCAGTTTTCAGGTAAGTCATATTAAGGTCCACAAAGGAACAAGCCAAACTGAAATCAAAAATTCATCAATTTGCATGACTTCCCAACATGTTCTTATTTACAGTGGTTGCAGAAGCCACACTGCTTCCTATCAATTGAGCAGATCCAGGTTTTCAGCCTTTTAGCTATGCTGAAGAGCTACATTTGCAGAATAAATATTAGCAATGAATTTTAGTATAGCTGAAAATAAATACACAGCTTATATTCAGCAATGAAATGAAGCTGAAGTTAACAGTGAATTACTATGTAAGATTAGTTCTAGGAATGTAATCTGTACAGGTTCTTTGTCAGATTGATTTAGGCAGGCAGAGCTCACTATTCTGAAGCATGCATCTCTATTTCAATTAAAAAATGTAGGGGAATAAAGTTGGCAAGAGGCAACACTAATTCCATGCCACCACCCTAAAACAGAATTGCTTCAGAATATTCGGAAAGACTCATAGTTGAAAGGAACAGAGGCTGCAGAAAAAGCTCAAGCACATAGTTACAACAATAACAAAGCGATTCATCTATGCCATGCAAGCACTCGGTGTAAGGCTAAAAACAACAGAGTAGAACACAAAAGTTGTTTTAAATGTGCAGTATCAGTTCCCCTTCGGAGAGTCAAACTGGCTCAGCTTTGGCCCTCAGCCCCACTATTACAGCAAGGGGCTCCCTGCAGCCACAAAGCTGCTGCTGCTCCCTGGGTCACGCTGAAGAGCAGTGCAGACAGGTGCTCCTCCTGCCCGGGCTGAGCATCACCTTCAGGTCAGCCTTGGCCTCTTGAGTCTGATCAGTCTTGAGAGCTGCTGTAACACTGGGAAGGTACAATAAACTACAAGGAACACCAATGGATCTGAGTATTGGGGGGCCAGGGAAATAGAGCTTGGGCGTGGCTGACAGTGCGACAGATCCTGCACCTTTAAAACTTGAGAAAGCAAGTAAAGAACAGTCACCTAAACCTACACTACAGCATATGAGTAAAAATGTATATATTGAAAGAGGCTAAATATATATATCAGGATATATATATTTACAAAGAGAGACCTAACGCGCATTTGACGTGTTATTTTGCAGCACGTAGGAACATCAATAAACGTGCCTCATAGCTCTGTAGACACAAATGTTCAGTGTCATCAGAACTGGGATATCTCTTTACATGGGCCATATTCACATCTCAGTCATACTGGAGTAAACCTGAACCCTTTCCATCATCTGCCGGCTGTGGACTGGCTCTGGTTTAAACGAGTGTAACTGAGATGATTTGGCCTTTTGCTTTATTTATGTAGCAAAAAGAAAATTTTAAGCTGGCAATATTTTTTTTTGTTTTCTCCCAGAAGTATTCAACATATACAAGCATATAAGCTAAAATGTAGCGTAATACAAAACATGTTGTTTTGATCAGTGCTTTGAAATCAAACCAGTTTATTTGCCAAATGATCCGAAATCAAGACTAGATTTAAGCCTAATAAGGTATTTGTCCCAAGCAAGAAAATAAGCATAATATTTTCCTTTCTTTCTTTTTGATCTAAGAAAGTTTCACTTATTAGTCCTGTATGTACTGTCTAGTGCAATACGATATAATTTTCTCAGTATTTGTTATTGTTTGCTGTCCCTTAATGACATAATTGCAAAATGTAATAATTTCATTTCTTTGGTTCCTGACAACCTAGAAAGACCAACAGGCACAGAGAACAGCACAGTGCAAAGTTTGCCAGACTGACCGCCAGCCGGAGGGACAACTTGGTCAAGTAATTTCATGCTCGTTTTCTTCCATATTTTCTTTATAACAGCTCTAAGTTCTTCATTTGCTTGCTCTAGGTTACCTGTGGCAACAAAACAGAAAAAGGGAGGATGGTAATTATGTCTGGACCAGCTGCAATGAACGAGCCTTGGATATTAATTACCTGTATGCAATTAAAGATTGCGACAGGGATCCTCTGTGGCAAACCTTAGCGCCGTGATGTGGCAGCCAACAATACTACAACAACTAAAGAGAAGAAAGGGCATAAGACAGCGAGTTCCTGGGGCTTTCAAATCAGCCACTGGAGCCCTGCAGAGGTCAACCAGGACTTGCAGACCTTGGCTTCACCCTGCCACTCCTTCTGCTTAAATTGCCTGGAAAGTGACAACTTGCTCTTTACAAGGCACTTCTTGCTTGATCCAAAGCTGAGCCTTTATTTGTTTAAACCACTGTAATTACTCAGTTGTACAGGCTTGAAAGTTCAGGCAACTTGAGTACCGAGCAGTTTTTCATCTCTTGCAGTGCTCCCCTAAACAACAGTGATGCCTGAGGGGGCTTAATCTAAGTTTCTTATTGCCAATGGAACTCAAATTCTGCTGAAAAGAGCAGAAGACAGAAAGGAAAGATGGGAGAAAAAAGTTTAAAAAAAAAGTATGACCATAGAAAGAGGATCCTCTGAAACATACCACTGTTTTTAAAAGCTTTTCCCTCTTTGATGCAAATTACAGAAATCCATTCAACCCAGTCACAACTGGCCTCAACCAGACTGGGGATGTTGTTTTCCAGTGTGCAAAAGCTGCAGTTGCTCCAGTGTGGGATCCAAGGCCCCAAGGTAGAAGGTAGTGAGAAAGGAGCACCTTGGTTGGGCAGGAAGGGGAGTTCATTCATTCCTTGCAGAACTCCTGTCATGCCCCTGCTGCATGTTTTTATCTGGTCAGATGAAAGCACAGAATAATTCCGGAGGTATCTCAGGCTCTGGCCTCACTATCCCTTTCCTATCATTTTCTACCAAATGATTCCTCGCAACAGTGAATAAAACCCATGATCCAAAAGCAAACCAGAGCCAGTGAGACTAAGGCAGCCTTACTCATATTTTAAAAAATGAATAAATAGTAGCTTGTTTTCATCATTGTAGCTTCTGACAAGTGCAGAAAGGCTTTCCAGTGAAGAACCTTACCTTCTGTTTTTATCTTTAGAGCAGTCCTAACCAGAGCAAACAAAGTAGCATTGAACATGACGGTTCCGTCACTGTTTAGTGGCATATTCATGGCTACTAACCTCTGAAAATGAGAAAAGGAAAACAAATTTTGATGCTGCTTTATTTGAGAAAAAACCTGTGACGTTATTTTGAAAAGCTGATACATTCAAAGAATAATATTATCAAGAGGTATAAAAACTATTTAAATTCCTCATAAAAAGTCAAGCTGTGTACAATAAGCAGCCAACACTGCTTCTTTCTGGCATTGATCACATGCATGCTTAGACAAAAGCTAAAACTGAGCAGTGTCCATGAGATGTCTGTCGAGGTAGTTTTAAAACATTGCAGCTCGGCTCTTGACCATGACTCTAAGTCACACTGTGCAAGCATTAAGAACAAAAGCAGTTCTTTCAGGGCATGCCCTCCAGTTGCAGTTATGCTCCAGTTTCCTAGGGATTCAGTTAATCCTCATCAAATTCACACGTTTTGCCTTGGCAGATTCTATACCATTTTAAATTCCCATTAGTTTTCCATCTTCTCACTCCCTGCTACGTGCTGTATTACACACCATTATTCACTTCAGCTTGGCTTATCACCTTGCAGTCCCCACCCTACAATCTCATTTCTATGTTTCACGTGGAGCAAACTTCTCAAGAATGCAACTGTGGAAGCAGTGTATCAAAACTTAATTGTCAACTAAAGCAGAGTACCACCCTCTTCTCCAGGGGACTGAAGAGAAATCAGGAATGTCACTGGGTTGAAATAGTCTTAGACGTGACACTGGTCCACCAGAAACACTGGGATGAGGTAGTTCAGAGATGTGACAGTAACAGACCAATGACAGATACACAGACTGGTCCCTTTCATTCTGGTCCTCCATGAAGAACTTTACATTGCTGGTAACCACTCAAATGAGTACACTGAAAGAAATTACCTTAATTTTGCTGGTTTAACTGAAGCCTGAAAAAACCCCAGGAAAACTTGAGAGTGAATGAAACCTTGCAAAAAGACAGGATTACTGTGCACACGTGACAAATGAGGGGCAGAATTGCAGGAATGAATGAACTGCAAGAGAAACCAAGGCAGACAACCAAGTAAGACCCACCTTGCAGGCCACTCGGTGAGGGCATAACTTGCCAAAACCAAGAGGTGGCTGGATGCGTCTCAGTAACGTAACCACATCAAGGTGCTTTATCCTTCCCCTAGAACCAACACACGTCAGTTACCAAACATCCACTCCCCAAAAACACTACCAAATGAACGATACCAGAGAAATGATCTTACTTTGCTTCAGGGTCATATTCTGACCATATCCTTTTGAATTCATCTAAATGATGGGGACCCAGAATAGACCAGTCACGTGTCAAATAATCAAAATTATCCATAATGACAGCCACAAATAAGTTTATAATCTAAAAAAAAAAAAAAGTCATTAAGAACAATTTGCCTTGACTGTTTTGAATTTAGTTTTTTTTAATTCAGTACGTAGTAGGTTAAGAATTCAAACAAATATAGTGATTTTTGGCAAATATCATAAAATACCACAGAACATAATTGCATTTAACTAACTGGAACTCTATCAAGTAATGACGTGACAAGAATATGATTCTATTATATTCAGTTTTTGACACAGGCTGCAAATGATTTTGTTTCTCTTCCTTGATTTGCCAGATCCCACTACATTAAATTGAAGATGGGTAGATCTCAGGAAATAGTTTCTGTATAAAAGGATTCAATTTCATGCCAATAAGACTTCTGAATGCATTTTGCTAACACAGAAGGTGACACAGAGCAGCAGGATGTGTATGTTTACATCAGGTCACAGAATTTCCCTGGACCACTCTCCTTTTGCAAGGAGATCAGTACCACAAACAGAACAAATCAACCAGCTTAGACCAGACACCTGCAATGAGGAAAAATACAATTCAATGATTATTTTAGAGCAAATGATTCCTCATGTCACAGAATTGGGTGAAAATTGATCTAAACTCACCAAAAATGCACAGAGCATGTAAAAACTGATAAAATAAATGATGGCAAAATTGCTTCCACACGTGTATTCCTCCCCTGGGTTATAATCGGATTCCGGGTCACAGCGTTTTCCCGGCAGACATGCCAGCATGATTTCCTGCCAGGCTTCTCCAGTTGCACACCTTTATAAGGTCACAAAGATAAACTGAGCATTATTTGATCAAAATGGATTAAAGACATTACTTTTTGAAGTTCTGACAAAATGCTGGGATCTGTACAAGGGCAAATGTGAAGACAGGAGAACATTTCAGAGCAGAAACTAATTTAAAAAAAATACAGAGCAAGTTGTAGAACTGGCAAGCACAGACCTGACATTGCAGACATGTTTTATAAGGTAAACTGATGCACCATAAGGGTTTCACGTAGAACTTTGAAGCCCAAACTGTGATTTACAAGTTAAATACTTACTGCAGTGGAGCTGCTGTGTACAAAAGTCGTGCTGTGTATGAAACTCTGTCATAAAAGCTGAAATGATCTATTTGTAAAAGATTAACTGCCTTTTCTTCAGTGTGCTTGAACAAATGTTTGTCTCTAATTTCTGCTATTGCATTTTTTGCAGTTGTGCAAAGCCTGTCTACGGACCCATGATTTCAAATTTTTAAAAGACAACTACACATTTATGACACTTTTAGCTGCGTTCACGACCTTGTTTCAAAGGCTGAAGTGACTTAGATGTCACTGGGTGATGCCCTTGGTCTCAGATGAGGAGAGACCTGCTGGTTTGGCCAGCCAGGAGAGGAACAATGCCCAGGAGCCAAGTGGAGGTACAGAATCTCAGGCAAGAGACCTCTCCAGGTTGTTACTTTCAGAGGCATCCCTGTCCCATGTCATTCTCTCTCCTTGCCCCAGGAATCACTCCTGGCAAACATTTATCTTCTTCTTAAGCTCTCCAGTGAGGGAGATTCTATAATTTCGCCCCCCAACAGGATTTAGCTACATTTGCCATCATAAAGTTTTCCCGACTGCTCGTCTGATATTGCCCTTCTGCAAGTTACACCCTCTACCTTTTGTCAACTCTTCAGTAAATGTAAAGAACAGTTTATTTATGTTTGAAAGAACTTTTCATTTCTTCCAACTGCCACGTTAGTTGTACTGGTGAAGATTTCAGTCTTTTTCACCTTTCCCACTACTCCCACAATGGTATCAGGGCTGTGTTTGGGCTCTGTCTAACAAATGAGGTTTTTCCCAACAGCTGCAATGGGTTCATGTCTCTGTCACCTCATTAAAAGCCTGCTGTGCCAATGGACACTCAGCATACAGGCACAGGGAGTACGTGCTTCTCAAGCTGACTTGATTCTCACCTGCAAACACATTCTGAACATTTCTCATAGATCTATGAAACGGGATCATTAAGTAAGAGTTAAGGTTTACTCACCTGAAGAGAAGAAGCACAGCTTGGGGGAAAGTCTGAAAATTGTTGTTTCTGTTTATTTGGTTGTTGTCTCTCATGGCCACTTTTCCAAATACCTACAATAAACCAGGATTTTGACTTTCATTCCAGTGACTTGTGCTGTCAGAGGCTGTAGGCCTTGCAGTCTAAACATGCTTCAGGATGTATGAAAAACACTTTCACAGAAACAATCTCATTACCCTTTAGATTTTTCAAGGTAGTGATTTATCACATATACAGGATACGTTCCTAATCATTCGGTTTGGCATCAATAAACCCTCATAATACAATTCCATATTGCTGTATTTCAGGTGAGAAAATATTATTTGTTTTAAACTAGCACCCAGAGTCATTAATTGACACTTAAGACCCACTGCACTAAGTACTGTACATACTTGGAGTAAGAAATAACCACTGTCCTGAAAACCTTGAACCTAAACAGGGAAAAAATGCTGCAAAGGTGGAAACCAAAGCAGAGGGAACCTGCATATCCTTTCTCAGGCAGGGATGGAGAGGAGTTCAGTTCTTCAAAACCACATTGCAATTCCTCAGCCACAAGACCATTCCTTTTCTCCAATACAATACTTGATTAATTACCTGCATTCCAATGACAGCATAGATGAAGAACAGCATAGCAATCAGGAGGGCAACGTAAGGCAGAGCCTACAAACGGGACAGATGCGTTGTCTTTTAATAATTTCACCACAGAATTTCTATTTCCATTTACAAAAATAATTTCTCTGTACAACACAGACTCTTACAAGGTTTTTCTTCCTCTGCAAGTGCTTGAAATGTTATTACCTGTCTCTCTGAAAACTCTGCTGCATACAATGAACTCAAGCTTCATTGTATTTTAAATTATTTCTGCCAGCAATCCAGAGGGGGGAATCACCCTTAGGGTTTTTAATTTTATTTTCATTACTGATTCTGACAACATAAAGATACTTCATCCTGTACAGTTACAGAGTTTTATTAACTTAACCTTTATCACTTTTCGGGAGCAATGATTCAAGTATCTGTTACACATGAAATTTGTTTTATATAAAAAATGCCTTAAACTCTTCTTTTCTAGTCATCTAATAAAACATGGGGAATATGAGATCTATGTATGTCAAATTTATTCTGTCCCTTGTAAATACACCAAATATTTGTTTAGGAAGAACCACAGAGATCTCACAGGAACAGCTAATATTAAATGACAAAGAATGATCCTCGGACTCACTGAAGTAACTGGCGAAGTTTATTTTGGCATTACTAAGTAAATATATTCAAATTTGCCATTATCGATAGCACTAATTTTAATGGGGCTTTTTTGCACTCTACAAGGTATTGCTTCATGAAATTTGGTGTATAAATGGTTGTAATTATAAGGCAAATTTAAATAAATTTTGCTAACCTGAAATGACTTGATAAATGTCCACAGTAAAGTTCTGATTCCTTCTCCTCTGCTAAGCAGCTTCACCAACCTCATCACCCGGAAGAGACGGAAAAAGGTGATGGAGATCCTAGCGCTGTCCTCAGAGTTCTGAAGAGCATCATGGAGAAGTCAAGCCAAATACAAACCCAAACATGCAACACTTCCAGAAAAACAACATAAAATGCAAAGGTGGAAAAGGTAAGATTTGAAAATGTATCTTGAGGGCCTGTTCACCTTGATAACCATGACATGAAAGGAAAAATTACATGCTGAAAACACAGGACCTGTAGAAATGCTTCACACATCACATGCATTTCCAAGTTTTCTGGTTTGTTAATAGGGTCATATTGGGTTTGTTTGTAGTAGACTTCAATAGAACATTGACAATGAATGCAAACCACTGCATAACACCTTTGCAGTAAGACAGTTATGAAAAATACAGAAAAAATTGGTGGAAAAAAAGACATGGTAAAAAGAATAAACTCAAGTAGAGGTAAAACCACTGGGGTCAGTTTACTGATCTTACCCCAGACTCATCAGTTGTGACTGTTTCAGTTGGCTTTGGCTTTAAGAAATTAAGAACATTAAATATTAAAATCAAATAAAAGATCAAAAAAATCAGCTTAACCATAAATAAAATGTAGAACATTTTTCATTTCCAAATGCACAAGAACATCTTTCAACTCAATGTACATTCTGAACAAAATATCCTTATTAAAACCATCCTCTTAGCATTTCGTGTTGGCTGACTCATACTAAAACATTGCTGGCTGACTCATACTAAAATCTGCTTGTAGAAAACATGATTAAAAGACCCCAAGGAAAGCAAACACAAAATAAAATATCTGCTCCTACGTAAGCCAAAGAAAACTAGCCATCAATTTCCACAGGTTGTATGAAATCATAGCAGTAAGCCCAAGCAAAACTCCAGAACAAAGCTTTGGGGTCCAGCTTTCAAGGTCCCTTCTCTGCTGTGCTCTTTCTTTGATGAATTTCTCCATCACTGGAATCTAACCCCAATGTTTTATCTGACACCAGGAGCTGCCTTAAGGCAGAGCTCGCTCGCTGGAGATTGCTCAGGGATGAACACTGGGTGTTGCAGTGCGTTATAAGGACACATTTGCACTCTGCCCAAGTGACAGACGCACGTTTTTAGCACAATGCCATGAAGGTTAACACTTCCCCAGCAGTGCAAATGGGAAGGCAATACTTGAACTCTCCTACCACCCACAAAGTTCTCATACGCCTGAGCCGATGTAACAGGACCAGACACGGAGAAAGGGCTCCAGCACTCGACTGACCCTTCTGGAACAGATCTGGGCAACCCTCAGGAGCTACAGGGAAGAGGGAGGCACACACCAGCTTCTTGTTAGCAAAGCCAAACTCTGTGTCCTGTGAAGAACAGTCTCGCTTTTCTGTCTTTAATCGCTGTGTCTGACTTGGGAGAAACTGTCCCAGTATCCTAAATGGTCTGACACTTTGCACAGCAGCTGGCAAAGCTAAAAGGACCAGCATTCTGTTCTTGCTTGTGCACTGACAGATTTGCAGCAGCTTCTTCCAAAGTTGAACAGAAGCATCTTAAAGACATTTATAGCACTAGAACACATGGGATTCTGGACATTAGATTCAAGTGATGGGTCTTACCCTCTTGCCTAAAATACCCTTCTTTTGAAACCTTTCAACAATTCCTGTCACACAGAGCAGCAATGAATGTGATGTCCCCCTCAGTGCTGCTTCCAACACTGTGGGTGCCTCTGTCACACTCAATGCCACACCTCTCCCACTAAAATCAAGATAAAGCTTGTTACTCAAGATAAAACCTGAGGAGAAGGAAGGGAAGAGAGGAGCTGATTCTGCTGGAAATGCATTATACAAACATACTATGATAAAAAACAACCATAAGAGGTAGTACTTTTTCTAAACCAGATCATTATTAAGTTACTAGTTGTTTTCTCTATTACCTTTTTTCAAAACATATATAATATAAAGGTAACAAAAGGGGAAAATGCAGTAAAAATAACTGTTTGATGAACTACATGCAATCTACATATAGATACATCACTGCCCTGCCAAGATAGCACTAGATTCTGAAACAGAGTCTTAAAACTGTTTAAGGAATTATTACTAAATTTATGCATTACATTAGCCAAACCCCAGATCTCCTCATTAAACTTCAGTATGTGTAAAATCAGCTGGAACATCTAAACTTTTTAAGCACTTCTATGAAGTACACAGAAAATGAGCTGCCAATGAAAGACAACTGCTTCATTAGAAATTCCCTGCATATTTCAACAATTTGAAATAAACCTGTCAAAATATAATTAAGCAAAAATTCATTATCACAAACATCATAAACGTCAAAGTATCACAAACCACGGAAACAATCTCGCAAAGCTGGCTAGCTACACCCATCTCAAACCGGCACTAGTGCACACAGCCCCACACTGCTGTTGCCTTTTTAGCACAGAAAAAAACCCTGCTAATCTGCAACTTCAAAAGAAAAGGTTTCATTATCCCTTCTGCAGATGAAGCCTGAAATGTCATATTAATCTCTGGTGACTGACTCATGTTGAGCTTTATACTGTCTTAAATAGTGAGCAAATTACTTAATTAACAGTCAATATTTTGCATCATCAAAGATCCAAGTATTTGACAGATACAGATCAAATTTACTTACAGTATCATCACAAACTGAAACTTAAAAATTAATTAAAATACTGGATTTGGCATTTGGGAGTTTTTCCCACTAGCTTTTATAGGAGTAGGACTGGGTCCCAAATAAGCCAGGAACAGTACTGGGAGAGATTACAAAAGAAAAAGGATACTTTGGTCCTACATATTTTTATTTAATGCCTTTTCCAAAGGAAAAAACTAATGAGTTTGCATTATGACTTGGTTATGAATAAACCCCTCACAAAAGCAAAAATCGGTTCTATACATAACTATATAATCATTATTTAATTCTCACTTTTGAAAACGCTGAGATCAGATTACCCGACCTCTGTGAACAATCCTACTGCAGCTGCTCAGGGATTTGCTCAAAGTTTTTTTGGCTGAAGGTCAAGCAATGTGTGTGTGCGTGCCCAGGACTGAGCAAGGCACACTCCTCTCACAATCCCTCTTTCTCAGCTTCTTTGGACTAACCAGTCCCAACTGCCTGTTTCTGATGGCTGAGCCGATGCTGCTGGGAAGTGTCAGGATGTCACGTCCAAGAGATTACAAATCCCAGACACCGAAAAGTGCAGGCCAGTAATGAAAAACACTCTGTTCACAAAGAGTAAATTGTGAAACAATACCAAGGTGGAGGTAGATGCTAGAAACAAACTATGAACATGAACTCCTCATACCAGAGGAGTTTTTTTCTACTGCAGCTGAAAATACTCAACTTCTGCCCATCAATGGCCAAGTGTTTTGGTTTGATATTTTAAAATGAGCGTATCTAATTTTTTTATCCTCTTTGGCATTTCCCTCTGGTAAGACATCAGCTTGGTTTATGTTATTAATACCAATTATACCTCAAAGAAAACATTCTTTATACTTCTTTGTAAAGGAAATGCTCATTTAGGAGACAAAACCAGTTCACGGTTACGTGTGTCCATCCAGCTCAGATCTGGGAAACAGGTAAACACAACACCATCTTCAGCACTACTACCAAAGATTGACAAAACCAGAATGCCTGCTTCCTGGAGAGAAAGGAAAAACACACCCCACCCAAACACACGATCCTGTGTGCAGGGTTGGGCTGTTCCACATCTGTGCACGTGTAAGGACGTGGCTCATTCTGGATATGCAGGGAAAGCATTAAAATGGACCTGAGACTAAGCAGGGGGCAGGCTGAGCAGAGCCTGACTCTGTGGGTCGTGTCTGCTGACAGGAATGCAAAGAAAGCATTTCCTGGGGTCCAACAACCCACCTCCAGCCTCCCCTTTCACCCATCATTCCAACACTACTCAGCCCCAAATCCTTTAGGACTGGCTGGTCATTATCGAGATCTTTTGCCACCCATGGGACTGTGTGATTCCTAAGGTGACAGTTGTGATTTTGGGATCACATTTTGGTAATGGGCATGGCTGGGACAAATGAACATCTCCTGCTTTCCCTGCTTGGCTCACAGAGACCTGCAATGAGGCGGCTGGGGGCAGAGACTGCCTTTATCATTCTACCTTTTCTGCCAGCCACGTGCCAGCTGCACTCGGAGCCTGGGTCAGCACAGCACTTCAGAACTGTGCACTTTTAAGCCAGTTCTTAAATACTTCAAATAGGCAGTAATATATGATTTTTCTTTTTTAGCTAATCAAAGTGCAACAAAACAACTCTCTTCCCCAAACAATCCCAACCCTCAAAAAAGACCAACCTCGATTTCTGACTCGCTGATTAAATGCTTGCAACCTGCTTCCAATTTTGGTCAAGTACTAATGCTGCTTATGAAAAATTTAGCACACTTCCTAAGCAGGAATTCCTCATTACACTCTTGATATTGCAACAAATGTTCAAAATAAACATCCTGACTAAAAAGAACTTCAATGTCAAAACTGTGAACAGTGTGAAACAGATTGCATCATGCGTTGGAAGCAAACTGTAGGTCTGTGCTTAAGAAAAAAACCAGACATGGTGAAAACCAGTGGATATTAGTACACGGTGTTGGTCAAATGCTTCTTTTTAACAGATTGTGCCAAAGGGTCCAAGAGAATGCCAGGACAAATGAACATATAATGACAATGCCATCATCACTGCAAATATAGAAGGAAGCACCTGAATGACAAACACACATGATGACAGGAGCATATACAGGAAAACATTCAGGTTGCCAAAATATCTCCAGAAATGTGTGCTGCACATGTGACACATACAATTTGTTCAGAGAATAATTGCTGCAATTCAGATGTGCAAGCAAGCAATTTTCTCCTTAGTCTTATCAGTGCTCTCTATGTTCCCTGTTCAATGTGAACCAAATGCCCAGAAACGTAATTTAATAAAAATTTCGAGTCAATGTGAAGAACCACAGTGAAGGTAAAAAAACCCACCTTTTCCCTCATAAAATATGCATTTAATCCCATAACTAACATGTTGGTGGCATTGGGTATTACATAACTAATAAATACTCAGATGTGCAATAAGGTAAATAAACTATTAATGTTAACACCTTCATGAAAGCAGCACAGAAATTAATTTCTGTCTCAAATTAAATATTGCCACACAGATTTCATATAGCAATATGATTTCAAAATAATGAAAGCAAAGCCATATGAGAAGGTAGTTTTCTGACCTATCATTAAGCCAAAGAGATACATTTGCAGAAGTCTGCAAAATATATTGACAGAATTCAAAAATATCAACAACTAGCCCCAAACCCTAAGTTCTAACATATGATAGAGATCTGTAAAGTGATATTCAGACTGAAGTGGGCTGCTCTTTCTCAAAGCTGGAATCCAGAATCTCTTCCAGGAGGTAGAGATGAGGTTTTTACTCCCCTCCTCCACACAACCCAAGTCAGCTGTCCCAACAGGTACTGGCTGAGTGGGCAACTATATAAAAATAGGCACCAGCCCTGCCAGCACACCCTGCAGCAGCAGCCCAGCAACCAAGGGAGCACCAATGGTGACCCTTCTTGCCAAATGGCACAACAGCCAGTTCTGGGTTTGCCAGCCTTTCGCAGGCTGACTCTGCCCCAGCCTCTCCCAGCTGCTCCCGCAGTGTTGATCGACACTCACGTGTTTACAGTGGTGGTTCAAGACACAGAGGTTTTCCTGAGGGGCTCAGGAGGAAGGTATACATGCTGTTCCTTTAGCCCTATTTCAGCAAAGAACCTGAATTTTATTTAAGTTCAAGTATAACATTAGTCCTAGAGGGACGGCATTAAACATTTGCACAAAAGAAGAGGAAAGTGAACTCTCCATTATTTTCTCGACATTTTGGCAGCACGTGAATGGTGAAAGAAAAATAAAAAAAATGTGAATTAAAACCTTTGTAACCACTACTGCAAAAATGTGATCATGCTTCTAAGTCATTCCGTGTTGGTCATCCAAATGGTTTCTGAGAGGACAAATAAGATCATTTCTATACAGTCGGACCAGACAAGCTTGTCTGTTATTTCCTTTTAACAGCATTTATTCAGATTCTATTTCCAATTTATCTCTCACTGTCATCAGTTATGTATGTCCCTCTTCAGGAATGGGCTGACCACACTTTGTATCTCACAATCATTACTCTGCTCTTTTAATTGAAAAGGAACCATTTCTATGACCACACAAGATCTTGCATGTCATGTGAAACTTTTTGAAAACAAAAGGCCACAGAGCCCAGAATTATATAAGTTTTAGTAGTGGTTTTAATTTTTTTTGTTGCTATACCATATATATATTTAATGACATATACTTGCCTCTAATAATTTCTAAAAATAAAATGAACATGAAAACCAATTAGGTTCATTAAAGAAGGTTGAAGAAAGGGATGTTAAATCAAAGAGTAAATTGAACAAGCAACCATAGAGAATTTTTTACTGCCAAAATATATGTTGCTCTGAGGTGGTTCATTTCTGAAGCTGGTCACTGATCCAGTCCTTGAGGATGCTGAGCAATCCTGTAAACTGCTTAATACATTAAACACTGACTTCCACAGGCATTAAAAATATTCAAACCACAGTAACTTCCTGGATTATGTGCAAATGAATGGGAGGTTACTGGACCATAACAATCAGCCTCAGGGCAGCATATACACCATAAAATGTTAAAAAAATAAAATGAACAACACAAGAGATGACATCTAACTTCCAGAATATAATACTGAAATCAAGGTGATAGATAACTGGACAGTCCAACCCATCTCTTGAAAAAACTGGGTCAAACACAAACTTGTTGCATAGTGGAAGGACTTGCCAGACTTTGCACTGAGTGAAGAACGCACAGCCAGGCCACCAGAATGAGGCTGAGCCGTTTCCACAGCACGAGGCAATTATATACACACCCCTAAAAGAATGCTTGGGTCATACTGAGTACATTGAGTATTCTCATTCTTTCAAGTCTTCTTTTACACTGATCAATTCGCATGGCTGTGCTCGTGCAAATAGAACTGCAACCAGATCTGAGCTGATGCCAGTGCTGTCCCTGCTTCAGACCAGCCCTCAAACAAGGCCGAGTTTCCTCAGTTCAAGTTTTTATAGTGGGAATTTTCACTGGTGCTATTTCAATTGTGCTTGAAACCCCACTGGAAACAAAGCCTTGTCAGCATCTCAGCAGAGAGGCAGATTTCCCAGGATCACTGTCAGTGTTAGATAACAAGTACAGGTGGAATGGCTCAACTCAGAATGCCAAAAAATGTTAAGCAAAAGATTCTAAAATAGTAAATTTGAATTACAGAAGTGTACAGAGAACTAATCAAGTAGGAATAATTCAGTAGAATCAATATAATAAAAGAAGTAAAAATTAAGAAATTTCCCTAGACGCTCAGCAGTATTAACTCTTTCATGTTGAAAATGGGAAATCAAGCCCAAAAATACATTGAAAATGTAACACATTACTGACTTGAACAAATAAAGCACAGAAAAGTGGAAAGACCAGAAACAGACAATACTTAGTACACAAATAGTCTGCTGTGCAAAACTAAAGAAATCAAAGATGAGCCTTTTTCCTCCAGTGAGTATTGCATGAAAACTGAGAAATGACAGTGTGTGTACTTGTGCTGAAGATCACTAGAACATCTCCAGAACATTTTCAAGACAAGTGTGAGAATTACTAAAATGACAGTGTCCTTCCCAGCTGAAAGCTCAGCAGTGATCATTTCAAGTAATGCTGTCAAACTGACACTGTCCATACGGTATTAAATGCAGGGACATCTGCCTTGGTCATGGAAGGGCATTTGAGTTATCTTTCAATCTCTCCACGATCAAATACATTTTTCAGTTACTGGGGAAAGCTATTCTAAATGACTGGACTTTTTACTCTCCTCAGACAATGTGTCAATCTACACTACTGTGAGGGGAAACAGTGGGTAAATTGTAAATACTTGAGCTGAAAGCCCAAGTGCAAACTTTTCAAAACAAATCACAAATATACCAGAGGCAGCTTTTAGAAATTGAGTCCGTGAAGAGTAATTATACTTTAAAAAATGTCTCAACGGGACACTGCAGTTCTGTGCTGACTGACCCTCCCTGTCAGCTCAAGTTCCTTGAGGTCACAAAAAGGTCCCTCACCCCTGAGAACTGAGCAAAATCAGTCTAACACCTAACGGCCAGGCTAAGGTTCTCCTGCTCCCGGGTTCTCACGTCACTCCTCCCTCTTCTCTCCCATAATGCAGTCAGGCGTGAGATTCTCACACTTTAACACAAGATCACAAAGCAATTTTAAGGTGAATCTGCTGTCCAAACACCTATATGTGTAACGGCCATCAGTCAAAATTTCGGTGAAAGGAGGAGTTTTCCCAGTACTTTAACAATGATTCAAATTGCAAAACACTTACTGCAGGATTGGAAAAGCTAAAGGAATAGGAAAAAAATAAACATTGTATTTTCCACAGCGTGGAAAGCCTGACTTTCTTATGTGCCCTTCTTCTGCTACCTCATGACACACGAGTGCTACCACCAGTCTAACCCCCAAACCTCCCACAGGAAAAGAAATCATTATTTGTTAAACTGAGGCACTGAAACAACTTAGAGAATCTTGAATTATCTTAGCCAAGTTACATACAAAATCCACTGGGCTTCAAGGGAAATAGTAACAGAAGCTTAACTTCTATTTAATACACAATTTTTTAAAATATTTACTGTACATACATAGAAAAACATAATTCTTATTGTCTCACTATGCTGTGCACATGTGCAACTATACAAGTAAATAAATAAATAATAACAGCTTGTACAAACACCTGTATTAACGTTTTGGTCTTTGATTCCAGGATTAAACATACTTTTCTATAAAAGGATTTTTGGGGGACTAAGTTTACATTTTCTGTATTTCTTGATGACAGCAATTACTTTTTAGTGCATGAACAGTTGCTACTTACATTAACTTCTGTTATAGCAATATCAACGACGCTACCAACAACAATTAAGGCATCAAAAGTGTTCCATGCATCAGTGAAATAGTGCTGTTAGGACAAGCATTCAGCAGAAAGAGAGCAAGAGAAAAACACAAACAGAAAAAGAGAAGAAAAGGACAGTGTTATAACACAGAAACACTCTGGGCTTCTCTGACGTACCACTATACAATCTAATCTTTCCCTTTCATAGCTCAAAAAAATTGGTAGAAAAAAAAGGCTATTTATTTCCCGTATCAACATAATTGACCTATGACTGGTCTGTACTCAAACTTTAGAAACATCAGATCAAAATCTGTGACTTGTCCAGATGATGGAAATAGTGGGGAGACAGAGAAAGAGAAGTAGGGACTGGGGAAAGTAAGCTGGGATATACTCACATCAGCTTCACTGAGAACGACGTCTACTATGCTGCCAATAACGATGAGGGAGTCAAACGTATTCCAGGCATCACTAAAATAGCCCTGAACAGAGCAGGCAGGGTGCAAACGTTTGTGATTACACATGAAATGTCAAATATTTGCATACTTCTGTTTAGTTTTGCATAAACAGAAATTAGTTAAACAAAACCTGTGGTCTAATGAGAAAACAAAACAAAAACAAAACAATATTGCCTACTGAAGGAAAAGCAACATATATGTGCATGTGTGTGTATATATATACTTTATATATATACATGTACAGACACACACAGACACACACACACGCTACACATGCATAATACACCATCAGAGAAGCACAACAATGGCAAGCAAGCCATCAACCAAAACTGGTTTTGGACTTCCAGCAAGGCTGAAAAACTCTAACATATACACCCTAAGGAGCACAACAAGATCCCTTTTATAGTAGTTCTGCAAGACTGAGCCAATTGAAGCCTCCTTAACATTAAGGATTTTGTGACAGTCCTACCTAAGTGACTGCTAAAAATATTCAAAGGGTCAGAGCTCATCACTGGATAGACATGCACAATTGTTAATGAGAAACTGTGCATAAATATTAGAGAACTGACTTAATCGTCTATTCATAAACTAGGTTTAATCAGAGCCTGACTCTATCCAGTGGAGTCAGTGCTAGGAACCACAGCAAACTGAACCATTTCTTAATGCTTATGATGCAGCCAGTCCATATCTGAAGTTTATTTTCATAAATTGCTTAATCCTCCTTCTGGCATTTTATGGCTTTAAATACCCATTCCCTGTGTGTATGTTACTGGGACATTGCTGCAAAGGGTTGCACAAAGTGCTGTCATTCAATTAGCTGACTACTGGCAGCAAAATGGCATTTTTGAGCAAAAAGGTATTCCAGGTAAATTCCAGGAGCCATCTGTCACTGGGAACAAATCAAGGTGTATTATGCTCCTGAAGACAACTCTATGGAGACATGAGCTGTAGGTTTTCTGCAATGTGTGGATTTTGCCTAGCTATTACAGAAATCTAGAATTGCAAACACTACTGGCCTTGCCCTTTACCATATTCAGATACATTCGTTTATCAGCCCACCGTGACTAAGGAATGTGCATTACAAGACCAAAGCTGGAATGCACATTTTGTATATGTACATTCTGCTTTCTTGGTAATTAATTTTAAAATACTAACTTGTCAGCCACTACTGAAGCTCTAAAACAATAAATTTAGCAAGAAGCCTAAAATTACAAATGTGCTGTTTGTACTTATTACTGCACTTTATTATAAGTTAATGTTTTAGCTGAGTAGTTTGTGTTATTACATATGTTGTTAGCACAGAAAAGCAAAATCAGTTCCAAAATATTTTGGAATTGGACTGATGTTTTTTGTCAAGATTTTAAACTGTAAGAATTCTAGTAACTTCCCAGTTTAAAAGCTAAAAAAGCTCACTTTGTATGGAAATTTGCTCTTGGAGCCTATGAGAGAGCTGCTACAGCAGACAACAGCTCTACAGTCTGTTCTAGGAGAGGAAACACTGAGCAGTCAGGAAAGGCTCATTATGTTTCTAATGCTACTCTCTCCTAGCCCTTTTCAGTAACAAATTGCTATAATCATTCCTTTATTTAAGGAAGGGGCTGGAAGAGGAAAATAGATCAGCGTAGGATTCTCTCTCCAGCCCCTGGCACCAGGTGCTTTGGTGCATCAATTCCACTGCTGGGGCAAAAGTAAGTGTTCATGGATTTGGCCTCCTGAAAAACCCCTCCTCTTCTGAGAGCTCCTGCACAACTCCCTCTCACTCCTTCCTTACTCCTCCAGCCTCATGAGAACAAGCCAGTCCCAAAGTTTAACTAAATATCACTCTGAACAACTTCAGCAATAATGAAATTTATAATCCTAATGAGATTGGCAGCTGCCAACTAAAGAAAGGGAGCTGCTCTCGTAATACTCTTCCTGATCATTCACATTCCTTGTTTCTAAAATAGCAATATTTATATATATACACGCAAAATAAGAGACTATTGGCAAACACCAAACACATAATCAGCACAATCCTGTGGTGTGCTATTCATCTTCCTCTAAAATGGGAACCAAAAAAGGTCCTCCAAATAAAGATGAATTTCAGCTATAGAAAAAGTGACTTCGCTAGACATGCTACAATATAAAGCACTGAAATAAAAAAATTCACATTTTGATTCAATACAGCTAAAACACTTCACAGCTAAAATACTCTATACATTTATTTATTTATTTAATGAAACCTTTTCCATCAGTATAGACAAATATTGTTCAAAGTAATATGTAAAGCAAAAGCATACAAATAAACAAAAAAACTAAGAGAAAATAAAGATGGTTTTGGAAAAGGGAGGAATGGACAAGTCACAGCAAATAAACATCATGCAAATAAGTTGTTTTCACCACTGCAATGACCCAAGATCAATTCACTTACTAGCCATCTTTCCTTTTTTCTTACAAAAATCTGATGTAAAACGACATGGAAAATCATTACAAGTTTAAGCAACAGCTAGCTATCATGAAGCTGTACAGACAGTATGTGCTGATGTATTCTTTCAGATTCCATTGCTGTATTTGGGGCTGTGCTGCACTGAACCACGCTAAGCACACGTTTTAGCAAATGTGAGGAACAACGTGAAGAAAAAGGCCTGCTCTTTTAATTGATATTCTGCAAAATTTGTTCATTGAGAAATGCTGAAGGACAAAATCACAGATCCTGGGGAATATAGAGGCATAGAGAATTAACACCAAAATATGTTTCTATACATCTAGCACATAAATATTTTAGTCCTTTTAGTACTCTCTTGAAAATTTTAGGGCCTTATTCTGCAAAGTATTGCATGATCCAATCTCCCAGCCCAGTGTGCCAGACACTCAGCAGCACCTTTAATACCTAGCACTTATTCAAGTTTTATGTATTTCAGAGTTGGAAGGCAGCCTGCAGTGCCTTGGTTTTAAACAACACCATATTGTAGGAGGAGTAGCAATAATTTATAGTAGCCTAGAGTTTACATGACCAGAGAAACCAAAAGATCACAGTTTACACAGGATTTTTGTCAACATATTAAGGGGACACTGTCAAGCAGATGAGATAAGAACTAACAGGTTTATATCTATTCTTATTTTTACGGACTAATGGAGTTTTCATTTGATGCAATTTTTAAAATGTACAAAATTAACAAATAAAACTGTTCAGTCTGTCAGACTAGTTTAAGAGACTCACCAGTGGCACAGACATAGAAGAAATTAATCAGTCTTCCCTCACAGACCCTAAAGCAAAACCTTAAGCTGGGTTTCAGACTGTTCCTACTATTATTGAATCTTAATATTAGCTGAAGGAATTAGCTGCACTTTTAAGCATGTATCTAGTTTAAAGTTTAAAGACATTCGTATTCTGCTTGAGACCGCTGGCTGACTTGTGATTATTAAGGAACTGTGTAATACATGTTACCAAGAGGTGTCTTATTAAAGGGTACCTGGTAATTTAAAAGGTTACAATTTCCAAAGAATAACCTTAAAAATATTTAACTCCCTTTCCTTCCTGCTAATTAGTATCTTCCAAACTTCCAATTAATACCATGGTCTTTTACCCCTGTCCTGCTAATTAACAAGTTTAAAGTGTTCTGCAGCTATGGGGAAACGGAACTGAGGAAATGAGGACCTTCCACTGGCAGTGTCTGCCCTTCAGACTCTCAGGGTTCAGATCCAGGGATCTCTCACAGTAAAAGCACCCAATCAGAAAGCAAGTTGCAACAATTACAACTCAAATTGTACAAAGTCTTCGAGACCAGTCTTAAGACATTGCATTTGATAACGAGTAGGAAGCCCACAGTACAAATGGAGCACTGTGATTTATACACTCATGATCAGACCACTGTATTTTGCATTAGCTCCTTTTCTGACTACAGCCACAAGTGCATGGAGAACCATACAAGGATTCACAATCTTCTTTCAAAGAGCAGATGATAAAATGCAGCAAAGTCTTCTGTGCAAAACAAGGATATAGAACAGGAAATACAGATCAGGAAACACAACCAGCAACTCATGACACTGTGGTCCACACGGCTGAGCTATCTTCTCTGGGGCCTCATAGTTTGTTGTTCTTAATGTGAAACCCTAAGCATTTAAATAAGATAGCCGACACAAAAATACAAATAAATTCATTAGAAATGTACAGTGGACTGGACAGTGCAGAGCGGGACTACAGGAGAGCGGGTGAGCGTTGACGCCCAGGTCACATCTCAACAGCAGCTCTGCAGCGATGGAGAACTGGCTCACTTCTGCAGCCAAACACAGCTCGCTCCACGTCAAGTAGCTCAGGCTGCACAGCTGAGCTCAAAACTTAATGCAAGCTGAATAAATAGCTTTGAAGGCTGAGAAGTGCTTCCACACCTCCTCCACACTGAGCTCTGGGCTGCCAGGCTGGGGCAAAGCAAGAACAGGAGTGTCCTACAGCCCCCCAGGGCACAGTGCACACAGGGGAGGGCGCCCTCCTCACCAGCCCCAGGGGCAGAGATCCTGCTGACTTTGAAAGGTGGGCAATGGAAAATGAAAAGCACCAGCCTTAGATGCTGAGATCAGTGAACTTCAGATGGCATGTCTGGTTTTTTCCAAATTCCATGTGTAGCAAGGGAACACACTTGACTTATTTACACAGATATAAGCCCAGAGTAAACATTGATTTCTTTGTACTGAAAAAAAATTTAGTTTAGTTTTTCATCACTAACTTCTGCACTTTGTAAAGGTAACATGGGAACTGAACATTAGCTGCCACAGGATAATGTTACCTTTCTGTTTTAATATTAGTAATTATAGTTATAGTTTCTCTGGCAGATCTACTTTTGAAAATGTGTCTGCATCATTCATATTGACAGTGTCCCTTTAAGGCAAGGAATCAGCTACTCAGTGCGAGGCCTTCTACCAAATATCATGCTGAAAATGTAAATATAACTGAAAACACAAAAATCCAAAAAGGCTGTTGAATATGCAAATTATTTATGTGTGAGTTTGCAATACTTCATTGCATTTTATAGGGTGAAGAAATAATTTTGCATTTTAGAATAGGAAATATAGCATAATATACAGGTCTTTAGCGGAGATTAAATTAGTGTAAAGTAACGAATGTAGAACCCAGAACAGGAGACATTGTAATGCTGGTAACAGGAAATAACTGATCTGATTTAAAAAGGGACATTTTCATTACCTCAGAATATTCCAGATTTCATCAACCACTTTGAAAGATTATTTTCTGATATCTGCAATTCATTTCCTGGAGTTACATTTCTATTATGATTTCACTGATAGATAAATGTAGGAAATGTTGGTTCTGTTCTTTGAACAATGCACAGCTAGTGTGAAACTCATTATACTTAATTCCTGTGGTGATGACCTAATTAAAGCATATCTTAAACTTACCTTGGGTTTGAATGCAATCAGTTTCAGAACCATTTCAACAGTGAACACTCCTGTGAAAACCATATTCATAATGTCCATCGCATCATTAAAGAGCTTAGACTGTCCATAGTGCTGTGAATGAAAAATAAAATGCTTACAAAAGTACAAGCTTGAAAATATTAAGTGAAAGAAAGGCAGCCTAAGAAAAAATTGGCAAAAATGCAGCACAGGCAAACATTTTCTAGTAAAATTTAGGAAGCACACCTATAAACATGCAAGATTAGCTGAATATATCTGGTCAAGTATGGAATTGTTTAAACCTATTCTGTTTAGGCACTGGGCGGAATAAAACTGTCACTCCTTGACATCCTAAGGGAATCTCCAGAGAGATGATCTTGAGAGGAAAATTGTTCCTTAACAAAAGGAGCATTACACTCTTCTCATTTTCACAAGTTTTATATGCAACATTTTAAAATAACACGACCTTGTGCCACACTTGCTGAGAAAGCCTGAAGGACGTTAGTCACAAGGACACAGTGTACGCAAGGTTACTCCAAAAAGCAGAATGGTTTTGTAAACTGAATTGCAACCATTCTTTTTCTTAACAAAATCTGAAACGCGAGGGAAAGAAAGAGACAACTACAACATCTCACAGAAGAGCACCATGATCAGAAGTGGTTTTTTTAAAGTTTCACTTCATAGAAAAAATACAAGTTGCCACAAATCTAAGGCATTATACCACCCATACCCTACCCTGAAATTTATGCCAACTGCTTCAAGAGAGCTTCTGGTTTTCCTACCTGCATAGCCAAGCAAAGGGTGTTCAGCATGATGAGGACAAACATGATGTATTCAAATCCAGTAGAATTCACCACGTACCAGAACTTGTACTGGTAAGGATTTTTTGGAATATATCTACGGAGAGGGCGTGCCTTCAAGGCATACTCTACACACTGACGCTGCAAAGCAAATACATCCAAAACTGTCAGGCTTTACCTAGCATGTCATCACCTGGCAGTATAATGATTAAGTGCAAATTGTTAAATAAAACTCTCAAAACCAGCCTATCCGCCAGATGTAGGAGTTGTTATTATTAAGTGTTAATAAAGTAATCCTCACCTAGTGTTTACAATTGTATCTAACCTTAGCCACTGCTCAGCCCCATGCAAAGGATGCTCATGGAAACTCTCAAGTGTATCATACAGTGTAGCAGCACACAGTAATATACTATCACCTATAGGTATGTATATGTGTAGCACAAAGCACGACTTAATAACTTGACTAGTAATCATCCATAAACCATGTTTTGTCTTTACTCTGTTTTCAACCACCAATGTGACTGCACGGCATAAAAGCCTAGAGTCAGCAACACAAATATTGAGATGTTATTCCCAACAGTTCAATTAAACTGCCCAGCAAAGTCACGTCACACATGCAGGGGCGTCACGGACTCAGCTCATAATGTGGCAGTGCCCGAGATGTCCGTGTAGGCTGGGCCTTGCACTTGTCTCTCAAGGAATGCCCACAGCACTGACTGACGGGGCAGGATGAATCCTGCCTCAAGTCCCATGCCTGGCTTTGTTTAAAGGAAGGGCATTTGACAGTCAGCCAAGAACACCTGACAAATTGTAGCTGGAGACTGATGAGTTCCCCAGTCAAAGGATTAAACAATAAAAGGGGACAGATTTTTGTAATTTTTATCTCAACATTCCCCATGAATTTCTAAATAAATTGGAGCGGGGAGTGGAACATTTTGAACACTTCAGACACTCTCAGACTACTCGGAACACAAAATCTATTTTCTGGTTCTTATTGTAAAACCTATCTCTGCCTATGGATAACCTGCCAAGTGCTGTACTCTTCTTAACGTGCCACCAAAAAGCGAGACATTAAGAAGACAACAAGTTCAATGGAAGATCTTGCACAACACAAAGACTGATAGGTTGAGCTTACAGAAAGAGGAATACATAATAACTTCGATATCCAGCTGATAGAGGA
Source organism: Sclerurus mexicanus (assembly GCA_013396755.1). NCBI lineage: Eukaryota > Metazoa > Chordata > Aves > Passeriformes > Furnariidae > Sclerurus > Sclerurus mexicanus. Next base: position 472,892 of record VWZF01005837.1, on the reverse strand, counting down.
AAAAAATCAAATTAATAAAGACTAAGATAGGTATTTGGTGCCCTCTTCTGACCCAAAGCAGAAAGAAAGTTCTTCATGCATATATAAAAAAGGAAACATTCAAAAGTTAAGAGTTCATTATTTATTTTAACCTGATTTTTGTCCAGCTCACAGTTCTTGTACTCTTGTTCTCCCTGTTCTTGGAATGTGACAATCACAAAACCAACAAATATGTTCATCATAAAGAAAGCAATAATGATGATGTAGATGATGAAAAAAATGGAGATCTCCACTCTATAGTTGTACACAGGTCCTACATTCTCCCCATTTGAATCAATGGCTTTGTACAGCAGCCTGAAAAACAAACAAAATTTTACCTTTATTACCACTGAAATGAGAAAATGGTGAAATGTGCAGACTCAGAGGCCAGGGTTCAGAAATGGTCTGTTTTTCCTAGATACTGATAGAGCTTGCAGTAATACCGAAACCAGAATCACAGCACACATGGTTCTATTCTGCAGGAATCACAGTAATGACCAGATGGTGGCAGCTTTCAGTTTGTTATTTCCACACAAAGCTGTTCTCTAAGACTCTTCTCACTTAGGAAAAGAGCGAGAGGCAGTTTGCTCTTCCTGCCTGAGTTTTTAAGTAAAAGATTTACTCAAAGGCCTTAAATTTTCCAATTATTATTATTTAAAGAGCATCAGTGGATAAACATCTAAAACTATTACTTCCATTAGAGCTGAGTAGCAGCTCACTCTCATAAAAATAGCTGAGAGATTGGGAATCAAATGATATAGAAAAAAGTTCACCTTTTCTTACTCTCCCTAAAATATGAAAGCAGTGCACAGATTCAGGATCGGAGGTTTCTCACTCCCTTCCTTAATAACTTTCTATACCATCACTTAAAAGTGGGAGTTTTTTGCCAAAAAACACCTGATAAATAGTAGCAAACTGTTCTGGCAAATGCAACCATCTTAACAATGCTGTGAAAACACGGAGAAGCCACTCACGCTGGCCAGCCTTCGAAGGTGGACACTGTGAAAAGGGCCATCATAGCAGACAGAACGTTATCAAAGTTGAAATCACTGTTTTGCCAGACCCTCTCTTTGACCATGGGACTATCGACATCTCCATCTTTATAAACGATGTATATCCCTCTGTGGGAAAGAAACTGTCATCAGTGAAATATTAAATTAAGCTCAGTTACTCAATGCACCATTCAAAACTGTCTCTTTCATTCCCTTGTTGTGCTCGTTTCATTCCCTCGCTAAGCTGTGTTTGCTGGTGGGTTTAAGATGATAACTCCAATTTACACAAACCTACATGGCCTGACACATGCCTGCCCATATACAGTTTAAGTTACTCAGAATATAAACTGTCACATTCTTAGACCAAAGATTTTCTCACCGGCATTCCTCAGGATTCTGTTTTGCCTCATCAGTGCACTTGTAGAATTTTCCCTACATATAAAAACAAAAAGCAATGACAAAATGCAGAATATGCAAACTACGCACATTTATACTGTGATTAGTTCAGAGCGGGACCAAGCCAGTTCCAGCAGCAAGTACCCGAGAATGCAACTCAGCTTTGCTTTTCTTGATGCAGTGCAAATTCTGAGTGTCTACTTACCTTGAACAGCTGCACCCCAATACAAGCAAACATGAACTGCAGCAGAGTTGTAACTATCATGATATTACCGATAGTTCTAATAGCCACAAAGACACATTGAACAACATGCTGGAAAGAAAGAAAAAAAAATACTTTAATAGAACTTGTCACAGAATACTAAACATAAAATCTGCTTTTGTATTATTTTTTAAAATTCCTATTTTTGTGTTGTCAGTATTATACATAACACTGTAATTAGACTTGCTTTCTACAATGGGTCTTGTTGACACAGACCCATCAATATCAACTGACTAAAAATTACATAAACACTATGGATAAACAATTGAAATATTGCACTGACATCTTGGTTCGTTAGAGTCAAAATCTGCTCTCAGTGGCAGTTCCTCCACAGCCAAACTCCTGTGACTGGGCACACTCTGGGATGTTTAAGGTCAGATACGTTTAAGAATCAGGAACTGATTTACATCCTTGCTCTCTGAGCTTCTGCAGACAATTTTTCTTGCGCAAGAATTTTTAACCTGAGGCAGAACTAGAGAATCAGACTGACAGAAATATAACTTAAAAAATAAAAATAAACACCTTAAGTCCTTTGGCTCTGTTTATTGCCCTTAGAGGCCTCAACACTCTTAAAACTCTGAGGATCTTCACGACTGAGATAGCACTTGATCTAAGGGGAAAAAAGAGTTATTCTGTTACTTTTAAGGCAACTGTTTGTATTACCAAGAATAACAATGTTCTTGAAACTTCCTGAAACATGAAATTAAAAAAAATAAAAATCAATACATAAAAAGACTTCTTATTCTTTATTGATCTCTTACGTAAACACTAGAAAATACTATCAATTTCATAAATAAGAATTATTTTGATTTCCAAAGCAGCTTTCGAATTAACAGCTCAGAAGCTTGTCTGACACTATAATGGAGCAAAATAGTCCCCAAAGTATTTTTCAATGTTGACAAGCTCTTTCGAAGACACTTTATAAATCCTGTAAATCAATCAGTGCCTCAATTTTGAAGTATTTGGAGATCAAAGATCTCAAATCATTTCCATTCTCTTTAGGAGGCTAGGACTGCATTTTGAGGCTATAATAGCAGAGGGCCTTTTAAAGAGCATACTGTGAAACCAAAAGCTTCTGCAAGAGGTGTTCTGCCACCACAGAGTTCAAGGTGGGGAACAATGGCCTGACACCCCCCTTTGCCCTTTTCCAAGTCACTAAGGGTTTCACAGATGATTTTTAATAAGGCACAACAGCTAAGAGAATCACTGAGCACCTTTACACTCTTTTATTCTGTTTAGTGTGACCCAAACAAAGCAAAGAAATCTCTTTACTACCACTTACAGTTCTGATTAAGGTGTAGCTTCTCCCCCTCTTCAAACATTGTCTAGTTAAATAACCCTGCACACCAATACTGAAAGATCAAGCTCATAAAATTAGATTGTGGATGTGGCAATAGCATGAGAGAAGGTCTATAAACCTCCCAGAGCTCCAGGTGATACTTGCTATACAACACGGTGCCATGAGCTCGCTCTTGGTCTCTTGTTCATAGTAATTCACCCTTAATAGTGGTGAATTACAACACTCTCCGTATCAAGCACTACCTCTTGCCAGTCCCAGCCCTGGATACTGACACTCTACACCCACACACCACGGGGGAACAAAAGGAGCTGAAACACTGACTTCAGTATAAAATCCCAAAGCAAAAATAAATCATTCACATTATAAGCATAGTACTTACTGAATACCAAATGATACCAGAGAAACACCCACAACCAGCAAATCCAGCAAATTAAAATAATTCCTGCAGAAGGACCCTTTATGAAGGAATGCTCCAAAAGCTGTCATCTAAAAATAGAATTGTTACATGCTTAGTCTATATTTCAACTTATTCAAATTCACATTTAGGCTGTTTACAAGACACTTGCCTAGAGTGTGAATGCATACAATGCTACCTCACTTTCTAAAAGCTACCAAGATATAAAACAATCCCACTATGCACATTAAATCTTCCACTCAAATCACAAAAATTCTGCTCAAGCAACACCAATAAATATGTTAATTGTTTCTGATGTAAATAAATGCTTTATTTTATGTAAGAACTGATAAGGTTGAGGTGATGACACTGAATTAATTTGGCCTTTGTTAGAAAAATTACTAAAAAACCCATAAAATTTCCATGCTTACTAAACTGGAGGGTCCAGATTCTGACTCCTAATCATTGGTGCTACCCTGAGAACTGAAGGGGCTGAAAATGTACTGCCTATAAGGCTTATGGGGCCAGTGGGGTCAGCAAACACCTGAGAGTCAAACCTCGTACAGAGCCAGGACAAGGCTGCCCTAAGGCAGCATTACACTGCTGCTTACCTTTGGCTCACGGGAGACAGGATAGTGACTGGGAATCTTGGAATAACCTGGAACAACCAGGTTCATCTCACAGCAGGGTACTACAGCTTTCCAGACTGTTCCACAACACATGACAGAGCTACAGGCAATGGGGGCATCTCAGTCAACTGCACCACTATTTGGTGCAGAAATTTGCAGCCCTTGTACATGACAAACCATCACTGTCAGTAAAATTTATTGCTCTGTAAAGAAGCATTTTTAAGTCTTCCTCTCCTTATTCTCATGTTAAACCTCATTTTATCATTATCAAAATAAGAAATAGTCCTCCAAGCCAGAAGAGTGAAAATGCTAAAGCTCTAATCTACGCCATGGCATCAGAGATGCAACACAGTTATTAAATTTCCATTAAATTCCAAGTTCTTTCACTTACACCTGTACAGAGTATGGCTACACTTGTTAAAATCAGTGGGAGTTAAACACTAAAATAACCCTGAATATCAAATTAACACCTACAACCACTCATTTACACTGCAGTATGTTATCAGTTAGCTGCACACAACGTTTCATGTAAAGACTCCCACAAAAAAAAATATTGACCTAAAAGTACAGGTGAAGTGTGTACGTCCCCATCTTCATATGGAGACTCCTACTTCAACCACCACAAATCCCAGTGGGAATATTTGAGCAGTCTCTATAGCAAAGCTTAAAGGGTGTGGGATTAGCACAGCAGGGCATGGCTAAAAGCACAAGGCCCTAACCTGACCTTTGCTCTCATGTTTTCACCTTTCCCAAGCACTCCAAGCAGGATGGTAAACTGGATTTCAACGTCATAAGAGAATTCTTAAATGCTTTTAAACTGATGTTGCAGCTCTTCTCTATATATTATTCATATGCTCCACACCATGTAACAGAGAAATCCTCATGTCTGCAGCACAGTAAGACAGAGCACAGGGAGACTCCCCACATGCTCAGAGTTATTCTATTTTAATACTTGGTTTGGGACATTTCCAAGTTTCTCCACTGCAGCTGATAACATTGCCTCTGGTTATCTTAATTTCACTTTCATATACTCTCCCCCTGGAAATTAAGGAATACTGTCGTTACTGCAGGTCTGCTCTTGAACCTCCTCCTTGCAGAACCGCCGCAGCTTCTGCACAGCTTCGCTCCTGCGGGAAGCAGAGCGCAAACCCGGCCCCCAGGACAGGGAGGACTCCAGCCACAAGCAAGCCAAGCCAGTGTCTGAGACATGTTAGTAAAGCAGGCACTGTGCGTGTGCACCTATCCTGGCCGGGCTGTCCACTGGGGTTTTAGGGCACAACTGATTTTCCTTTCCACAAGAACGCAGTGCAGGGCAGAGCTTCCTGCGGAAAGCGGAGTCAGAAGCACCAACACGTTTGATTATGATGTGGCTTCTTGTTTGCTTGCGGTGTTTTGCAATGCCAGATTTCAGCAGCCCAGGCTCTAGAGCTTCCTGCTTCCCTTGGATCACTCTGAAGTTGCTCACTGCCAAAACGTTTTGCGGTTAGCAGGAACGTTGCTTTCCTAACACATCCAGTTATGCCACAATTTGTAATTCTTTATCTTCTAGAGAAACACAAATGGAACTGCAGGAGCTGGAGAACTTGCTGCTCAGAGCATGTGGAAGTTTACTGACTGCCACCACAGAAAGAGCGGTAACATGTTTTTTATGGCTTCTCAAATTCAGAGTTGGGAACTAGTCTGATCTAATGCTACAGCTCTTTTCAGTGCTTCACTCTCTCTTTTAGTTTGGCCTTTCTCTTGCAGCAAAAAACCTGGGTATTTATTTTAGCATGCTACAAAAGTTATAAGAATAATCAATTCTATAGCAAGCTCCTCACTGCTGAAAATGAGAAATAAGGGGATAAACACAAGTCTGGGAGACAAATCACAAGCATAAAAATAATCTATTACTTACAGTACAGCTTATCTTGTAAACAGCCCAAATATTGCACCAATTAGTATTAATCAAATCGCATTGTGAAGAGTATGCACAGCAATATGAGCAAAAGCTGGGAGAAGAGATTTTGTTAAGCTTAATCCTTGACTGGAAATGCAAAGTTTATGTACAGATTCTTAGTGTGCCAGCAATTTTTAAGTGTGTGAATCAGGGTTACTCAAAACCTCACAGTGAATAAGCACAGCATGAAATGTTTACGAATCACGTGTAAATCTCTGAAAGAATATTTTGCCAATTTCCAACCAAAACATTTATGTCCTTTTTCAGCATTTTGTTACATGTGAACACAATCCTCAGTTAAACGGCGTCTTTGCCAGAGTAAGTCTCATACGTTGAGAAACTGAGTAACCCCAATGAATATTCTTAGTAATCAGTACACAAACTATACATTAAAATGCCAATTTTTGGCTCATGCATGGGTAATACATTTAAGCAAGCATATATATGCCTGTCTGTGTGTTTAAATGTATGCCCAAGATAAATGCAAAGTATCTCTTAGTGTATAGATAGAGAAATGCAAGATATCTTGCAAGTCCTATTGCAAGAAAATAGTTATCTACTATTTTAGCTCTGTGGATATAGTCCAGCAAAAGAAAGGAGAAATTACATGCTCCCTCCTTATAAGACTGATTATCTCTTTCAGAAATGCCAGAGCAAGGAGAAGGAAAAGCTCATGCGCAGTGAATTATTTTTCCCTTTTCTGACAACTGTAAGTTTAAAAGGGGTAAAAAATGAACTATTAAACTGATGTAATGATAAAAAAATCAGCTTCTTCATGCACCCAATGGTAAAAAAATAACCAATCAAAACTATGAGGAACTGTCAAATAAAAAAAAAATCCTCTAGTTTAAAAAAGGTTTAGCTTTGATCGCTTAGAGAAAAGGCGAAGAACACTTCAAGTGCCTTTTCTTGGCAGGTGACACACAGGGAAAATCCTTTTAAACAAGCTTCCTTTAAAAACCTGTTACCTTCAAAATGATCTCAAATGTAAACATACTAGTGAAGACATAATCTGCATACCCTAGGATCTGGAAGGTAAACAAAAAGTTACAAACATTATTGCTAAAGCTGCTTTTGAGCTAACAAGGATCAATTAACAATGCATTACCTTTAACAGGATTTCAACAGTAAAGATGGCTGTGAAAGCATAGTCAAAGTAACCAAGTATCTGCAAGGTACAATACGTGCCACAGTAAGAAATCCATCTATTGATAAAGTTTTACAGTTTAGACCACATGCACAACAACATCTGAATTAATCTAGGTAGGTAGATGGAGAATTTAGACAAAGTAAAATTTCAGATACTGTGCAACCATTTTTATTTGCTTAAAATTTTAACAGCTGTGACTGTGCTTAGGTATCAGATTTCACCCCATACAAATGGACAGGACTCAATAAGCAACACTTTCTTTCAATTCAGACTTTCCTCTATCAGCCCTCACAGATACTTTCTTCAGCCTTTAGCAGAGATACAGAATCTTAAAGCATAAATACTTATTAATAACATCTGGTTTTTTACCAAAGTACTGCATCACAAAATAAAGCTTCAGTGGATATTTCTAGACTGCACATCATTCCACATTCTGCTACGTTACATTCCTCCTATACAGGCTTGGCTTGAATGACTCAAAGCAAAGAATAACTAAATTACTTAAAATCAGCACTACAACCCTTTTTCCTTGAACTTGGAAGATACAGCAGTGATTTACTTGTAGGAAATTTAAGAGCACCCACACCAGTTGCACAGTGACACGCAAACTTCTAAGAGGATTGTGGATGTGGGATTGGCCTCCCTGCTGTCCACATTTCCAAGTGGCCCAGCACCCCAGTTAAAGATGGACAGGCCCTGCAGTAGCAGAGTTTGGCTTCAAGGATCCAGTAACCCAACCAGCAAAGAGCTGTGCACAGGAACATGCCGCCCATGGTTCGACAGCTAACAAAATGGGAAGGGGAAAGAAAATAAAGAGACAACACACACACACAAAAAAAGTATTAATGTTAGATCAAATAAAAGGAAGCAATTTTTCCCCATATTCCACTGAAGATCACATCCTTCTGCAGCTTGCTGTGGCTGAAAAAATAGGCAAATATTAAAACAACGAGGATTAAATCAATAAACAATTCATTCTAGAGTTAATATAAAATATTTAAAGGCATTCCAGTTTGTAAACTTTCATTCCATTGCTGAGTTGGCTGGTGGAAGGAACATGAATACTCAAGATCGCAAAAAACTAAAATATGCAGGTCTGGGGCACGTGCAAATACTTACAACAAGAGGGCAATGCCTTCCTGAAATCCTTCACACATTTTGTCTGTGTCCCAAGCAGGAATAATCCTTTAAGTTACCATCACCCTCCACTTACATTTTCCTAGTGCTCCTTTAGTTACAAAAATAATTATCAGCCCTTGAAGCCATTTCTCTAACAGCAATTTCAGTATTCCCCACCAGCTCTCTTTTTCTTCCCCGTTACTGTGATTTATTCATAAGGTTACACTGGTCCAGTTCTACAGACACGGGAAGCACACAGCTCTGCTGAACAGTGCATGAAGAGTGTCTCTGTGCTTTGACCTCCTTTTATCTCTGAGGAAAGTTTGAGCTTTTTGGTTTTTACTCAAGTTACTGAAAAAGTGTTCAGAGAATGCCAAAAAGAGGACTTTTCAGAGGCTGCAGCTACTAGAAGGATACAACCTCTACACCTTTCCTGGAAGGGGTGGCAGAGTTTCTCTAACCCCATGGCAACCTCTACAAATGAATTTGTGTCTAAGACGAGAGGCCTGAAGGTTTTGTCCATGTACCCCCAAGTCCCCACAGAAGGTGCCAAGGTGCATCTTCTCAGCTATTTCCTACCTAACCTACAGCAAACACAACTCACAGCAACTTGATGGGTTTGCTTCACTGATAAAAGGGCAACAAGTCTTGTGGTCACAAGAGTGATTTAATTTTGTTTTTCTGTCTAATAACTGTGCATTTGAGTAACAGCCAAGTCTTCGAGTAGATTAAGAACTTCAAGTGGGGGATTCAGGAATTTGTTCTGGGAGGACACAGATGTTTACTCACCACATAAACTACAGTTTTACTCAGTAATAGAGGCATTTCTGAAATCAGTGTTTTTACAAATATTTTGCTTCTACAACTAAAGAAAAAAAGGATGCAGAAACACTTCCAAATTTACAGGTGTGTGTATAGGCTGAAATGACACTTGTCTCTGAATCAAGGCGAGAGCTGGGCATGCTGTGATCCAAAACATGAGTTTTGGAAAGAGTGTAATTTGTTTAGTTTCTGATACGGCCAATCAGGAATCCAAAGATCTCAGAGTCCAGCATGGGAGTACCCAAACTCCTTAGTGTGGCCACACAAGTTTCCTATTGTTAGGAATCCAGGCCCTCAGTACTCCAAGTGCGCCAAGACCATATAACAGAGTCAGTGAAGGAGAAGAGAGGAGAGATCAGAGTCTATTCCCAGCATGTGATAAACAGATATAAACGTAACTGGCATTTTTAAATCAGTGTCAAACACTGAGAGGCACTAACAGTGATTCAGGAAATGCATATCAGGTACTCCAGCTGCAAAGTATGAAAAATAGGAAAATTATAGGTATTACACTCAGCTTGAACATATTTTATCCTGATAAAGGATAGCCAAGGGAAACACATTATGTAAATAATAAACACTTCTAATACTGATAATGCTCAATCAATAAAGTTAATTGACCTCACAGATTTATGCTTTTTAAAGCAAAAAGAATATAAATGTATGGTTTGAAAAAGGAAAAGGAATGTTTTTTAACATAAAAATTAAAAATTAGGCACTAGTCCCAAAGGATTATTATCCTGTGAGGGTATTTTTATCTTCAGACATAAAAATGAAGGACTTACATTATTTCGAAAAGAGTGGCTGCGAATTGGATCTTCTGCTGCCAGGGAAACACTGCTCAGCATGATGAAGACAAGGATGAGATTGGTAAAGATGTGGTGATTGATAAGTCTGTGGCATCCCACTCGAATTCTGAAGAAGAGATACAAAAATACACCATGTGTGCACAGAGAATTCAGCAGATGGTTAATACACAACCCGTTTTCTGTTGCTCTGCCAACAGTGACAGAAGAGAGCAACAATCAGCAGCTAAAAGCAGTGAAAATGCTGAAGCTGTTGGCTGGGTTTCTAAGAATGTAAATAAATTCAAAACCCAATTCACCTGTAGTGAAGATGCACTTGCCAAAGGAATCTGAGGGGTTGGTTTTCAATGGGTTATGAATGTCACTACAAGTTCCAGTGTAGTGACATTCCACCACATGTTCCAGGCCAATGTCAAAGGGACCAACACTAAAAGACAGGTCATTTCAGATCCCCAGTTTGATTTGATTCCTACCAAAGTTGTCAAAATTACTCATCTTGTGAGATGCAGCTTAGGCTGCAGATCTCACTGTGCTACTTAAAGACAACTCAAATCAGAATGTCCCTGAAGATTTTCTCACAGAATCAGAGGACAAGTGGGTGTTGAAGACTCCAGAGCTGTGAGGCTTCTGCTACATGACATGAAGTGTAACTGCACGTGTGCTTAGAGTCACTGAGCCCAAGGTTATCACAAAGCCTGTTGAGAGCCTTGGCAGAGAAGGTCGGGATTAAACTGACCAAAAGGCAAGATTGGGTTCATAACTAACACTGAAGTTGTCTCAATTCTGCTGAAGAATCAGAAGGTTCTCAAGGAAAGTTTGTTCTCCTGTTATTAAGGAGATGATTGGAGTATAGTGTATCTTAAGGTGGCCATTTTGGCCTGAGAACACAATGTTAGTTGAAGCCGAAGCAATCTGACATGTTCCACAAACCTCGTATGTTTGCATTCAGGACACGTGTTCTTAAAATTACCAGTTTAAAGAGCTCTCTTTACAGTTTGTTTGCACATTCTGAAGAGCTTCAGACAACACATGCAATGAATAAACCCAAAACATTGTATCTTGACCATCACACCATCTTCTAAACTTCTGATGACCTATACCACTGAGGAGACAGCCCCTGCCAAGTAACTCTTAAAGTCATTTCTAAAACTGCTCATCAAATTGCCATCTCTCAATGTCCCAGCTATGTTCAGTCTGTAGGAACTGAATTTAGTTCCCTTGTTCACTGCCACCCAAAGGTTAGTAACAACCTTTACTGACTAGTCAGGCTTGCTTTCTTCAGCAGTGTAGAACTTCAAATGCTCTGCAGTCAGACCGGGGAGAATGATCTCAGTTCCCTCCAAAATCCAACTATTACTGTTTTGGATTTTTGAAATAATCTGTCTTTATCTTTGGTATTTGTTTGAATCTGGGAAATGCTGTTATCCCTAAGAGAACATATACATCCTTTCTCCCTCTTTTCCCTTTTCTCTATTTTCTCCTCTTCTTCCCTGTATTGCTACACAAAGGTTATGAGGGTTACTAGAAATCCTATTTTATGCAGAAGTTGCTTAGATCTTATATCACAGCTTTTATATCCAGTGACTAACATAGTAAATAGATACTATACATCAAAGGGTACTTTCCAGACGTGCAGAATACAGATCATATGTACAAAATGTTATTATCTCAACAGTGGGAAGAAAATACATGTATGTTTCAAATTCTTTTCGTTTATGAAGTAATTCTGAACATTTTAGGGAGGCAGCCAATCTCTTCTTCTGAAGACACCAGATTTCTATCCCTCACCATCCTGGAAGGAGGTCTGTTGCTTCACTGCTAAACCCTGATGGACTGAATCAGTAATTTTCAAAATTATATTTACGGATTGGTGCTGCTGAAAATGAAGAAGGCACTCCCTTCAGGGATCGGTGTGATCTTCTCTTTCATGTTTAGCTCTGATATCCTACGGGGACGTGGGCCTGCTGGGACCTCTGGTTCATCCTCCTCATCTTCTTCATCTTCACCTACTGTAAATTAAACACTTCTTTTATTGTAAACTAAAAAACATTGAGGTTTTGCTCATAACAATGCAAAAGCACGGCTTGCATTAAAATATACATGGCTTACAGGAAATAAATGTATATTTGCAGCATGGCTATAAAAATCCATGAATCAATTTATGAACATCCACAGAGTTTTCACAAGCCTATATACATGTTGTGGTGCATATATGGGTGTGTGCATAAACGCCCCGAGTGCACTGACAGCCTCGTGTGGGACTCCACACACTCCCTGCATGTGGCTCTGGAGCCCCAGTTCAGCTCAGCCCCTGAATGTCAGCCCGTGCCTGAGCTGGGCCAGAGGGGTGCTGAGCTCTCTGCACAGGCTGGGCACTGTGTGCTCAACATTTAGGGCAGATTCCTCTAACAGGCATCCAGAGCATCAGGCAGAGTTGATTTTTAGATAAGTATGTTCACTGGACTGGAAGAAAATTGACCAAACATCATGAGCCCTGGAATGTCCTTTTTTGCCAAACGATTTTGAGAGGTTTTGCTCTCACATCCAGATAGTGTTACCACAACAGCCTTGAGGCTCTTCAGCATTAACTCTCATGTGCTGTGGGTACTGTCCAGGAAGCTGCAGGAAAAGATAATACTTAGCAGCTTACATTTATCCACTGATAACAGAGCACAACTTCACCGACTTCAAAGGAATCGATTCAATGCTCAGCAAGACCAAGTTTAGGATATTTTAGCAAACAAACTTCAATGTGTTTGTCTTCTAGCTAAGTATTCACATACCTGGTACATCACAGGGTGGGTAGGGATCTTTATCCTCCTCCTCTCCCTCTCCATATTCGCCAATTGTCACCTGCAGCAATGAAAGGGATGCACAAGACATTAAATTTGAATATAGCTTGGAGTATAAAGCTCAAAAGAGAGCAAACCAAAAAAGTCTCTGAAGCCAGAGAAGTGATCCCTACATTAAGTCTGAGTTTTCTGAAACAGGGTAGCTCTGAGAATGGAGGAGAGCTGCCAGTTTATTACATATTTTTCAAAGATGATTTTTCTATAGTATCCACATTTTTCTGGCTGTGTAGAGGATACAACCAACAGGCTTTGATAAAAGCTATGAGAATGTTTGAAGATTCTTCTAAGAGTTCACTAATCTCATTGGATTTATCAAGAAAAATACCTACAGAAATCCTAAAATGGCATCACATTTTTCTAACATTACTATTTTGTCTTGTAAGGGCTTCCCCTCTCAGGATCTACTGAAACCAAGAGTATTTTTTGGATTAAGAGATATCGTGAGGATGCAAAGCACCAGAACTAAGGTTCCTTTGCCTGGAAAGAATGTAGGGATGATGAGTTCATAAAAAAAATTTTACAATGCACAGTAGTCTTGAAAAGCACCCCTTAGCAAAATTAATAAAACTGCTTCAGAGAAAAGGCACAAATTTTAAAATAAACACCTTACTATCCTTGGGCTTCTTCTGGTCAGCTTCTGTCTTCTCACTTTTTTTATTTTCCAGACTCTCTTTTCTACAAAGCAATACAATAACAGTTACAAAGCACACCATGTACAGATAGACAATTTTAAGTGAACTACACCAATTCTATTAAAACTTAAAAGCTTAAACTAAAATATTCAAAATATTTTGCATAGCTGCAGGCGTCAGAGCAATAAAATCTACTGCATTGGAATGAGCCATTTAAAAGATTACAATCTTGAAAATAATTCCACAAGATAATCCCTAAAATCTTCAATACACGATCATTGGTCCTTTCCTGAGGGATAAACTGTGCCCTTGGACTCATACAAACAATTCCATTGACTTCAACAGGCTTGCACTGTTTTCAGAGGAGGGTTTTCTTCTTGTCTATATAAGGCTTAGAGAACTGATTCCACAGGGAGTTGTGCACTGGCAGCAACTGATACGTTCTTGTGCTAATTGCACAATAAATTCCACTGTTGCAATTTTTAAATATCAGCTGGCTTATCATTATGTCCTTAATTCATCCCAACTACTATCTAAATTTTATCTTAAATCCTACTATTTGGGTATTACTTCAGTGTCTAGGTAAACTCTTCTTATTTTTTTTCCTGAGTTAAACGAATTTTGATGATGGTAAAGACAATTATACAAAGAAAATCCTTATGAAAGAATTCAGTACCATCCTCCTTCCCTCTCCTGCTTGTTCAACATGCCCATGATATTTTACCTTGCATTCTTTTTCCTTTCCTTTTCTTCAGCTTCTTCTTTCTGAGCTGTATTTAGACTTTCAGCATCTGCCAAGTTATCCACAGCAATGGCCAAGAAGACATTTAGCAAGATATCTATTTCGAATCATTTTAAGGACACTATGCCTTACTGTACTTGTTTGGTTTATTATCAGCATAAACACTGACAATGTGAGAGATAGAAAACACATGTTCCCAACCTACAGCGTGGAGCTTTGTGATGCTGGAGTGTAGTGCAAATAACACTCATTTAATGGACTAGATAATACCAGCTGTGAAGTGAGCAGAGATCTGTTGGGGTCATGGATTTTAAAATAGCAGAATACTTGACATATTTTTTAAAACAAATGAAATTCAACTTCATGCTAGCCTGAGCAAGTATCAAATCCAAAATTGTCTCTTATAAGTGAAGATTGTTCAGGCATTTTGAAAAATTCATTTCTATAATGCAGTGTCTACAAAAATCTGTATCAAATTCTGTACCTCAGTCCACATCAGTTAAGAACAAATGCTGATACAAATACCACACGGTGCAGAAAATGGAATAGTTTTGCCCTTTCATCACCTCCTGACCTTTTAAGAACTTCTGAAAATGACAGTAGTTTGTTTCTGCATGGGGCCAAGAAGTATTTCCAGCACACTGAAGAGAGGGAAGGGGGATGTTTCAGCAGACAATCTCTCCACATCTCCCAGTGCAGACCTCCCTCCTCTGGTCCCTGCCCTGTACAGGGGTCACTGGCTCCCTGTCACCGTGTGTCACAACCAACAGGGCTGTGTCAAGTGTCAGAAGAAGAAAAGTCTATTTGAAGGACCCAGCCCATGCAGAAGGTGCTTGTGTGCCCGTGGCCATTTACTGCCTCCTGGAGGGAGCTATCCCAGGCACACAGCCCCCTTTGGAGGTGTCTCCGGAGAGTGGAAAGGATACAGTTCCCACAGATGAAGAGGATAATGAAATATATACAGACTATCATGCCTGAGGATGATGGACCACCGTAGGCCATTATGCCATCATACATAACAGCATTCCAGTCTTCACCTGTCAGGATCTGAGGAGCAGATATGAGCAGACTATTATTAACTCAACATCAAAAAAGGCAGCAAACACATCTCCTCTGACCACAACACAGCTAACCTTGCATATGCATAAAGCAACGCCATATTCTGTTTTAAAATGTCCATTTAAATGTGTCTTTTAAAATGTCCATATTTCCTGAAAGCTTAAGTTTAACTCTGGTAGCTTTTATTTTATGCTGTGCCTTGGTATCACTGAACTTCAAAGGCAAAAATAATAAAAATAAGATTTTATTAAAATTTTATCCATTTTAGTGTGTGAAAGTAAGAGCCCTGGTTTTCAGTAATGCCACATATGTAGCAATGCCAGCAAAAGTTCATCACTTCAAAATCAAGTTAGGATATGTTTTAAAGTTTGTGGGTTTTTTTTTTTTTAATAGTGGCCACAAATCTGTACTACAATAAAAATTCTGAGTATTGCAGTGCAGGCTATAACGGTACTTAACATGTTTCTAGACAACTTAAAAATTATCAGTTCCATCCTGAGAAAACATGTAATACTGACCCTCGTTCCAAGCAATTAAATGGTTAAGAAAACTAAAGGCATGACAATTTCTGAAATTCATTTTTGGAGAACTAAACTTATCCAGCTGATTTTCATGGTTGTGGGCAGCCAACAGGCTGGGCACTCCTGAGTGTGTTCTGAAAGTGAGGGAAGCCTCACTTCCTGGAAAATGAGGCAGCCAAAGACCTGAATAAAATCTAACTCCAGTGAGTTGGAAAGTAGAGCCTTAACTTTCGATAGGGGCAATGTCAGGTCAAATGCAGACACTCTTCCCCTTAAGGAAATTTCTCATTAATATTTCCTTATGTTAAAATTAAATGGAAAGATTTTTCTTTTTTTTGCTTGCTCTGGGGAACCACCAGATGCGACTTCTACCAAAGAGGCAGGAAGTTGCCAAAAAGATGCATCTTGCGGGGTCAGCTTTTAACTTTCATCTACAATGTCTGGAACCAAACACTGCAGTAAAGTGCAGAGCTGCGTGAAAAAGGCCAGAAAAATGAAACCAATCAGCCTAACTCCAGTACCCAAATTGGGAACAACTTAAAAAAAGGCACCACAAACTATTGAAAAGTAAACTCTAAGCATGGCCCTACCTTTTCATAAGTAACAGACAAGTCGCCCTAAAAATTTTAATAAAACGTGACAGAATCTCTAAAGAAATTAATGCTTATTTTTATATAGTAGCAAGTGATATGACCTATATGTAAATATGCACTCTTACATGGCTTGTTATTTTTTTCTGCTTGAGAATACATGAACTTTTATATAGCCAATGAAGTTAAAGACAAGAATTTGATCAAAATAAAACTAACATTCCACCTCTTTTTCTAGCCATGTATTTGATGGACAAAGGAGATCTAATTTCGTGAAGTAACATGACAGCTATGTTGCATAAATAGATCAAATAAGATATGAAACAAATGGTTCAAATGGTGCAGAGTTACCAGAGTACAGAATTTAATGAGCAGAATGCTACTTAAAGTAAACTGAATAAACAGTATTCATGATTTTACTTTCAGGCAACATGATCACTTCAACAGTTTTGTTGATCAAAGGTAAAATGTTTCATACGGGATGAAAGAAAGTTACCTGGAATACAGTTAAAAGAGCTTGTGGAAAATTATCGAAGGTGCTCCGTTTTGTTTGAGTTTCATCAAAATTAAATTTGCCTCCAAACAGCTGCATTCCAAGCAACGAGAAGATTATGATGAAGAGGAAAAGCAGAAGCAACAGTGAAGCAATGGACTTCATTGAGTTTAACAAGGATGCTACCAAGTTGCTCAGGGATGCCCAGTGCCTATAAATTAAAATGCGTGTGTTAACACACACCAAAAAACCTCAAACAAAACAGTAAAAGAGCAGTGCATGATGAAGTATTACAAAATAATTGCTGATCACTCTTCAGCTATCCTTAGAATTAGCAGTATTAGATAATCTTACCTTGTTACTTTAAAAATACGCAGGAGACGAACACAGCGAAACACTGAAATTCCAAGGGGTGACATGATTTCCAACTCCACCAAAATGGTTTCAACAATGCCACCACAAACAACGAAGCAATCAAAGCGGTTAAAGAGAGAAACAAAATAAGCCTGTAGGCCCAAGCTGTACATCTTTACTAACATTTCACAGGTGAATAAAGCCAGAAGAACTTTATTTGCGATATCTGGAACAAAATATTAAAAAAAAAGAAAAGATTCTGAATCACCTCATAGATTCCATTTTTATTTTAACATATTACAATGATGCTTTCTACATTAGTTTGCAGCCTTTTGCTTAAGCAGTACTGTTTTTTCGTGTTGGACTGTCATTGATGTCTAAGCGGCAAGAGTTACACGAGGATGCAAAGCTTCCTGCCACCTATAAACGATTCATCTTTCCAATGTGCTGTGCACATCACAGCTCCTCAACTCCCAGCTTCAGCCCAGGCTGTAACTTCAGCAGCCAGCCCACAGCATGTTCTGCTGTGCCAGGTACCATTTCCTTCCTCAGCTTTCAGGCACGGTTTCCTGATAAAAGCACAGGTTTTTACAACGCAGGACTGTCAGCTCTGTGCTGGTTGCCACTAAGCTGTGTCACAGCTGTGCAAAGCAAAGACATCCAGTCATTTCTTGTATCTCCCTTTGGCTGGGCTGAACATCCCTCAGGACAGCAAACAACACAACAGCAAAGTACAAAAGTAGCCACTGACTGAATGCAAGTATCCATAGTGAAAACCAGGACAAACAAGTTCGGGTTGTACCTTGGATCTGGGTCAGCCAGTCGGGTTGATTGTAATGCTCGGAGGAGATAGTTAACGTGTTCAGAAAGACCAAGACAATAACAAGCCAATAAAACGTGACAGATTTTACTGCAGCTCTACATTTTCTTCTGTTAAATCGGTTCCAGCGACGCCAGCGTCGACTGCAAGGCCATAAAAACAGGTTTATTGTTACACAGAAAACACAGAGGAACTCAAGGAGTGCTTCCTCTGGGCAGGAAGCAGGGCAAGCACATATATGTGAGCAGGTGCATTTTCATTAATACGTGTACCATGTTTCAGTAGTTGTGTAAATTATTACCAGCTACAGATTAGGGACTGCTGCTGTGTTATCCCTTTTTTAGATTTCCTTATAGATTTCTAAATGTAAACCACAATTTTTGGAGACTCTAATTGCCTGTGACATAATTAGATTAAACTGCATTTAACATTTCATTGAGTAACAAGATAGATCTGTCTTTCCAAGGCCCCATACACTTAGTAGCAATAAAGAAAAGCAAATTAATCAACTCAGAATTCAAATTAAAACTAGTCTGAAAATGTAGGCTTTGAATTAAACCGCAGACAAATTCTGGCAGGATTAAACAAGGTAGGAATGTTGAGGTGACCTTTTAGAAATCTACCCTGTAACATTAGAAATCTTATTCAGCAAATCCTAGAGATTTCTACTGATGTGCCCTGAAATTGTGTCAGTGAGCAAATATGTGTGAAATAAATAAAAGTGACAATAAAGGACAAGTAGAACCCACACCTAGATATGAGCCAGATTCACAAGTCACAGTGTATCTTTGGACCCATAAAACTAGATTTCTCTGCTTCGCTTCTGGGAACTGTCTTCAAGCATTAATTTGAGGTTTTCCTTATGCACCTTAAATTTGTACTTGTAGTAATGAAAATTAATACTGGTTTCAGTTATCAGCACAAAGATGTTTCAAGCCTTTGCAGTATTCTCGCCATATAAAGGAAAAACATCCTGTCCTGACCTAAATCAACACGGTATTCAGGAACATTCTTATCTTGCCAATCCCCTACTAGAAGGGCTGTGTCCACGGCCCCTGTCAGGATGGCTCACTCCCCAGGTAGGTTAAACAGGCTAGTTTTTGCACTTAGGGAGCACCCTCTGACTGAAGCCAATGACACCAGAATAACATTGTTGGGATACCTCTACTCATGGGAGCCAAAAGCAGGCTCTGAGCTTTCTGAAGCCAAGGCAAGAAGACACTGCTGCTACCAGAGAATTACTGGCTCTGCATCCAACACCAAAGTCAGTCTTACCAGGGTTAAAAAATTGGAATTAGTCCAGTTGTTGCCAAATGTTGCTCCATCTTCTTGAGTGTCCCTTTTTTTCGCTGATAATTTTATGTGAAAAATATTTACCCTGTGGGCTGTCTGCAATCGCAGGAGTGCCTTTGCCCTTCATGATTCACTCAGTCAAGCACCTGATTGCTTACCTTAAATCATAGAGCTTTTCGTTCTTGTTGTTCCTTCATGGAGTAACCTAACTTTTTTAAGCAGAAAAGGGTATCTCTTCTGTGTTTGTAATTATCCTTTCTAATTACTAAATATATGTCCTATAAGATGAGATAATAAAATCAAAATAAAGAACCAACTTATTTTGTACTGGCACATCCAGCTTCTACAGTATCAGGCCTATTAATTCTTAATTTTGCTTATAAAATTTCCCTTCTGCAATCACACTTGAAAAATAGAAGCTCATATTCCCAAATGCTCCTTGTAAGTGAAAAGAGAGCTGCAAATACCAGCAACATCAGGGAGTTTGGTTTCCAAAAGTGTTCCTGGATACTTTAATTTTGTATTTGCTGGTAACTGCTAGGAAGAATTTTCACACAGTAAAATTTGGTACAGTAAATAAAGAGTAATTTTAAGAAATCATCATGATGAGTGAATAGACACAAGGAAAAACTGATTATGAGAGGAAAACACTGACCTGAACTTGGATTTTGAGATGGTTTGACTAAAAGAAAAGGAAAACACATTTTTAAGAACGCGGGAAAAGTAATTAACACAAAACCATTTTCTTTAGAGTTGTGCACCAAAATTACATATACATAAAACAAGCTTCTACCAAAATGCATCGCAAATGCTGACATTGTTATTTATTTTCTGAAATATCATTCCTAAAGCTTTACAAATTTTCGATGTGAAAGGAAGGAAATCTCCTTTAAAACTAAGTAAACAGACCTTGAATAAACATGTAAAAGCTGCTTGGAAGCCGTGAAAATCTGAGCAAATAGCGAACACCACGGAATACAGAAATAATTCCCTTGCAGTCAGTTATCGTTTCAAAAAAATATACATTCTCCAGGTCACGCACAATTTAAGAGAAAACATTCCTTCCCGCATGTCATCAGGAACTTCAGTTCTTTTCTTATACCTTTGAACAATAATTATATTTTATAAAAGCTTTCAGGAAAACAGGACGTCAGTGCAAGTTGAGTTGAATTGCTTTATCCGTTCTTACCTAGAGAATTTTAGGGCTGCCTTAAAACTAATAATTGTTTTAACACGAAACTACCGAAAGGCAAAAAAACCCCTAAACGCCATACAAAGCCCGACTATTCCAAAGCAATTTGGGCTAAATAAGCGATGGGGAAGGCAGGCTTCTCTGGGATTGTGCGATGACGAGGGCGGGCACCGCAGAGCCGTGCCGGTACTCACCACAAGCTGCCACAGCAAGGCGGGCTCTCCCCCTCTCCGCTCACGTTCTCCGTGTTCACCGACTCGGTCTCGCTGGTGGGCATGCTCGCTGTGGGGAGACACGCGCTGCCTCAGAGCCGGCCCCGGCCGCGGCTCCGCACACCCCGCTCCCATCCCGCTCCCCGGCCAACAACACCTGCGCTTCTCAGCCCTCTGAGGAGAGCTCGGAGATGCGAGGAGGAGCGGCGGATGAAGTCAGGCGCTTCATCGGTCCTCTCACAGCGAAAGAAAGCACGCAGAATGCCAGAGCACGGCAGCTTTTTGGTTTCTTTTCAATGATTCAACATAACTGTTGACAATGCACTCGAGAAGGCAAAGGAGAGGATGTCTGTAACAGAGTGTGCTACCCCTTGTAAAGCAACAAACCTGCCGTTTGGAGAAGTGTTCTGTTAACGCTTCAGAGGTGCTTATCAGGTGAAGCGTTGCTAACACACCTGCTAATTCCAAGAAATATCCAACTTCTGAAAGCAGGAACTATCACACTCTGGTCATACTGACCACTTCGTGCTTTTACTGACACGAAACATCAAGGCAAGAAGCCAGAAAGTGAACTAGAAAGCTTGCGAATACCGCATGAGTGGCAGGAAGGAGCACTGGGAATGGCAGGAGGAGTATTGCAAATGATGATAAGAACTACTACTAATAAAAAGGGGCTGATTACAATCACTACACAGTGAATTACTGTACATATAGTGGACCATTACTGAGTAGTTAGCAGTTGCAGCTAATGATTTTTTTAGACAAAACTTATTTCATGATGGGTCATCATTTATCTTCAAATCAACTGAAATATAGAGGGAGGACACCTTATGTCAAAAGGTGTTAGCAAATGATGAACAGCCAGAGTTCCCAGTATTTCCCAGAGGAGAATGTGCCTGCATTGCAAGCAGAACATGAAGGAAAAGGGTAAAATTAATACTGCAGGTCTATACAGTAGAAATATCATATAAAGTAGGAAAAAATAAGAGAGCAGAAGATGCACTGAAATTACTGTAGTACAGCAAGAACAGAAGAAAAACACCATTCTAAAGGTATTCTGGGGTGTACCTACCACTGTTTCAATGGCTGGCTTGTTTGGTTTATTTTGTTTGTTTTGTGGAGCAGGGTTTAAGCCAGTGTTTGGGCACCGAGAGTACCAAAGGCAGGAGGGCTACACTGCCTAGTGTAGATAGGAAAGTCTCACTATTTGGTAGTCCAAAGGAGGCTTAGGGCAGGCTTAATTACACACCTCAGAATACAGGCAAGACTCAACAATCAGGCCCTGAATTTCCCCGATTTGTCTACAGCTGAGGTACGAAATGAGAAGTGGTAGTGACAGTCTCTCTGCACGGACTCTGTATTGCCTCAACACTGACAGAGATACACGGGAGAGGTAAAGGCCAGTGCGGTTTCCATGCCCATCAATTCCATCCCAGCTCAGAGACTGACAAGTCTATGCAGGCCAGATGCTCAGCTACTGTTTGCAACAGCTGAGAATCTGTCTCCATAAATATAAGTCACTGTTATATGATATGCTAAACAGAGTGGCATAACAAAGAAAGATCCAAAGTATCCATGCAGGTGTTTCAATAACAAAGCTCTTCAGGCAGTAAGCACAGCAAAACCTTCTTTCACAAGGTTCTTCTGTTTTAATGATTCTTTAAAATACTACTGTAATTGCTTTATGTATGAAAAGTCCCTGGTCAGCACCTGCAAGTGCCTCAATTCTAATATCATTCTACAGTTTTAAAAAATCAATATTGCTAATCCTATGTGAACTTCACACATTATAGACTTCAAAAGTAAAGAAAAAAATCTTTGATATCCAAATTCAACTACTAAAATTTCCAAGGGTTAAAGAAAAAAAAAATCACACAACTATTTCAAACATAGTCTCAGGTCTTCAGAACTAAGAATTTTCATTTCAAAATGCCAGGGTCTTCTGCAATAAATACAAGGGGTTTCCTTGTGTGGTAAAGAACTGAACTGGTTGCCTTGTGCTGGGTGACTCACATGCAGTGAGGAAACACAGCATTATAGTCACCTAATGATGGACATTTCAGCACTTGTGATGGGCAACTACAAAATATGAGTGCAGAAGTCTGGTTTCACACACTGCTATTAAGAGCTGCCAGGAAAATACTTTGACAATTACTACATATGTGTCTCTCAGTTGTATTTCAAAGTTATCAACCCTTCCCTCATCTAAACGCAGTATCTAGAATCCACTTCCCCCTGAAGTGTCACTCAGTGTCACAAAAACTACATTTAAGACTATTTTTAAAATTATTTGGCAGGTAAGGTAAATGTAAAGTAATGTAGTTTTAATTCAAGTCTACCCAGACTTGATATGTCAGCACCCAGTAATACTGTTCTTTTTGAACACGACTGCATGAAGGAAAACAAAGTAAAAAGAAAAAACCCTTTGTCCTTATTGAAGCGAATGTCAGTTCTGCTAATTATTAAATACAGTCAGAATGTTACTCTCTGTTTCAGACACGACATGGCTGTTGCTGTAGCTCTTAAGTGACTTGCAGGTACTGTGTTACAAACAACAGGGAAAAAAAAAGAACCACAGGCAGTTCAGTTCACGTTGGAAATTCAGCTGTCATTACATTGTAATTTCTATGTCAAAATTAACACTGGACAGAAGTCCTGAGAAAGGCACCGTGTGGAAGTCCAGCTCCAGCAATGCCATTAGGTCTTGAGGCAGAAGAGCAGAGCAGCAGCACTGCATGTCCACATCCACTCTGCTAATGCAAGCAACCTGCCAGGGCTCCAAAAGACTCCGTTTCACGACACAGCTTCATAAGGGCAGGTGGTGTTCAGCAGGCAAACACAGGACATGGGGAACTTTTGCAAGGCTGTGATCTCAGCATGGTCAGCTTTGAGATCTTTAAACTGGCACCCCAGTATTCCAAAGGAAGATACCGAATTTATTCCTTATTCACCTTTTGCCCTTATTTTACTGGCATTCTTCTGGAAAGATTATGTAGATTTCTAGATCTAATAATCTCTTCAATTAAGCTGAACTCACTTCAAACAAAAGAGTGCTTGCATTAGGCAATATAAGCAACCCATACAGCATGCAGCTTAATACTTCTCTGAGTATACAGAAAACAGGTCAAATACATCAACCACTACATTTTAATTCTGTGGATAAGAATATAACATGAGAAAAACAATCTGCTATGTTCGCTATTAACTCTAAAGAGTTTTCAGACTTTGGAGCAGGGATTTCAAACTCCACTCTAGATGTAACATAACGTATAGCGAAGAGCGAGCCAGTGTCCATCAGCAGTGATGTGTCCCAGGCAGCAGGAGTTAAAAGAAATAAATTCCATAATCCTGCAATATGACAATTCAGTGTCACTGTAGAATCCAGAATTGCCTGAACTACTCAATTGCAGTGCCAAGTATTACTGTTAGAAATGTATTCCTCTAGAATGTGTATAATTAATATTTTAACCTGTGCATTTTTGATCCATGGGCTGATTTCATTTTCACTCTGGTGAACCTTGGGCAGCTTTCTGGTTACATGTGCTGAAGTGGAGTGACCTGCACAGCTCATCAGCATTAGTTACTGCAAAGAATCTTGAAATTATTTTAAAAGGTATTATACTGGCAAAATTTTAGATACACCTTGTAAAAAAAAAAGTCATCTTCTGTCTGCTAGTAACAGCCAACCAATTTCTTAAGCTCCAAAATTCTCCTAATTCTTTCTTAAATTAGAACATGAATTTTTTGAATCCTTTGTACCAAATCTCTGAGACAGTCAATTAGGAAAACAGAATGAGAAAAAAAAAATCCCCAAAATGACAACATTACCACTGCAAATTCACCTCAAATTTTCCTAACTCTGCTGTATGCCCAGAAAACACATCAGAAAGAAGTGGTACTATCTATTCTGACGTGAAGCTCCTCAGGGTAAATTAATTTTAAGGAAGGTTTGCTTGGAATATGTTCTACATAACATATGGCAAGAGATCTGTTTTCACGTAGATTTAATGTTGATACAATCAACAATCATTCTTGTAGGCTCTCACTCCTTATCAGCCCTTGGAAAAGTAATGTAAGGTTGAGTGGCTGCACAGCAGTGGGAGGAGAGCAAAACAATCAGCCTTCATTCCAGTAGCATCACTCAACCAACCACTTGGAGCCTGAAGGATGACACTGTGAGCCTTGGGAGTGTTGCATACTCTACAGACATGGTGCTTTTAAAGGAAATAGAGGTAGAGGTAAAACAAGAAAAATATTTAGGGTGGTATTTCTACTTCAGTGTCACTGAACAGTGTAGTGTGAGCTACGCAGATCAGCATAATAGTCTCACAGACACAGAAAGAAAAAGACTCAGGTCACTGATTTGTACTTTGGAAAAGCCCTGCTCACATAAGTGATACCTGCCCTGCAAGACAGAGGAAACCAAGTCAGTGCATGTGTGCTTGGGGACACTTCTGGCCAGCAAGGTCAGGCACGAGTAGTGAGGCAGCAGTGGCTGCTGGCAAACTACAGCCAGTGTTCAGCCAGTTCCAGGCTGCTTTATGAGAGCCATCAGAATCTG
Source organism: Sclerurus mexicanus (assembly GCA_013396755.1). Taxonomy (NCBI): domain Eukaryota; kingdom Metazoa; phylum Chordata; class Aves; order Passeriformes; family Furnariidae; genus Sclerurus; species Sclerurus mexicanus. Next base: position 447,744 of record VWZF01005837.1, on the reverse strand, counting down.
AACCTGCTCATTTAAAGGCTGTGTTGAAATATATACCCAAAGTAAAGCTTCAACCATCTTTCAGCAATTTTCATGGCAGAACAATTTCAGTCTGTAAAGCTGCACAAGCTGTTAGACAATATTAGACAATATATGGAACAGTTGCACAAATAACTTCAAGCAGACTCAGTATTTGTACAAAATGAGTCCACTGGGTCCCAGCAATTTCTGGCTTAACATCCTGCACTCTGTAAAGTAACTAGATCAGATTTTGCAGCCTCGGTCTGGGTCACAACAGTGATTCTTAAGACAGCAAGAAGACCAGTTGCTCAAATAACTGTTGCAGAGAAGATTAAAACTACATTTCCTAAATACTGCAAATTACAGTTATGGCAAAACAATACATTTGCCACTGTTAAAAGAGTACAGATTTGAAAATACATGTCATATTCCAAAGGCCCTGTCCCTCTCCAGTGTGGGTGGGGAAAAATTGAATACACCAGAAATTACAGAAACAAAGCTATCAATAACAAGAGGAGATACAGTAAAAGCTTGTTATGTTTTGTTAGAGTCTGTATCATAAACATTAAAAAGAAATAATAAATACTGTCATCCTACTGTTCTAAGCTTCCACTATGATGCATTATAAAGCTTGTCAAATATCTCTACTAATTTCTTCACACCTACATTTAAAATACACTTTTTTATCTCATTTACCTGACTTCTGAAATGGAAATCCTGTGCTTCAACAAGAAAGCCACATGCCAAGGGGAACCTGAATGGGTCAAACACTCTGCTCCAGGGGGGCTGAGCAGCAGCCCGTTTCACACATGCACTTCAAGCAGCAGGAGGGTTTGCATGCACAAGGAGTCACATGCGGCAGGTGAAGAGCCTCGCTCAGAGGAAACGCAAACAAGATGTGCTCCCCAAAGCTGACACATCAATGCAAGATCGGCACAAAAGAAAGTTCAACTGCAAATCAGAACGCGTTTTACCATGTTTATTGGAAGAACGGCCAAAGCAGCTAAGTCTGCTTTTCTTCTTGTCTTCCATTAAGTCGGCCAGTGTAACCCCTGGGTAAGCACATGTAATCCCAGCGGTGACACGGGAGGTGGCAGCAGTCGCAACGCAAAAAATAAAAACGTGTCCGTACACACAACACGGGCAAGGTTAGGCAAAACAAACTGCAATCACCGGCAGCACAACTAATCAGAGCTAAATCCCTCTCCTCTCATGGATTTCTGCATTTGGAGCCGATGCTGTGAAGGCGATGGAAGCTTTTTCGGTGACTTCAGGGTAAACAGCTCACGATAAAGACTTCCAACTTTTACTAAAGGCATATTTACAATTCTAGCAGCTAAAAGGTGTTTCGTTATTCAACAGCACTGAATACTTGCCCAGTATCAGCAGCAGAGATGTACAAATACACAGAGTTAATAAACGACTTAATGACTTCTCTGGTTAGAAATTTTAAAATGTTGGGGGGTTGCAGGAACCTCAACTACAGTTTTAAAGGATTATGTCAGAAACTATTAATCACTGACTTAACAGCCTTTGAAATCTCTGTCTTTTCCTGCCACAGAGATCCTCTGTATCCTAAACCCAGAGCTCTTCCACATCCTATCATCATAAATCAGCAGTAATCTTGATGACCCAGAGGTTCAGATATTCAAAGCAGGAACACAGTTGCCTAGAAGCCTGCAAATTATGATTCTGACTACCTTGGGCCCCAGCTCCAGCTTCTGCTTTGAAGACAGCTCAAGAAAAACACCACCACTATATTCAGATTTCCTGATCTTACCGCTCATGTCTTGAATGCAAGGAGCTGGAGCAACTCAGCAACCCTTCCTCCCTTACAGCCCATCGCAGCTGATATTAAAAATGAAATTCCAAGCCACAAATTTAAGCACATGTGCACAAACCCAGAAGGGCTACGAGACTGCCTATTCACTGGAAATTTCCACTCAGAACACATATGCATGCCTGATATTAAACTCTTGGCATTTCTCTGAAAGTTCTTTTAATTACTTTCCTTCTAATTTTACTCTGCAAGCCTTCTACAACCCTTAACTTAGTCTAAAATTATGCCTAAGTTAACAGCTTAGACTAAAAGCTCTTTCAAACTCAGCAACTACGCAAACAAGTATTTTTTATCTTTGTGACCTAGGAGCTATGTTTAAGGAATGCTGGAGCAAATGGAGGTTTTGCAGCCTATTAACAAACACCCAATTTAAACAGGATGCAAAAAGTTCCTGGGATTTCATCCGTAACCCAAGTCCATGGGCACCATAGCTGACAGCACAGGTTCCCCCTGCTCTGTGAACATTTGGCATCCCCTACAATTCTGTACCCCCTACAGTTCTGCACCACAGCCTTGTACAGAGTGGATTTACTCTGTAGGATGGGCCACCTTTTACTTCTCAGCCTTAGAACTTTATACCCAAACCCACAGTTTATGTAGCCTTTCCACACAACATTAGGAGCAATAAATAAGTATAGTGAACCCTGGATATTTTGCTCTGCTCTAGATAAGAATTCTGTTCATGCAACAGATTTTCATATAAGTTATTCCTTTGCAGGTGATGCTGGCATCAACATCGACCCATAAGTTGCCTTCCAGCCTCTCATAAAATCCTTCCAGTCAGTATCACAGGTATCTCTGCTTTTATCATGAACTAAAGAGCTAATGAAATTCTGAAATTCAAAACCAAAGATTTTGAAAAACTTGACTACATACAATGCAGAGATAAGTTTAAAAACAGATATAAAACAGTTTATAAGCCTCAGTAGTAACTAAATGCAGACAATGATTTATTCACGGACATCCCAACCCAGAGCAGAATTTTGTTGTAAGATTCCAAATTATATCCCATGACTCAGCATTGCTATATTAACAGACAACTGCTCTGCTAACCAACACTTCTGCAAGGTGAAATGAGAAAGCCTCATCAGACAGGCCATATTCCCCCCATGGATCAGTCAAACTGTGCCCACAGAAGGAGTAGAGGGAAGAATACGTACTGTTCCGCTTGCCTTCCTCATCAGCCTCCTCATCGTTCTCAGGGTCAATGTCTTCGGCCTGGGTAATCCAGTCTAAATAGCCCTTCAGATCTTCTTCAAGCTGCTGTTTTTCACGTAGCTTCTGAAAGTCCCCTCGGGCCTTGGCTTTTTCTCTTTCTTTGGAAAATTCTCTATCAAATTCGGATAAAGCAGAAAAAACCCACTGATTGACAAACTCCCAGGCATTTTGATCTAGGTCTTGACATTGCAGATTAACACAGCGACATAGAAAATACACTGCAGATTTAAGAGCTGCTTTGAAAACAAGGTAGAGGTGCAAGAAGTCATGGCAAATCCCTACCACGTTACATCACAACTTTCAGAGCTTTTCTGACTTAATTAAAAATTAGGGAGTATTTCTGACACTTCCCATAGGGAAAGGGTCCATTCCCACCCATTTATTCTGGGCTCTTCTCTATAGATCTTAAAATCACTTTTATCTACAAATAGAAACTAACTGGCAGTAACAAAGTAATTTAGAGTTGAGTATTAGTTTCAATGACAAGGGCATTCTGGCAGTTCTAAAATCCTTCCTCTTCCAGCCACAGTTCATTGCCCATGCTCAAACATAGAGCATTCCGGAATTCCACTAGTAGGTTCTGTCTTAACTGTATCACACACAGACACCTGTGCTGTTTGAGACCTGGGTGTTTGGTCCTTTTTCTCTCTGTAACAGAACCTAGAAGTACTTTCTCACAGATCAGAAATGCATCCTTTTATATAAACTTTATCCACTACCTCATCACCCTAATATCAAGACAATGTATTGGACCATCTCTCTAGTTTAGTTTGTGATTTAGATCAATCCCTAAATTAGCATGGAATGATGATTAATATAATGAAGTCGTGAGAAGGAAACTGGATAAAATGGCCTCTTGAGTTCTCTTACAACCTGAATTACCCTATAAATCTATGATGCCCTTAATGACATGACTCCAGACAATTATCAGGTATATTCTTCCACCACGACATCTAATGTGCTGACATTATTACAATATTTGGTGTGATCCACAACTCCAAATGTGTAATTCCCTCATTAGAAGGACCAAACACATTCCAATTTATCCAAGTATCAATACAGAGAATTAGAGGCAGGCAAGCATCTTTTGAACTGTATTTTAAATATGTACCAATTCAGTCTTTAAAACTAAGCTCGTTCCACCTAACATGTTCATCACAGAATGGTTTGGGTTCCATCTGATGGCACTGCAATGTAGCTGAAGAATGTCAGTGCTTGCTTTGCATTTGCTACCCTTCACCCACCACCCAAGGACGAGATCCTGCGAAAGGTCATCTCGTCCCAGAAATGCTTGTGAAAGAGAGAGGGCTCTAAAGACCTCCCTGAAGGATAATTGCTTTAAAAAAAAAAATAATTTCACAAGCCACTAAGAAACTGTTTGGTTTATGGAATGCTGGGTATAGAGCATTACAGACCGTCCTTTACACCTGACTGAGGCAACACACTCGTGACTCTCATCCCAGAGGCAGCACTTGGAAAAAAGAGCTATCCTGGGATAGTATGAAATCACAGGGAGCAAGCCTTGCTAGCTCTTACTAGCAGTTAGGTCCTTTGGGTGTTTCTCATTTATTCAAAAGATATGTGACTATGAGTGTAAAGTAAAATGAAAGTTGCTGTTATATAGAGAAGTGAAAGAAATAATTTTAAATCAAGGAGCTGGCAAGGCCGATACTTTGAACAGCACTTTACCCACGGCTGAGCCACCTTTTAACTCTGGCTTTACATTAAAATGGCTACATGCACAGAATTAAACACAGTTCTTTGTACACACAGCTAACTCTGACCTCTTCCTTTAATACAGCACAGAAATCAGACACTGCCTTGTTAAATGCTGCTGCAATTTATCATAGGGGGAGATGCAAGGGTCCTTATTTCCATGATATTTAAAAATTTTATTTTTTGAACCTGACTGTAAGGAAGTGTAGAACCTGAGAAGATTGAATTTTTTTCAGGAGAGGGAGAAATCTCGCTCTGTGAGATTTTTTTCTGTGACAGCCACAATGAGGTGGTATCCCTCAGGTACATATGTGTACATTTGCTTTTAGTGAAATGCCACGCATAAGAAAGTAGAATTTAATGGAATTGGAAAGTAATGACTTTCCTGTTAGCAAAACAAAAGCATATTTTTTTCCTCAAGAAACAAATTATTTGAAAAAGCTGATGGGGTGAAAAGAGGGAGAAATGTTGCCTCTTTAAAACTTCTGTCAAAAACATTTAGACAAAAAGATATTTGACTATTTAGATAAGGATATGTAGCCATTGGCTGCTCTCCTGGAAGGAGCAATAAGACAGCTGCTGGTGCAGCATGTCATGGCTGTGGAGTGCCCAGCCTGGGTCCGGGGCACAAGGGAAAAGCTTTGGGCTCTGCAGGCAGCGCAGAACTGCCACGGTTGGACCGATGGCCTCAAGTGGCCTCCCTGTCACCAACCCAGCGCTCGGAGCAGAAGCCTCTGAAGCTGACAGGCTCAGGAAATTGCACGTTAATTGCAGTAAGTGGACTTAAGCTCTGTAAATATTTGGTTTCACAAATGCCTGTGCTAAGAGCTAATTTGAAATTACGTATTTCATTCTGGTTTGGTGAAACGGCCCAGATCTGACATTTCAAGGGGTATATTGGGCAGGGGGTGCTTCATCTGCAGCAGAATAGATACATCACTTGCAAAATAAAGCATTTTATGGACATTCATTTACAGAATCTCATTTACGTTTACTGATACCTAACCTACTATATAAAATGCAGGTTTTCTTTCTGTTGCCCAGAAATCCCTTGTGTCCTTGCAGAATGATCTCATTTCTCTGTTTAGGCACAACACCATCATCATCAATGAGGCAGAAGCATATAAAATGCAGGACTTGAGTTCATGCTTCAGTAGTCTGGGGCAATCATGCCAGATTATTCTTCCTTCAACAGAGTGAAATAACTCCTGCTGATATGCATCAGTTGGAAATGGCTTGATGCAACAGGGTGGAAGTGGCAGCAGGAGTACCTGCTGGGACTCAATTACAGCTCTCTGCTTCACACACCTGAAATCTCAGGCAGGGCCATATTAACCAAAAACCCTAAAACAAGAATTTGGTTAAATGTGAGAATTTGGAGTGCTCTCACTTCTCTCTGCAATTCACAGACATGGTAACTACAGAGAATCCTATGCTGGCCTCCCACCAGCTGAAAGGCTTCCCATGATAAAGACCAGCCACATTTCATAAGGGGACCTGGGCAGCACCAGGAGTGCAGCTGCATCTCCCGGGCAAAACTAGCATTGCTGATGCAAAATAAACAGTTGTTTTGATGTATGTCTAAGCATAAACCAGGACACAGGTTCTTTCATTAGCCATATCAATGCCCTTTTGTGTCACTGCAAATGCAGTGAGAGAGATAATTAATCTCCTGCAGTGTGGCACTTGCTGCATGCAGGGTCTGGGATGTGGACAGTGTTATGCTAATGTTATATGTAGAGCTGTCACCCAGACACCCCAGACTCTCATTTATTCACAGAGAACAGTCACATAATAACAAAAATGTACTTGCATGAGTACAGTGTTGGGGACCAGACTCATAGGAGAGGTTTAACACAGTGGTAACCATACCAACCAAGTAATGAGCAGAATCAACTCAGAGAACTGAAACTGCTCTAAGTGTAACAGCTAAGAATGGACAATAGCTCACAGCTGGGTGTAAACTGTAACAGACGTGGAGAGACATAAAAAAGGTTAAGTAACATCATATCTTTAATTACAGGAGATCTGTATGCATCATTGTTACTCCTCCTTTTGGAAGGGGGGGGAAAAACTTGTAGGCTGAGCACTAGAATTATTTCTGTAGCACAAAAAAAATCCTAGCAGCAATTTTCCTTGAGCAAGGAGCATTGAGTTCTTGATGGAGAAATGCAAACTGGTATTATCTACCCCTAGTTATTTCTATGTAGCTCATTAGCAACTGACAAAAAGGTATATTCCATGGCTCCAGCATCAACTCTGTGTAGTAGAGGGCCTGCACAGCCTTCCTGTGCCAGGGTGTACCTGAACGCTGTGGGATCAAGTGTGGGAACAGCAACATAGGAAACCATTTGATAGAGCAACAAAACTGAGACCTGATGTTTCAGGCTAGACCTGCACATTAAGATGTGCTGCTCCTGTCCTGAGTCAAGACCCATTTGGCTCAGGACATACAGGATTTCTTAAAAAAAGAAGGGGCAGTACCGAGCACAGGACCATATCCCACCATCTTCCCCACACTGGGATGTGCCCTGGCAACAGAGCTCCTGACACTCATGTGGTTTGTCACCTGCCAGGAGCTCAGCAGCATCAAACGGGGCTAATCCCCAAGAAGCCTTGGTGGGGTAAGTTCAGAAAGGGCTGTAATAAAATCAGGTCCCTCCAAGTTCTTATTCAAGAGTACTGAGCTACTCCTACTGACTTTAGAGGCTTCTGTCTAAAGCAGTCTGTTAGTTACTGCTGTGTTTAGGTGAAAGTATTTGCTGATTAATTATTGCTAGTATATTCCATTGATCAATCAAGCATAACATTTCCTTGTTTTGTATCTATTTGTGTTTGAGTTTTACTTTTAGCAACCACATGTCCACCAGAAGAGCCTGTTTTGGCTCATAACTTGCTGATATCTAAACCAGAGTCCCTTCTCCTTGTTTTGAATGCATATTCTGTTTATCTCTGGGAAGGAGTTAAATTTTGAGCAATAATTTTTACTTTTTTCACTAAGCTTTTCTGCTGCTGTGAAAAGGAACATTGTCAAGACCAGTTCATTTCCCTGTGGCTGAAAGGCTATGGATGACAGTTCACTGACATTTTCAATTTGGTGCATCATTATTCAAATGTCTTTTTCTATGATTTTTCCATCTATACCGCAGACAACAGTTCTTAGGTGTATAAGCTTGTCTGTGCCAACATTTTATATGACGTTAATTGACAGATATTGCTATGAGATGAGCGTGGATGAGCACACACCCTTACATTTAGAATCATTATTTACATACATTGAAAATATTACTAGGAGAAAGAAATGGAGAAAATTGACATTCTCTTAGTAACCTGCAAGCCTACACGTAGGAGGATATAAGGACATGTCAAGGCTTATGTTTTGGTGCCCTTTTGCAAGGCAATAGATTCAACTTAAAGATTTATTAAAGTGTGTTTGAAAGGTCTTATTTGTTCCCATGGCTACCCAAGAAATACTAATGCCTTGAGCAGAAAATGCCGTCAGCAGAAACCATCCCCTAATGATAAGGGCTATCTTCAGGAATAGATTATCATGCATCATTAAAAGCCATGCCTCTTGATAAATAAGTTATGAAGTTTTATAATCGATTATTTCCTCTGTTCATAGCAAAACAGTTTAACGCATGTTGAATTACTGCCATGCTTATTCTAACTTTTAACACGCTTTAAAGGTACTTTCAGGATGGACAAGTATCTCTCAATTCTCAATTTTTTTTAGGTTTAACTTTAATTTTTAACTTGCAATCATCTTGTTATTTCTAACTTAACTTTCAACTTCAGGTCACTGTCTCTTGCACCAATAGCCATGATATGCTCTGGTTTTATTGCTGGAGGAGGCCTGTCCTCAGCTCCCGATTTCTGTGCTGAGTGTTTCGTGCCTTCAGAGACCACAGGGCCAGTTTATGCCTCTTACACAACGTGTAACCAGCTCTATGCTAAGAGCAGGCGCCTGAAGGAGTCCACCACCCTTCACAGAGCTGGAATTGCTGGGCAGCCCCTGCGTGGCAATTCCATCAAGTGTGAAGTTGCTCCAAACATGCAACACCTACTCCTTATACCATAACCAGGGGAAATTTCACAAAGCAAAGAAGGTACTCTGGTGTCTTTTACGGACTGAACCTGCTCCCCGATACTGGATCAAAAGACAAAGCAATCAAAATAGAGTGACCATATCATGATCCTCCTGCAGTTTTTAGGAGCTAAAACAATTATTCAGAGCAACAAATTTGTAACATGAATGAGCAAAATGCAGAGCAGCCCAAGACTGCGGAAATGTAAAGATATCTGGATACACCTATAGCAGCTTTCAGAGCTATAGCAGCTATAGAACTGCAAGTGTTTTGCTCTCTACTTCCAAATACTGAAAGAAATGCTAAAGCTCAGCTGAATCAGGGCAGATTCCTAAGAAATTCCCTGTGACGAAAGAAATGATCAGCAGGCACATGTTTTGAACCACATTTCCAAATGGATTTCCAGACACATTTCTGGAGCTGGATCTAGAGACAATTTCTCTAACAAGTTCTGGGATGAGTCGTTTGTCAGATCTGCTCTCAGGCCAGTGCTACAGTGTCCTCCAGAGCCCTCTGCTGAAGCTGGACCAAGAGCCTTTCCTAGAGCCACACTTCTGCTTGGATCTAGAGCTATCGCTAGAGCACTTGCAGAAAAGATGTCTTACACTAATTCTTATAATGGGACTAGGTCCATTTCCTGAGGTCTTTTGCAGAGCTCGATCTAGGTTCAATTGCCCAGCCACTTACTGCAGGTGGATTTAGAACCTGTTCTGGAGCCCTTTCCCACAGTCCTTTCCAGAGCACTTTCTACAGACCTTCCCCAGAGCTGCCTTTCAGGTGAGCCTCTCTCGAGCTGCCTCTAGGACAGCTTTTACAGGTCACTGCTGGAGCTGGAACCACTTCTGGTGTATTATTTCAAGCTGGCTCTGATTTCTGAGATGGAAGCAGAGCCTGAACTGGAGCTGGAGCCAACTCTAAAACCTGACCTGTAGTCTCTTTCAAGAATGAATTTTCCTGTTGAGAGCTCTGCAAATCAAAATAGCTTTTCAATTGAGAATTCACTTTTAGACGAAAGCAAATACTTCTAGTGTCTGATACAGAGTAAAAATTTGAGTATTTTGAAAAAGATTAATTAAATCAAGCCTATGAATTCTCTCCATCCTTGTTATTCAAGGGAATATTTAGGATAAAATCACCACAGCGTCCATGCAGAAATTACAATATTTACCACATGCAGATTCCACACACACATTGTTTCTATTAATTTACACTTCTGCTGTTAGAAATACAAACTCTGTTTTTAAGAATGTCACCTTCAGCAGGCAAGACTGACATGGATCCACCAGGAAATACTCACCTTCAGAACCAGCTAGATGTAAAACAAAAGATCTGCCAAATCATCATTCTCATCCATTTGTACAGTACCTAAACACATCAAACATGCAGTGCACGAGAGGCATTGCCGAAATACAAAGGGGCAGATGGTCACAGAGTAACAAAGGAGTGCAAAGAATGACTGAATATTTTAAACCCACAAACAGATCAAAGGAGCAGACAAATTTATATGTACACAGCACAACCTGATATTACAGGAAGTAACACTTTCATGCAGAAAAGGTATTGGGCATTCAGATTCCACTTTCAAAATCTGTATGCAAAGCCATGCCTTTCAAGTAAGTTGGCATAATTTTTGCATTCTTGACATTTGATCGGTTTAGTAAAATTTAACTTTATCATAAACCAAACTTCATGCTATGGTTTGAAGAGTATAAAATGTAAAAGAGAATAACTCTTAAATAAAAACCAAAAAATGCTTATGTTACATATTCAATGTTTGGCTCAGAATGAAAAATATTACTTTTCTACTAAAGAATATAAAGGTATCCACTGGACTTTACCAGCATGTCAGTTTTACTCATAAAATTTAGGCTAATAGGTCTGAATAGAAAATATGTTAAAAATATTTACTATTTGTATACAAATACTATTTATATAGCAATCAAAAATAAACCAGAGTCACAGTATTTCACACTGCCCCTTGTTTATCAGTTTCAAAAAACTATGCCAGGACATTTTCTTCCCTCACATACCAAACATCAGTTTGGTATCATCAATATCCTTTAGGAATACTCCCTTCTCCTTCTGCTTTCAGCATCAATCCTTGCTAATGTTTATATATCACGTGTCCAGATTCACCGGTGTAATTTTCTTAAGATAGGAAACAAAAACTGGGAGTTTTAGGAAGGCTCTCTCATGTATTTAGGGCAAACATGGATTCATAGAATTCATCCAGCACCCTGAGCACTCAAGTGACCCTGCAGCTGGGTGACACCATGGCAGAAAAATAAAGTCATAAATTAATGACTTGATGAATTTAAGGAGAGTTCACATCACACTGGACACCAAAGGTGAGCCAGGAAGGGCCCTGAAGAGCATTACTGTCCTATGGGTCACACCATACCCAGGGAACCCAGGGACAAGGGGACACCTCTTTCCCTGCATTGGAACAGCAGCTAAAGAACAACTCCATATTCCAACAAATACCATATGTGTCATAATGTTGCAAGCCTTATATAGTATTTTAAATGTATTCAGTCAAATGTAGAGCTGAGTCATGAGGGTCTCTCTAAATTTCCATGGCTTCAGCAGAAGAATTAACACATACAACAGAATACCAAATCCGGCATTGCTTTCCCTATAATTTATTTTTAACAACAGAAAAACCTGAACCAGATAAAAATTTGAATCCTGGAAGGAAAAACAGGAATATTTATCTGTTACCAGACACCTTCACACAACAGGAAGAAAACTAATTGGTGCTTATGACCTTCTTAAGGGCCAGGGAAGGAACTGTGAGAGCCTAATCCTTTAATGACTTCAGTACAAAGTCTGGTCACACAGCAACATTAGGTAACAGCCTGAAAAGAAAAACAAATTATGCTGCAACTACTCTCATTTATCTGTCCTTCGCTTTATTACTTTGTTTGTCCAGTGTAGCTGAAAGCCAGGCCCTTAGTTTATAAACAATTTACACGTTTGTTGTTGGATAAAACAAAGCTGATACAACTGTATAAATCAGACCTTACAGGATAGGGCTTGGGAGGAAGAGACTAACCCTAAAAATCAGCAATGGGGTTTAAACATTGCCTCTTGGCTTTTAAATATCCACTCCATAAGGCAATTCTGACAGTAATGTAAACCTATGTTTTCCCCAGTTTCCTGTGTGCAACAGTAATCTATCACAGGTAAGTAATTTAAGATTTTAAACAGCACTTTGTAAAACCACTCATTGGATTAAAATGCTCCTATAACAGTTATATCAACAGCTGGAAATTGTGTTAGTTTATCCGATTTCCAGGAGTATAATTATGTGTTACAATTTCTTTCCAATGCAGCATACAGTGTGGCAAAGTGAACGGGGCTGCACACACAATCACAGCCTGATGGCACCATCCACTGCAGTGTCCGGCTGCTTTCTGGTCAAGGAAAAACTTCCTGTTGGCTACCAAAAATGGCCCAGATTGCCCGAGACACACAGCAAACAATATTGTTCTGGCAAAACAAAAACTAATACATACAACTATAATAATTTTCTTTTTAGTATTCAAATGCTAGCAGCATCTTTTATATATTTATCAAAAAACATCTTGACCATAAACTGGAGTTTCCCAAGCTGAGGAAAGAGCAAAGCAAATGGAGTTGCAACCTCAAGTAAAGGACCTTTGTATGAAGAAAACCTGGCAAACTCTTGCTATAAACTACAGTTCTAAAGCACATTACACAGCTACAACTGACATGACTGCAGCTTTCTTGGCTGGAGCCTGGAGCTCACAAACCAACAAAACGCTGTGACAACCTCCCACTGACAACCACATTAAACTGATACTTGATTATTGATAAAGGTATCAGCTTCCTGGGGCAGGTTGTCACAGCGCTTCACAGCTCAGCAACTCAGGAAGCACCAAACACTTTGTGTCAGGGTAACACAGCCACACTCCTTCTCTAAGACACAGCTTGAAGCACTCATTAAAAATGTTCTGCAAAGTTTTGTGCTAAATATGTGACTGGTAATCATAAACAACACTTCAACTGCATTGTGACTATTTGAACAAAAGCAAAAGTTGGTCTTTCAGAAAAAAGACACTTGTATACAACTACAGGGCAGAATATTTGTACAGGAGCACCACCCACCTCTGTGAGCAACATGTTCTTCCCCACAGGAATATTACAGAATAAAGAGATTAGTGCCTCACTGAATGAATATTTCTAGCAAGCATGGTGAACGTGATGTCAAGACAGACACAGGCAGTAGAACCACACGGTTCAGTCCAAAGAGCAAACACCGGTAGGATGCCATCAGAACCTCAGGTGCATGCAAAAAAGCCATTGCTGAGAAGCTTCAGTAGATGCAGAGGCCACCTTACAAGTAGCAGTAGCATACACAACGTTAACTCAACTGCTTACCCACTAAGTACACCAAGAACCAGGTTAAGTACGAAAAATGAGCCAAGGATGATAAGACTAACAAAATAGATCCATGGCCATTCACATCCTATTGCATCATTTACCTGTAAAACGTAAGGAAATAAGTTACAATTCAGTCATTTATTAAACAGCAGAGTCCTTTGTGCAGCTGCCAGATCACGTAGGTTCGACACAAAGTTTATGGCTTTTCCAGTTCTTAAAAAAATGAATGAACAATTGTTTAAATTTACTTACCCAAATTTTCTTGCAGATATGTCTCAGAAGATTAACTTAAATAACATTTAATTGAGTGCATGAGAATTATAAGCCATTTTTGTAACTTAGCCACAAGTGAAGATAAATTCATGAAGAATATATACTGATAGGTCTAAACTCTAATTTTGGTGTTGTTTTGTGTGTTGTTTATATGATACTACAGAAAACTTTTTCTGTTCCAATTAGAGGAGGAAGTAGTAGAGGTTTATTGAAAGATGGCATCACAACTGCAGTCTCACCTGTCCAAGATAACCTGTGTGTTCATGGCAACTGAATTCAGGACTCTGCCTTCATGATGAAAAAGGTGTCTGCTTACCCGCTCAATACACCAAGAACAAGATTTAGTACGAAAAATGACCCAAAGATGACGAGACTGACAAAATACACCCATGGCAATTCAAATCCCATAGCATCATTCATCTGCAAGAAACAAGATGATCTTATAGAGCAGATCACTATATTAACAGCAATGAAGAGTCAGAGAAAAGGAGAATTTGATCATTCAGGTTAGATAACATTCTATGCATTCCCTCAGTAATGAAAGGAGAACAGCATGAAAAGAAGGCACTGGCCACATTCACTTTGCAATTCTAATACACACCCTAAAAGAAAATGCTGAGTGAACCTAGTATTCAGATCAGAAATATTATCAAACACCAACAGAGCACTGCAACAGTTCTGCTCTATAACAGAACAGGAATTCAATTTCACATCTCCAATTAGAATGTATACTGAAATATCAGGACTTCTAGTTCATATATATCCTATCTACATGAATGATCATTTGAGAAAATAAACAGCAATATGTATCTAAACAGTACAAGCGGTATTACTTTTTCTGTAACATGGAATTTCAGTAGTTTTGTCCTGAAATACTAGTCAGGTGCAGTCAAATATTTTAAATTAATTCAAAAACAAATGAGAATAAACTTGTGTAAAAACATGAATGCAACTTCAGAAAAATGAAAAATTGGAAACAAAGTTTAGAAACATAATGAAAACATTCCAGAAATGCTTCTGAACATAAATTATACCAAGGTCAAGGTTGAATAAACTTTAAAAAGTTGTTGCTGATTAATATTTTCTTAAAGTGAGGCTGAAGTAACTGAGCTGTAAATACACTCTTTATAGACTCACACAAGGTTTTCTATAAAGAACTCTTCCACTGTCTATTCTGAGCCAACTCATTACACCCATTAAAGGATAACTTAACAAGCATACCCATGGAGACCTAAAAAGGCCTATTCAGAAAACAGGTATTTTAAAGCAGGGAAATTTGTTTGTGTGTGTAGTATTCAGGTGCAAAAAGACATTTTGGTAAAAGATTAAAGGAGTTGATTTGCCTTCTGATTAAAGACGAAGACAGAACTCGGTTAATAGATGAGAACAGGAAAATCCTCCATCTTCAGGAACAAGACATATTCATTTGAAAGGATCAATGCTGACTTCTCACACAAAGTGCAGAATAAAGAGTTAAAGGCACAAATTCCAAATGTACTGGAAGTTACAAATAAGAAATGTAAGCAATAAAATACCCCCAGGAATTCAAGGAGATGTCACACCTCAAACCCTAAGGAAAATGCCTTGCAAGCCTCCCCTGCTGTGTGGCTCAGGGATGTCCTGCCCCAAAGGAGGTGGCACATTTAATGGCTCCCAGTGGACTGCCCTGTCTCTTTTGGAGGCCACGAGGCTTTCTGCCCTCACAACACCTACTTCAAGGACACCACCGAGTTCTTGCTCTTTTGGCCCTTTTTACAGATCTAGTCTTACTGCTTCAATTTCAGTTCCAAATAGTTTGTCCACCACATGAACCCGAGGATGCACGAGATGAGGGATGATATGAAGGACAACATATTTTTCGTATCCCTTAATTCTGCTTCACCACAGGGGTGGATGTTCACTACACACTGTTTATTTGGCTCTTCATATTTAAATGTATATGTTTGTGAGTGTATGTCTGCATTCTTGAAGAATTATCTTGTGCTGACAGGGCAAACTTGGTACAGTCTGAAACTGCCTCAGCTGGCATTTGGAGAGAATTATCTTGTTAGCTGTACTGTAGTTGGAGTCAACTACCATTACAATGCAGTGCAAATGATCAGAGACCAAGACCCTGAAGTGAAATGGGGAGAAAGTCAAATTTCTGGCAGACATAACCCTTAGCACTACACAGCAGCAGATGGCACACTCCAATCTAAAACATCAATTACAAATCATTAAAACCTCATTTATCCCTATCTGTGGTAATTGTGAGTAAAATCCTCACATGCAAGTGCATACAAATCAAGGTCTTACTTCTCTGTACACATGGTATTTTACTGAAAATTGTTGCAAGCTCTTGGAGCGTATTAATTAATATAAGCCCTAATTGGGCTTACAATACAGTAGCACCTCTGATTCTGCATTTGTGCTATTACAGATACAATGTGATGATGCAACAACCTATTCTGATTATTTCTGAATTATTTTCCACAAGGTTTCAAACTCCCTTAAATTTGTTGAGTTTCTGAGCTTCCTTAGGTTTCAATAAAACCTTACTCTTTTCGTAACATTCCAACAGACACAGAACTGGTAGATTTACTTACTGTTATCTATAATCTACCGAATCATCTTAAAATTTTTTAAAAACTGACAAACTCGGTCTCTTGACAGCTGTAAAGATCCTTCAGAAATCATCATTTTGTGAAGTGGAACTCTGCATTCTTCAAAGCATACAATGGAGGTTCAATAAACCCCAGATCAGGCTATTTATTCTACTTAGTGCAGAGCACACCAGACAGCTTTCCAAAGCCTCCTGGCTTCAAAGGTTTTGTCCTGAGATATTCTTGGCTGAAGTGGAGTTAACTTAAAGCTGACTTAAAACAGGTTGTGCTTGAAGCACAGCAGCCTCCAGGTTGGTTTGTGAAAGCATGTAATTGTATATTCAATCTTATCTGGGTTCTGGAGGCAAAGCACTGATTCCTCTGACATTCCCCTATTGGCCCAACTCATCTTGGTTGTGCTGCCGACACCAAAGTGAGCAGGGATGCACTGGTGGGATGTGCAGAGCCCATTGCCTTGCGAAGCTTTGCAGCTCAGCAACAACTGGAAAATCAGAATTTCATGGCTCAGGCATCAAGGTTGGCCTAAAGAGAAATAGACCCATTGGAGAAATGTTCACAGTACCTACAGAGCTTCATAATTGCTTAATCACCTTTTAAATTTGGCCTCTATCTTCTGCATGTCAGCTGTGCTACAGTTGCATATAAGACACCTCAGTGACCCTCTCAAGTGAAACCTCGATTTCTAAGACATTGCTTCAGTTTTATTGATTTGCTTTGGTCTGTCTGAATAGACCTCAATTTCTTTCTCCTGTTATTTTTATCCACACTTACCAAATGAAGCACAAAAATTTGGTACTCACATGAGGCACTTATTCTTCAGAACATGATTGTTTGTAAAACTTTTACTAAGACCATTCGGAAATTAGTTTAAATGCAGGTCTTCTTTTTTCATTCAGATACTCCATATTGCATATGATGCTATTTTAGCTAATTCCTGTTAGTGGCATTCCATTAATCAGCTTACTGTCTAACTAGGGGGAGGGGGCGGGCAGAAATCAAGTGATTGTTCCAAGGAAAGCTGCGATGTCAAATGTGACTGCTGACAAATCATTTCCTTTCTCAGACAGCTACGCCAGGCTGAACCTGCTGAGCAGAGGGACATACCATCACAAAATCAAGGGTACTACCAGTACTACCTCTGCAAAACAGGAACCCAGAGAAGGTTTTCTATTGAGGACTATCAGGTTTAACAGAATCTCTATTCCAGGTACATAAAAATGCAAGTGCTTGATTCCTTCATGAGTTGCAGCATGTTACTTTAGAAGTAACAATTTCTGTTAGTGCTTCTGCCTATTTATCTATATTGCCCACAGTAATTTCACAAGAAGAAATCTATAAAGCCACGCATGCACTTGGGTTGTTAAATCTAAGGGCTCAAAAAACTATTGAAATTAAGTAACTAAGATGATGAACAGTGTTCACTTTTTAAATCTTTAGCTGCCATGTATCAAAATGAACAAAGCTATCATAGCCACTTTGGTGATACATGCTAAACATCTTCTTTGAATCTGCTATGCCACATATATAGGTACCATAAACATTATGTAGCAGTTGGATGTGTTTAGTATTTCCCATATGCAGGACAAAAAAACGAAAGCACAATAGCATATGCTATTCAGCTAGATGGGATAAAATTGTTACCTCAGTTTATGCAGCAATAATGACCAAAACCCCAATACTCAAGGGAGTTCTGAATTTATTTACTAAGCTGTTATCTTGGGACAGACTGGGAACTAGGATGGTTTTTAAATAATTGTTTGCTTCTTGTGGCAAAATTCTGGGAAGAAACTCTACCTATTTGACTAGTGGAATTCTTAGCACTACCTGAAGTCTAGCCTCTACTTCTAATCCAGTTTCTACCTATTTTTATTTAAAATTTCTGGGGAGAAATAATAAGCTCCTTTTAGTATTTGCAATGATGTGTGACAAGAAATTAGTTCCAAGCTTTGACTGCAGTACAGGTCAGCAGTCAGCTAAGACTCAGATATGAGATAACTTGTCAAAGTCAATCAAGTTCACTTCATGGGAAAGATATCTCCCTGTTTAAACTCCTCCTCAGGTGGGTCTGTGTTAAGATGCTAATTGGAAAAATAACTATACTACATGATCATCTCCTCTGATCCAAACTGAAACTCTTAATATGTATATTCCTTGGTTTGGTAGCTCTGTCTCCATGTCTAATTTCATCATTCCCTTTTCTTTCCGAGATTAAGTCCCGTCTCTTTGCCATCTAAAATTGCTTGATTTGGTGCTTTTTGATCACTAGAGAACATAAAAAGGTAATTAGTTCAAATCATTACCTTAAAGGCAGGAGGGTTAAGCTAAATTTTAACGGTAAACTGGATTCAAATAATTAACACTCAAATTGCAAACGTTCTGCCTGCCATCCTTGGCTCTTTAGTGAGATTTCTGCAGTATACTAATGCTGTCATCCAACATTTCCATCACTCTTCCTCCAGCTGTATATCATGTGTTAAATTTCTGGCTCTGCAGTCATCGAGGGCTGGGAGCACTGAGCATGCAGCACATCGATGCCTTTGGGGATGAGCTGACTTGTTCCACTGAAGAGTCTCCCTTAGATGACCCGAGAGTGGTGCTGAGTGATGTCAGCAAAGCAGCTCTGACCTGTCCTTAGGTATGTAGCAGAAAAAGGAAGAAATAAGCATTCTCTGCAATTTTTCTAGCATGTTTCCTCACACTTTTTAACATTGCTGAATATTTGCAACTAATTTACAAGGGGAAAAAAAAAGCTGTCAAGCATTGTTTGACTCCTCTCGGACAATAAGATGAAATTCATTGCTGACAAGTATGGTTTGGCTCTGTAACATGCCTTCCCTTTTTGCAGGTGGAGTGGGACTAATATGGCTTAAATCACCCTCAGCAGCTGACTCCCATTAGCTTATTAAACCATTCAATGGAAAGTTCTAGAGCATTATTGCTTATTTAACTCTTGGTTGCATCTTTTGAAATTTTTTTAGGAGACTCCTCAGTGCCCTGATGGCAATTTTGGTAATACTTCATATTTTGCAGGCCTTTGGTTATAACCTAATAATACATTCTGTGAATGAGCCAAGGGGGTTTCTTGTGAGATGCAGTTGTAAAACATTTCCTTATGTTTTGGAAAAATCTTTGGCTGCACATCAGTCAGTTTCAAGTACGTTATACCACCTATCATACTTCTCAGTAAGCTATCCTTAAAGACTCCTGAACAAGGAGCATTCTAAAAGGTGTCAGAAAATCAACTGAGGTCCTGATCATCTGACTGACACTCTGAAAAATCAATACACTGCTTTATTCTATTATTGTCATTATTCTCTTTTTCTACCATAAGGTTATGTGGGAGTTGCAATTTTCAAATTCTCATCTAGTTAGAAAATAAATATACGGTGATTATCTACCTTTTAGTTAATGCTTATCAAAGAAAATTGCCTTGTACTCTTGAGAAACTGGTAAGGAAGCCACTGATCTTGCACTTGTTTATGGAAATACACTTAAAGAAATACTGATAAAGTCCTTTCTATCTCGGTATGTTACTTCCAGTGACACTAATGCAATGGCTGTGAAGACACTTATGCAACAGGGCATATGCAAAAGTGCAGTGCAGCCTGAACACGCTGTGTTAGAGAAATGATGGATTTCTTCAGATGTTGTAAAATGCTTCAGGGAATACAGGGAGGAATATAAAGCTTTCCGAAGCAAGAAACAGATTCCTAAGTGCACACTTTTTTGTTACAAAAGCAGAGGAATTATGACTGAAGTATTTCTTTGATGATAATATATGTTATTAGCAAAAACTAATAACAGAGTTTAAAAAGTTGATGTATCGGTAAAGGGTATATTAAAAAACTGACACTCCTTTCCTTAAACCTTATGCAAGTTTTAGATATATTTGAAATTGCTTAGACATTTCAAGTAATGAACTGAGTATTTTGAACATGAATCCTTGAGAGAATATCTTGTTAACATATCAGTAGGTGTATTAATAGGCAAAACCATTTAAGACATCAATGTATCATTATTCAGCAATTTCAGCTTGAGTGCTTCAATCTCAAAAATCTCCAGAACAATCTGAACACTCTCCAGGTGTCAGAGAACTGAGGAGCTGTTAATATTTGAGTTACCAATGTAGCATCTGTCCATAAAAATCAAGCTAGTGAAATTCAGTAGCCACTAATACAGTTGTTCCATCATTGCATCAACTGTGCTGGCAACCCACTCCATCAGGTTGGTTTCACAGAGGCCCTGCCCATCCTGAATCAAGTTACAGTAGTGTCAGTGTAGATTGTCGGTGTAGTAACTAAAGATAACTTCACTATGGTGAAAACAAGAAGAATTAAATGTGGTAATTTTGGGAAAATTGGGGGTTTTGCTGGCAAGTATCACTGCTCATTATCTGTGTTCCTACGTATCAAGTGAAACAGCTAAAAATAAAAAGCAATTTACAAAATCCGCGTTTGCCATTAATAGACTCTACATCAAGATGTTTCAAAGACATGGGGAAAATCTAGAGCCAGATATGCAAATGCAGGCTCAAATTTTTGTAATTCTTGAGAGCTTGCTAGCATATGCCTTAAATGAGGCAACGAGTGCTGCGCTGTCAGCTTTAGAACGTGAGCCAGGGCATTAAAAACTCAGGCACCCGGAAGCTGCCACTTGGCCAATAACAAGGGCTGCCCTGGGATCCAAAACTAATAACATGAGCCTTCAGTTAGGGCTCCAGAGCAAAGAGAAAGGATTCTGACTGGGAATAAACCCAGTACTGATACCACGGGAGAAGATACAGACGTGCAGCCACAAACGTACTGTACAGTTTGGGAACACGTGTTGCACTGGCTGGTGAAAACAAGGACACCACCCCATAACCTCTCAAATCTACCCTTTGGCACTAAGGAGTCATAGTTCTTGTGGATGAGGCATGTGATATCTGCTATCCAGTGAGTTGCAACTAAGTTAGAGAGAGAAAAGTGGCCAGACAGAGACACGAAAACCAGTCAGACATAAGGGATTGAGATCCAAAGCGGGGAGCAGCAGGATGCCCACGTGAGTCACCACGAGCTGAAGGGTGCCCAGCAGTGGGACCAAGGCCTCAACTTGTAACAGATACACATAAGAGAAAGATCCTTATTGGTGCCTGGAGAACATTTAAACCAGGTTCACTGTCGTTAACCAGGTGATAAGGAGCTGTGCCGGGGAGTGCTATTGGAAGCTGTCGTTCTCAGCTGTCATTCTTGCTAACAGAATGTCACCGAACACGATGAAAAATATTGCAGGTATTTCAGCCCCCCAGATTACACCTGCTAGCAAGATAAACCCACAGGGTTTATTTCACTGTTCACACAGTAACCGAAAGGAAATCCGAATTTTGTGCAGTTTCTAGTGTTTGTGGGTTTGGTTTGATTTGTTTGTTTTGTATAAAATTCATTTAATTTGTGTATCATCAATGGATTTCCAAGTAAAAAGCAACCCACAAAACCCAAGCACATTGAGCTAAAACGGCTGCCATAGACTCTTGGAGTATTCTTATTGCGATTTGGTTTTATATTTCTGATAACAGACAGTGGAAGCAGATATTCATATTTGTCCTTTTTCTTTTGGTCTTTCAATCCTAAAAGAATGTCCATTTACCATCTTAATTATCTTCAACAGTGACATTATCTTAAAACATCTCCATATCCTATACTCCAGTACCACAGATTTTATCTGAGACTACATTCTGGTGCTAAACGTTTTAGCAACAGCTTATTTCACCTTGATTTGCAATAAACAACCACATAAAGTTATGTGCTCATTCACTGGGCAGTACTAGATCCTTAAATGCATCCAGCACTCCACAACAGATAATAACAGTAAATAGTCCCACTTGGCCAGACCAAGAAACAAATTCACCATGTGAGCTGCTGGTAGCAACATAACCTGGAGTAGAATGCAGTGAGATACATCCTGAGCTCTCATCCACTTCACCTCCTGCTAACAGTGATCCTTACTAGTAATCACTTCTCTTCTTCCATAAATACTTTCCAACATTTGAACTGTTAAGAGTTGTAAGGTCTTAATTGCTGCAAAGACTTACTGCTGAGTACCAAGTAGTACAGAACATTCTCACTGATGTTCAGTACGTTCTGTCACGGGCTTCTTGAATGACCTTGGACAAATCACTCACATCAGATATTTAGATGCTTAAAGATTCAAAAAAGAATATAACGTCCCTTAGATTGGAATGAGGTTAAGCAGAGAAATGTCTCTGTATGTTTAAGAGACTATTCCTTTAAAAATGCATGTTTGTTTTCCTCCATTCTCATTTGGAAAATCAGGGCTAAATAAATCTTCAGTTTCCCAGTCTGTGTCCAGTTGACTGTTTATGTCGCAAGACTGTGGAGGTACCACCCCTTATGCGAAAGGAGCATTTAAAGGTGGGCATTTACACAGTTAGGCTTTTGAATACCTTTTGCTGCTACTATGGAGATGACATCAGGGTCACAGCTCTTGTAATTTGTTGTTTCTGAATGGTTAACAAATGGCCTGCAGTCCCCATGGCAAACAATGACAGTGGAGAGCTTGCTTTGTTCTAATTTACATTAACATTGTGAAAAATTCTGCAGAAATATTGCAAGAGGAGACCTCTTAAGCTTAATCAGTGAAGACATACTTAATATCTGTAGGCTCACACGAAAAAAGGCTAGTCCAAAGGACATAAATGTGGTATTACATTTATCCAAATGGAATAGGCAAAAAAAAACCCCTCAAATAAGCAATGAATAAATTTGTTTTTAAAATATCTTTTTAGCCTGAGGAGTCCATGGACATGTGTGACTGGAAAGAGCATGCAGCTGAGCTTGTGTCCTGCAGAACTCACCAAGATTTCCTGCCGACAGTGCTGGAAAACACAGCTCAATTCTCACACGCACGTAAAAGCTCGGTGAAAAGGAAACAGAGCTCAGTGATTTCTGAACTTACCCAGTACAAAACATCCGTCCAGCCCTCCATGGTGATGCACTGGAACACAGTCAGCATCGCAAAAGCAAAGTTATCGAAGTTGGTTATTCCTCCGTTCGGCCCAACCCATCCACCCTTACATTCGGTGCCATTCATGACACACTGACGTCCATTCCCTGAGAATGCACAAGGTGCTGGATCTTCTTCAACTAGTATATCTGCAAATGGCCCAAAAAACCAAATCACAACTCTGAGTTCTCAACTTCTGGTGAGTTAACCCCTTGCATGAAGAAATATCAGCCCTGTTGCAATGTAAATCAAGGTTTCAAGCTGAGAAAGGCAGCATAGGAGAGCTTTGGAGCTTGGAGTGTCTCTCACATTTGAGCCTTACAGTCTCAATTAACCTAAGCAGGGCATGCAAGAGATTGAGTAATTAAGCAGTAGAAAGAAGCCTATAATAATATGTAATTTCTTAGAAGATCCTCATGCTAATTTTTTTCCTCTCAATTGCTGTTACTTCACTTCCCACCACCAAGAAAAGGACCTTTGAGGAAAAGAGGTCTAATGCTTATACATCATCATCTTCTGCTGATAGAAAAGCACCCTTTGCTACCAGATAAGATCTCTCCCTCATGAAGTTTCACCCCTTCAAAATTCTCCCACAACACACACTTTTTCATCACTTCACCTGGATGGAGGAACACTGTTTTCTTGCCTTACTCATTTCAGCACTGCACTTCTTAGCACACTGCCACAACCTTGAAGGAGAAACATTCTCAAATGAACTCAGCAAAGTCTATCTTCCCTGGAAGAGGACTAGCTCCCTCTTCAGTAATCAGACATGAGAGAAAGCAAATGAGCTGTGCCTTAGAGACAGTCCCCCTTATTATTTTCACTGCTGAATTTAAGCTACACGTATCAGAAATGAAAACCTATTCAGAGCATGTTCTAGTCTCTGACTGGTTTGATATTCCATGGTTTTGGTGGTGGGTTTGTGGGGTTTTTTTTCACTGAATGCACTCCCCCTGAAATTATGAACCACAGTGTAAACTGGAGTTACAGAAGTTTCAGTGCTTTGGCTCCTCGTTCTATTTGAAACTGAAATCCCACAGATTTGAAAAAAAAAACCAAAACATAATCAACCCCTTATTTTAGGCAACAATTTCATTACTTACCTGAATCAATAAGAAAACAAGATTTGTGCATTTTTCCAATAAAAAGTTCCAATCCTATAATAGCATAGATTATGATTACAAACAATACCAAAAGGGCAATATGGAGGAGGGGGACCATGGCTTTTATAATGGAGTTCAGGACAACTTGTAAACCTGAAAGGAAAAAAAAAAATGATACAAAATAAGCCACATTTCTGTCTTGCCCTGCCAATTTTTCTACAATTACACATTATTAGAAATTAATGATAGACATGCAGAGACAATCCGTTTTTCAAAAAAATTCTACTGCCCAGAACCACAAAATGTTCCTGTAACAAAAAGCTTCACAAGAATCTAAAACTTTCTAATTGTTTCCTCTGTTATGTCACAGAAGTCAGTGCTTGAAACGTGTCACAAGAATCTATGGTTCTTTAGAAAGAAAGGGCATGCAGTCAGTGTGTATCTGTAGGTCACCTTATCTAACCTTCAAGAAGTGTGGCTTTACCAAAACAAGCGAATCCCAGACTGATGAAGCTGCCACAGCACCAGTGAGAATCAAATATGCCTCTCTCCTAATTTAACAGACTTCCTTTCTGACATCTCATAGGCCTGCTTCTGTCCTCGCTGAAGTCCTTTTGCCAAATACACACAACCATGGTCATTTCCACGTAACAGATCGTGATATAATAAACACAGAATTAGTTTTCTTCCTTTGGATGTCTTGGAAAGAGCTGAATTGCAAGCCATGAACCTTGTATTCAGCCCAAATAATTTCAATAACGTATTAAAAGAAAACAGGAAATATCAGAAAACTCAACTGCTTTCTTTGAACAACACTGTTCTACTTTTTAAGTTTCCTAATTTATCTGTTAGCTCTTCTGCGATAAGCAGAAGGCATTCATGTGCATTGGAGGGGGCAGGAAATACGAAATGTGTAATGTGCTTTGGCATACACTTACCAACATATAAACTATTTTAGGACCACCTACACTTTCAGATCTGCAGGTTTTTAGAAATTAAAAAAAAATCTGAATTTTATTTTCTGATGTTTTAACATTTTAACGTGTCATTTACTTTTACATAAATCTCCTAAAAAGGAAGTGTATTCCCCTGTCTGCTTATTGGGCTGTGTAAGAAGATCATACACTGACTGAATTCACAATCCCTTGTTCGACTTGGAATAGGGTATCACTCCTCTTGAAATTCACTTTATATACAGAACTAGATTGCAGGAAGTTGAGGTTTTATTCTCACGTTTCTGTTAGTGCCTGGCACAAGAGAGTGAAATAATCAGAGCAGTTGCTGTATTCACTCCAATGGAATGAAATGGAAAAGAGCTTACTGGGCACTCCTGATACAAGCCGGAGAGGTCGCAGTACACGAAAGGCTCTTAGGGCTTTGACATCAAAGCCACCAGGTTTGCCACCTGAGTGGCTGCCACCGTCTGTTTCTTTGGTTAATTGTTCCAATATTACACTAAATAACCTAGAAAATGAGACGAAAGGGAAGGTCATCACTATCCATTTACCATGCATTCAAAGACATTACTTTGGAAATTACCTGCACTGCAGATAATTCTGAAAACCTGTTCAGATGTCAAAATGAGAGGTATATTTACACATGAAATCATGGCAGGAAGAGTTAGGAAGTGCAAGAGTTTATAATGGCTCCAGAGCAGAAGGATCACACAGTGTCCAACAATTTAGCATTTCACTCTTATACACAAATTACTACTTTTAAATACATGAAGCTACTTTGCTACTTTGGTTCAAAAACTTCAGCTGTAACATTTGGAGAACTAGTTTTCTCCTTAGAAGAAGAAATAGAAAACAACTAAAACCATCTGGCTTAATTTTGGTGGAATATATGAACTCCAACTGACACTGCAGTTCCAATATTCTATATACAGTCAGCAGAAACTGAATATATTAAAAATAATTAGAGTGCAACATTTAATAACACCAAAAAGATTTTTCTTACACATAATACCTCTGAGGATAAATATATTCCCAGATGGCTCGTTTCTTGTATTGCGGTTTTTCCCTGCAGAAAAGAACTAGTCGTTCATTAGAACAGCTTGGAAGGCAAGAGTTTTATTCTACTTTCCCACTTCTAGCAGCAATTTAAAGTGATGCAAGTGCTTGAAATACAAATTAATCTCAAGTTGATTTTAGTTTAGAGTTCCACTTCAGATGCATAGTTTTCTAGACTGCGGCTGGACCACACAAACTATGTTCTCCTTTGCACAGAGCCTGGAGCTCAAGAGCTGCAAAGCTGCACTTCTCCTGAAAGCATTATCAGGATAGTACAGTTTTGTAACCCTGGAGTGTTTCACACTTGTAAAGGATGCCTGAGAAGTACGGAGTTTCAGTTTGGTCATGAAAGGCTTTCACAACGCTGGTTAACAACTCCATCATGCTGGATAGTTGCTTGAAATCATATATTATTTAATAGGTTACCTAAAGTAGAATATTGGTGACTTTTACCTTCCCCTAGTCAGCAACCGACCCATATCAGCCAATAACCATCCCCAGTCTGCTCCATTGTCCTCCTGAAGAAAACCCACCCGCAAAGACTCTACAGGTGATTGAATGAGCATCAGCAGCCTACACTGCTACAACCAAATCCAGGCATTCGTATTTCAGGTCCTGATTCAGCCCTGTAATTTAACAGAAGCATAATTCGAGGAAAATGAGACACCTCAACAATTTCAAGAGTGACTATTTATGCTCTAAAGGCAGACATTTTTTAGAAGACTTCTGAAGCAAGTCCTGAATTCAGAGAACCTGCTTTCAGCCTGTCAGTTTATACAACATTCAGAAAATTAAAGGGCTACAGGCACAGGAAGGTGCTATAAAAGCTTTCTCTACCAGCACCTTTTTCTTTCACAGAAATCAATGGAAATTGTGAGAGGCAGCGTGCAGGCAAGTAGTAGAGCAGTCAAAGTATTTCATGCTCTGGTTACAGAGAAAAGTGACAAAGGCAGGAGCCAGCATCACATTCACAGCTATGTCTGCAGCTCTGTCACTTTATGTTGTCCAGCTGAAACCAGGACATATGGCATTCCTATAAAGCCATTAAGGTATAAAACTATTGATCTCCTTTATTGAAACGTACATTTTCATTCCTGTACAGTTTACCAAAGTTCAAATGACAGATCAGATTTGGGGAAAAAGTCTCTATACATGTTTCCCTTTTCCTTGTAGAGATTTCTTTGGGTATAATCAAGATTAATGTGTTTGGCCTGTTACAGTTTCTGCTGAGAAAGCACATAATCAAGTTTCAATACTTTAATATAGGACATCATGGCAGCTCTTTCAAAGCTATTAAAATACCTAATGAAATTTCACATTGAAGCCAATCAAACAGAATCAGATCCAGAAGAGATTGCACACCCACCCTAGGTGATATATGAAACTCAATTTTTCACTGAGCTTTTATGCATTAATTAAATAAAATAAATGGGACTTGCTTAATCATGTAGGCTGTGCTTTCTTAAAAGAACTAAAATATTGCTTGCAGTTTTGCCATGTTATGAAAGGTCCACCTTGTCTTACAGGTGGGCTGATGACAACCTACACAACAGTTTATATTTCAAAAACTTTGAGTTTGAGTTAGGGCTTAATCTTTCTGTGATATTTAAGGACTTGATAACTTGCAGTCCATTTTTATTCATATTTTCAGCAGATTCAGTGTGAGCATTTGCCCTAACTACATTTAGCCTCCAATAATGAGTGTTTTATGAGTTAATGGAAAATTTTTTAGTTATCATGTATTTAGGACACAGCCAAAGATAGAGGTCATGTTAATGAGACTGCTCCAGGGTTACTGTAACTCTATGGTCACTTGACAAAAGGGAAGAGGTCTATTCAAGTGACTGCTTGGCAAGAGAACAGAGCTCATGTGTGAGCCTCTACACCTGCCCACCAAGCTTCCCCTTCAGGCACAGAGGCCAATCTGTTGAGAATGACCTGACCTGATGAAGGATCTATTTATACACAAATTTTAGTCCTGGACCAAAACTGCCTGAATGCCAAGCAACTGGCCCAAATACAACCTTGTCAGTAACATTTAGTATCTCAGAATCGAATAGTTACAAATCTGGCATTCATATGTTCATAGTACTTGCTCAAATTTAACAACACTTTACTGCAAATTCCTTTACTTTGCATCTTTTTGCTTTTCTTTACTGTAATGACACATGTAAAGAGCAGCACACACTCTAATTTCTAGGCCTTTTCAATTACAGGCAACCCTTGATACAGTTTGAACTTTAAACCGAAATTAAGACTGCACGCTGCATGCCAAGGTTGTCTTTGCAAGTCAGTTACAACATACAAAGTTAAACATGGATAATGTTCTCTATGTTCTAGATAATTAACATTGTCAGCAAACAGAATTTACAGGACTGAACACTTAATATATTGTCCACAATATTTAGGAAATCGGTGAACATCTGTCTGAAGATTCATTCCCCAGACAGCTGAATGTAGGATCTAATGAACTAGCACAACCACGAAGTTGTGACACAAAAATTATTTATCATAAGTAGGTGCATAATGTAAATGTGAGATGTTGCACTCTCCACTCCTCTGTAACCTGCACAAGGCCCAAGCTCTGGAGCACAGAACAAACTCGCCAGGGTTTCCTGGTACAGCAAGGAGCACAGGGTGATTTTCAGCACACATTCTACCCCAGGCAAGCCAAAGTCATACACGTATCTGGGGCCTGACATGCAGCATCCCAAAACAAAGCCCAACTTCCTTCAGACTTGGCAAATACCAAGGAATCACTCAGTTAATTCTGTCTCCTCACTCTTCACGTTGAAACATGTGGGTTCTCCCAGAGGTCTTTGTATAACAGATGAACTCCACATGACTGCAGTATAGGGTTAAACCAAGAAATTAAATGATGTATGGCCTTCAACAGATCAATCACCATCTGGAAAGACATCACTTTACCTTGAAAAATCAGATGGGAAAGATTCTATAAGTCTACTCAGTGAAAAATCTTCAGCAGAACTCAGAATTCCCTGGGAACTTGAACTATAAAGCTGATCGTGCAGTGCAGCCTAAAGGCACAGACAGCATTGAAAACTTCTAGGACTTCTGAAAGTTTTTCCACTCTGTTCATTCTTTTACTCCAAAAGCATGGAAATCAAGCACAGGCTGCTACTCACAGCCAAACAGACCTGTATCTAAACTCACTGTAAAGAAAATTTAAAATATTTGTATCATGAAAGATAAATTACTTACCCTACTATTACTATTACAAAATCCAATAAATTCCATCCATTTCTAACATATGCGTTGGGGTGTAATAATAATCCATATGCTATAATCTTCAAAAATGTTTCAACTGTAAAAATTATCAGGAAGGCATATTCTACTTTTTCCTGTAGAAGACAAAAAAAAGCACAATGAAAGACAATGTGATATAAAAGCTCTTTTACTAGTTCCAATTTACACTAAGAGGGTAAGTTGATCGGAACCAAGGAGATACCTTCATGGCAGTTTATTTTACAGGATTTATTTGCATAGCACTTAATGATAACTGGAATGACAAGGTTATAATTACATAATTGCACAAGATTTTCTTGTTTTCACATTCTGTGAGAGAAAAAAAGCTCTGTTTCTGCAAACATAGAGGTATACTGTACCTTTGCTTAAGCAAATAGTCCCATCCAGGTCAATAGGATTCTGTGCATTCATTAAAAGCAGAAAATGCTGTAGAACAGGGCCCTGGAAATACCCTCAAAAGTTAAGCAGTGGTAAACTTACTATTAATTGTATCACCCTTTATTTAATTAGGATCCACAGAGTTCTACCTCATAAGGAAGGTTAAGACAGTATTATAAAGTTGTTTAATAGGGTGTTCATTTAATTTGCAACTGCCTTGCCACTTTCTCATCTTAATGTACAAGTTTATATGGACTTATTCTTCCTTCCACATCACCACAATTTCTTTAAATTGCCCTGTTATGCTTGAAGAAATTTTAAGGTACTGTATATCACTACCTTCTATCATTGGAAGCTCCAAGTGGTGGCTGAACAGCTGCAGAGTCCTATCAATAAACTGTGCACTCCTCACCCCTGAGAAGTGGCACCACGGGATCGCTGTGACAGGAAAGGCTTTCTCCTGGATCGCTTCTCCTGCTCAGCTCAGCCCTGCACTCCTGCCTTTCTCCTCCCCTTGGAGCACACCCCATAAACACTGGAATGCTTCACCCAAGGCAGCTTCTCCTCAGCTACTTTACATTTCGCATGAGATCTTCCAGCCCAGCCAAACTGATGGACATCCTCCTTCTCCTCAAGCTTCCTAATACTGCCTTCAAAAGTGTCCCTTCCACTTACCCACCAGTTTATCAGCAAACAGCTACAACAATTACTGGTTAACAAGAGTGAAGTGGCCTCATAGAAGAAACATGAATCGTTTGTGCACCAAAATCCATCAGGTCTCTTTGGCTGGAGAGCATCACAGAGATTACAATAATGTGGGTTAACGCTTCAACACAAGCAAATCCTACTACGTACACATTCCACAATAACAGCTATTTTTGTCTCCCTGCATATAGCTAAGTCTGCAGCTTGGATATAGAAAGATAAATAATGTAAGACAACATAAGGAAGACAAAAATATTATGGTTGGCATTTGCTATGGGCAAAATATATATCAAAATGATAGTAGTAAGAGAAGAAGCGAGACAAAAGATCTATGTTTCATATATGCAAAATTTCAATGGCTTCTTTACTTAAAAAGAACACTGGATACAGGACTGGGTGGGGCCTCCCGGGTCACCACGTCCGCTGTCCTGTTTTATAGGCCAACATTAATTCATCAACCTACCAAGTTCCATCCTAAAAAGCATCTTTGCCCTTCACTGTTCCCCTTCAAAAAATATTGCAATGCTCTTCTGCTTTTGGGTGAGACACGAGCCCTACTGCAACCTGCCTGATGGTCACACACCCCGCAGTTCATTTCAATGGGACAGCTCAAACCTCAGCAACTCTACCCTATCACTTACTACCCATCTTCTAAAGATAACATTGGTCTTGTTACTGTTTATTTCATCTCTTTTATGGAACCAGGAGTGTTTCTTTTTTCCTAAACAGTATTGCAGCATTCTATTAAAGCTACATGGAACATAAGACAACTTCATTTTTAAAGCCACTGGTGGGGTAAAGGCCAGTGTGCGCCACTGAGCAGATGGACAAAAGAAACCTCGACAGCTGCACCAACAGAAGCCATGTGAATCTCACCAAGCTAAAACAAAGTGCTGCACCTTGGGTTAAATAATCCCACACCAATATGGGCTGAGAAAGGACCTGGAAGTCACAGTGGGCATCAAGTTCAATATGTGCTTATTGTAAATCAGACAAATCCCATATCAGGAACAGCACGGAGAACAGACAGAGGGAAATTGTGATGCATATCTGCTCAGTGCTGTGAGGCTGCAGCACTACTACAGTTCAGAGTCTCCGAGTTCAAAATGGATGTTGAGATGCAAGTCCCAGTAAAGGAAAGATTTCCTCTCCACAAGGAGGATCTCCTCTCCATCCAAGAGGAGCTGTAGAGAAGAGCTAACAGCAGACTACAATCAGTACAAGGGGGCTGCAAAGACTTTAAAGCCAAACAATAATTAGGAGCACATAGGAAAACAAGGAGGAACAGTCACAAGCTGCAGGTTTGGAGGTTCACAGAACATTAAAAAAAATTCTTCATCAGAAAAGTAAGGCAGACTGAGTACACGCAGTTTAAAGCGGGAAGTTTTGAAGATGCAGATAGGCAAGGGTACAGCTGAGCTGACCTAAGGCTGGCAACAGTCCTGCCAGGAGCTGAAGGAAAAGGTAACCTCTGAAGATCTCTCCCAAGTAACAGTTGTGTCATTGCTGTTATTTTAATGTGATTCTAATAATTCTTACAGGAGCACAGGGAAAAGTAGGGATGGATTCAGGGCATATATGACTACCTGCACCCACTACACATTCAACATTTAAAAATTCCTGCATTCTACACAACGTTGAACACTGAAAAGTTTTCCTTTCTGTGAAAGAATGGAAATATTCCCTTCCATCCTCATTCCCTGTTGTAAAGTACATGTGACTGGTTCCAGATTTTGCCCCTAGAAATATATATTCATAATGGACACAAGACAATCAGGGGCAATGCTATTGATGTAACCAACAGCACAAGCAAAAGATGCTTTGTAAGAACAGCCCCTGGGCAATCCCAGAGCCACAGTTTCTTGAAAACCTTGAGGAGAGGAACACATATTTCTACACATCTACAACCAAAGGGATTGTTTTTTCAGTGTTTAATTTTTCCTCCCTTTCACGCTTTCACACTATTTTTATTTTTTTTCATCACAACTTGTGTCTCCCACAGAGGCCAGATGAACGACTTGGCCCTACAGTTAACAATATTCAAAGTACAGGCTGTGCTTTCCTTACAGACTGTTTGGCTCTTTAATAAGTAGGCAGCCAACAGATGTTCTCACACGCACTGCAAAGTTAACAACCTGCTCACACTCAGGAAGGTTCTGGCAGTCCCTTCTCACACTTGGGTAATTTCTTGCCGGTCCCCACGGACATCAATTTTTGCCTCTGCAAACCTGCTACATCTCATCTGGAGGCCACACATCACCTTCTATGTCCAGAGCTTAAGCAACTATTACTGAAGAGGAAATAAAGTTTCACCTATCACACCATTTTCAGTATTACTAGAAGAACTGTAGAGGTGGGGTTTCTAGGTAAAAATAAATACAGAACAGTAAAAGATGAATTCAAAATACAGACTGAAGACTGCAGTTCTAGCAGGTTATGATGCACATATTTATCTGCTTTATTTTCTCCACACTGCAGAAATCCCTACACATCTTTTGTTCAAATTAGTTGAGATCTTTAAGTGAATACTTTATCTCATTAAAAATAGAAGTAGGAACACAGAGAAGACAACTAAACAAACAAACAAAAAAAGGGAAATAAGACCGAGCGCCCACAAAAAATCTGTATTGAAAGAAACTGAGAAGGCTGATTGGTTCTAAGAAATCGCACAGATTAAAATGGAAATTGCACATAATTTCTAATATCTATTACTGCACTTGGTTCTATATTGCATCAAAATCAGCAAAAAATCTGAGAGCTGTAAACATAAAGAAGATATGAAGCACAACAATACGTCTTTGCTACAAAGGATCTAATCCCAAAGCTGTATAGATTAATAGTTGTTCACTGCCTTGGTACCGCACAAAGCTGGGTCATCTCTCCTCACAGGCAGCTGATTCCTGCAAGGCTGTCTAACACTTCTGTTCATGTTGCTCAGAATCTCCAAGTCTCAGCAATCTTTTTCTGACTATGTGATGCAACAGGACTGGTAAGATACGGCGCCTTCCTCAGGCAGTCCAAGGAGCTCCACTTCGGCATTGATCATGGAGTACAAAACAAAGGCTTCCCTTCCCCAGTGAGTTTAGGGGAAATCATTAGAACTTCATTTTCTCAACAAAAAAAACACAAACAAACAAAAAAACCCACAAAAACATTTGCTTTCTTATTTTAAGTAAATCAGCTTAGCAGAAACCCTGTAGAGCTCAGGAAATCTTTCCCCCCCACACCCCAGCCAGATGGTGCACATTAGTCATCATTTATCTTCATATTTTCAAAATCTCTGAAAGAAATATGCAAAGCTACTGTTACATGTCATAAGGTGATGCGCTACAACTCTGCATTTAAGATGTTTCACAAGGTAACTGTTTTAAAATAATCTGCAAAACATTAATCTATTACGCTGTATAATTAAGCCTTCCCATGTTAATATCTGTTTCCATGGCAGAGATGGCAATTACTCTTAACTAAGAAAACACACTTTTGTTTCCAGAGTAACACACCTGAATCAGAGTAACAAAACTGCTTAGCAGATAAAGTGACTCCACTTAAGTAACTAAACTGATCAACTTTCTGAAGTTTAGACATAACACAAGATACTTGGACATTATTGATTTGGGAACTAAAAAAACCAAAAAAATTCCATTTGGCATTTAGTAAGTTGTGCAACTGTCTCAACAACATATAAAGCCATTTGTCTTTTTGACAAACAGCCACTCTGTCAGATTCTACCTCTGCAAAAACATACCATCTGTAAGACAGAAAAGTAACTGATTCTTGAATCTCAAAATGGAATGATTTACTTTTTCACTTTGT
Source organism: Sclerurus mexicanus (assembly GCA_013396755.1). NCBI lineage: Eukaryota > Metazoa > Chordata > Aves > Passeriformes > Furnariidae > Sclerurus > Sclerurus mexicanus. Next base: position 413,316 of record VWZF01005837.1, on the reverse strand, counting down.
ATACCTGTATTCCCCTGAAAATCACCTGTGACCTGCACCACAGTAAGATTAAAAAAGTAAATCTATTTATTCCCCTGTGTGAAAAATATTAGAGCAGTTTCCCAATATAGAAAATGAAAACATGGAATCCATAATACTTCGCTTAATTTCATCAACTTTAAATACAGAAACAAAGTCTTTACTTCCAAGATTAGACAGAGAAACTACTCTCCATTTATTAGAAGAACTTCAATTATTTATCACTCAACAATTTGGTGATAGCTATTGGATTAGCTATACCTTTAGACGCATAACAAACAAGGGAGGGAGAGTTCAAAAACCGAGTATTTTAAGGGTTTGTATTCTGATCAATCCAATTAAATCACATTCTACCTTCCTGATCAGTCCTGATTCACCAGAGGGAATACAACTACTGGTCTCAGCTATGTCAGATGTCTGCACTAGTGTTCTTCCAAGTGCAGCTTTGCTTTCTGACAGGGCTCTGCAGCCACTTCAGCAAAGAGAATTACACACCGCTAGCTGCAGTGCCTTAACACAGGCGTGGGCCAGCAGACATTACTTCCATACGTCAAGTGCACATGACATTTCAAGGACATGAGACCCTTTTATGTCTGAATACATTGAATGCATGTAAAATCCAGGGCAAGTCCAGGCAGGAATTTGGCATTAGGCCCAGAAATATCTCCAGTCTTCTGGGATAGGACACCATCCCACTGCTGCAGATCCAGATGCTTTGGAGGGTCGGACTGGGACATCTGACGGCAAGGCTGAGACTTCAAAGTCAAAACCAAATGCAAACTCCATATTTAGGGGTAGCAATAAGCACAAACATTCATGCACCAGTTCTATATAAAACCAGAGGGATTTCAAGTTCCTAGTACCACTGCCAAGCAACAAACCTTATTCTCTCAGGATCTTCACTGTTTTCAAAGAGAGCACAAAATCTTTCTGCCTTTTTTGAACTGTGATTCACAATCACTTGGTATAGCTCCAATCAACAGTTCCACCCTCCAGCTCTCAGGCAGGCATTGGTGTTTGCAAGGAAAGAGTGCAATAAAGGAACTCGAACACTGAGCACAGCAAATGAGTAACATGGATGGTCACGCATTACGCTGAGGTGTAATTAAAATTAAGAGCAACTAAGTCTGCAGGAGCATTTGAACAACTTAACATCACTGAGATGGTATCTCAACCTTCAAAGACAGCTTTAGGGAGCAGTAATGCCTCTACTTTCATCTGGCAGCCAGGGGTAGATGAATAAGCAGACCACGTTAAACACTGTGCTAACTTCTTCATTATTTCCTGCCATCACTTCTAAATGTACTGTAGACCTGCATTTCAGCTTTGACTGTGATTGCTTCTCATATTCTTAATCATGTATTTTCCACTTTACCTTTAAGTAACACGATAACAGAGATGTCAACACCTCTGTGCTGTAAAGAAGTGTTTGTACAGACAGAAACGTTGCATCCAAATGACAAGTTTTCATATCCATTACCAGTCATCTGCATGGATCCATGTTGGTCGTCTTCATGTAAAAGTTTATTTAGTACATGTTAAATATGGATTCTATGTTTATAACATTCAACAAAGAAAAAAATCCATGTTTTTTGCTATGTTCTATTTAGGCAGAACTCTTCTCTCTGCCAGGTAATGCAGAGCTTTGTTGAGTAACAGCTAAGTGAGCACACCAGATATCCATTCTGTATGCACGTTATTAAACCCACAATTAACACTCCCTTACGCTTCCATGTGGAGGTACAGACTATTTTTCTATTTCATATTGTTCTGAAAGAACCAGATAAATGGTGTGATTTTGAAAATTTCCTCATCAATCACAAAAAACGTACCAGAACCACCACAAATTTAGCAGGTACTGAAGAACTGTCAACCCAGGCCAACGAAGCACTGCCTGTGCAATGACGGCACACGGGCAGGGCAAGCTTCCATCTGAAATCCACACAACTCCTGCTGAAGGTGGGGCACAGCATGCCAAGGAATCTGAATTGCACAACGAAAGCAGGCCAAGTACTCAATAAAGAATATAACTGCAAGAGGATCCAAATGACTTGGGTGTCTTTCTGCCACCCTCCAATTCAGGATAGTCAGAAAAATAAGGTCAGCAGAACAGAATATTTGTGTATAGTGGCACCTTCTCATGATTTTACCTTACGCAGTTGACTCGAGTCAGTGTCAAGTGATGAACTAAACCTGCACCTAGTCATAAAACAGCATTAATGGTAAATGTATTTTGTTACTTGCTAGTAGCTTTGCCTATCTATAAGACAGCAGGGTTTAGTTAAAAAACAGGGGGTGAGAATATTACAAGGTGTCAGATAGTTTACTGGATATCTTCAAATTCTGAGAATTTAAAAATCAAGAGTTTTTTAATCCCTATTCACTCTGACATGCAGAAATCCAGGAATAGAGAATGCACAGGAGCATTGACAGCAGTAAATCCTCTATGGAATATTTTTTTATAAATATGTTGGAGGTTGGAAAACTTCCAGATGTTACAAGACTAGTAACAAGCCCACTTTTTGTGTACCACAAGTGTTTTCTAGATACAGGCTTCCCAGAATGTTCAAAGAGAAACAAAAAAACAAGGGCAAAGTGGGTAAAAATGAAAATCTCCAGACCAAAATCTCACCAATCAAATCAAATTATAATTAATGCAGTTCAGCATTTCACTACAAAATATATATATTAAAAAAACCAACACTCCTGTGAGAGCTTTTCCCTTTTTTCTTCCTAATCATACTTCAAAAACATCTTGGTACTATTTATACATTTTATTAAAAACAATCCTAAAAACTATTCAGGTGATGCTGCAACAGCCTGGACTTAAACATATCCACTTTTCTGGTGTTCATTTTCCAATAGTTTCATCATTTTCCGACCTGTGTTCTTCCTTCTTTGAGCAACACAGTTCTCAAAGGTACAGGAGTGGCTCTTACATGAGTTATGGTCACTTTGTGCTCAGTTTTTATGTAGGCGAGTTTGCCAAAGGGAAAGGCCGTCCCAACAGACAGACCAAATTCCAGGAGATCCTTCATGCAGGTGTTCTCAGAGCTGCTCTGAAGGAATACTGGCATCCCAAAGGGAAAGGAAGCGAAGAGCAAAAAGGTAACACTGCTGTGGGTGAGCGGTTCCCTGACAGCTCTACAGTGATCCAATTCAAGAACGTCAAGGACTTTTGGGGGGAAAAATAATTAAAACAATATGGAGAACAGATTGGGTTTGGAGTTCTGCTCTGCACTGATAGTGTCAGCCAAGAAACAGAACAATGACATTCTTTGAGTAGGTGTTTTCTGCCCAAGATTTATTCTTCCGATTGCAAATCTAATTTCCACTTTCATTACGAAAGAACTGGGCAAATCTGACCACCACAATACTCATTAATCTGTCAGATATATGACTGCAGTAGCTCTTTGCTTTGGTCCAGTTAAAAACTATAGATGGATTTGTTAAAAATCTACCCAGTGGGACAGTTTGTTTTTCTATTTTTCTAAATACTTCTAGTAGAGTAGAAGTTTCCATTATGCAAGGATAAATAATTCAGTTTAGTGGGGTTTTTTTGTTTGATTGGTTTTCACTACCATGGAAAAGGTTTAAGAAATCTCCATGAATAAGGCTATCAAAAATTCAAGCACACCATGCCTACCATATGTCTGGGTCTGATTCTGAGGTGAATATGATCAGGCCTGTTATTTTATTGGAGTTCCTCTAATCATCTTTCTCAAGTTTTAAATGGCAGAGCCCCAGACCAGTGGTCAAACACTGTCCTACACGTGTGGTCTACTACTGTCTCCTGAAAACTAACAAGACTGAGAACATTTTCTTTAACCCTCTGTTTCTGGAGAACAATCAACTTCCATGACCAGGATGGGGTTTTCCATATCAGGACTGACCACAGGATTTAAGTATTATTTCCTAACATCTGGCCATACGATGTGGATATGACAATTCTATACTAAGAAGGTGTACTTGGTAAAATAACAAGTTCCAGGGTGAAACATCTACTGCCTTTCTGGGAATGACACGCTGCATGTTCTATTATCCCTTTGGAATTCTTTTCTTTGAGAAGGAATTTTTTAACCTCTTAAATACACTTTCATTTGCTCTATATTTTCTAGTAGGTAAAATTGCACTAAAAGTCACTGAAATAAATCTAGGCAGACAATTATTTATGAGCAGACAACCTGCCAGAGCATTGGAAGTCACAAACCATAGAGACGTCGCCAGCAATGATGCTCCTGAAATCCACTTTCAGCTAAAGGAGAAGGCAGGACAGAGCACTCCTTGTAGACACTGTTCAGAACAGCGATGGAAGGAACCAAAACCACTCATTTATCCAAACTGACAGGAGAATGGGCTACAATAGCCATGAAAATGTTAAGACACAGCTTCATCCTTGATTGTCTCAGCTTGCTGAGCAAGTCCTTCCTAGTACTTTTTCTTCTGCTGTGGTCATTTTTGAACCAAATGGCTGAAGTATCTACTTAATAAGAATTTTATTTAACAATCCAAAGTCAGAGCTTTTCCACTGATAAGACTTTGCTTCAAGAGAATATTTTATAGTAAATTCCAGATATGCAAAATCTTATGTGGCTGCAGAACCTGCTATTTCCCTGCAGTAATTAAATGCAGAGGGATTCCCATTTTGTGTGCCCATTAGGTATTTGGATAACTAGAAAGGGAAGACCTCTACAGCTCTTTCAACTCAAACAGAAGGTTCAACGAACACAGAGACATTTTCATTACACATCTGAGGGTCAGATGGCTCTGGCTGTTCCGTGACAATGAAAATGCTGATCTGCAGAGAAAACACAAGGACTACTGTGCTCCTCTGCCATGACAGTGTTCAACAGAGCCCTTTGCTCCACTGCAAACCCAGCACAGAGAAGAAATATTAAGAAGTGGAAGGGCTTTCCATAAACACAGAGAAAAATTGCAAAAACAGCACAGCTAAGCCACCAATTTGTCCCCAGTCCACAAACAAAACCCATGCTTTAATTTCAGCCGTGTTCAGGTGCAATATTGATCCACTCTTCTGAAAATTCATTAAACAAATAAAGCATCTCGCTTAGTTCTAGTTTGCACCACTGCAAAGCCTTACTCTTCATTCTGACCATGATAGAAAAGTGTTCAACCAAAGTAACACTACACGTACTAATTCTGAAATAAACACGTGGAGCACTACAGATATACATTGCTAAGGTCGAGGAAAAGTTGCCACAGTAAAAACAAAACTGAAATAACTCAAAGCTGAAAAAAATGTTTGTTCACTACCTGTAATCTGCAGATCAAACCTTACCGATAAAAACCTCCCACTTCTGATGGAAAGGAAAACATGAATCTGCCTGCCCTGAAGCCAAATTTCTTTCTTCTCTACAGATGCCCCTGTTTTCATACTGCCTTGTGGAATGTTGCTAACATTATTTAGGGTCCCTCCAGTGCCTGCTACAATTACAGTTCCAGACTCTGCAAATGCCTCTAAGTACATCTTTGTAATTTCAAAGTTGCTACACAAAATCATTTCCTTCCGCTCATTCCCATACCATTTGGGATCCCAGGAGATGTATTTAGGTTTTGAATGTCTTATTTCATTTTCCGCTTCTGCAAACAGAACACTCGATCAGGAAGATTATTTTGTTGTTATTCCATCTGAACTGCATCTAAGCCTGTTTTAATTTATTCCTCTATCTGGAATATCAGTTCTTATTTCCAGAGAACTCACTGTCCACAACAATATATTCTTAAGTATTCTGTCACTGTTTCAAGTTCATTTCCATTATCACTACAAAACAGTTTGAGAATACCAACACCTGCTTTTCCTCACCCATAAAACTGCTTTCCAGATGATTTACAATATCATAATCCCTGTGACTTTTCTCCCAGCTACTACTGGGACAGTCCCTAAAGCATATTTACAAACTATGTTCTTGAAAGTAACTACATGAAATGAACCAACCCCTCCTATTTGGAAAAAATTATGCTTCTTCCCCTTAAGCCCCAAAGTCTCTACTGCTCCCAAGTGGGCAAGGAAAAAAACCTATGACTATGATCAGATACAAATCACAGAGACCAAGAGCTCAAACCAAAAAATTAATTCTCCTCCTCTTTCAGTTATATGTACATAATTTAACATGCATTTACTGAAGATCACAGAATCATCACAGTTGGAAGACACCTTCAAGATAATCCAGCTCAATCATCAACCCACCACGACCACACCTAAACCACATCCCCAGGTGCCACACTCAGACATCTCCCGAACACTCCCAGAGATGGTGCCTCCGTCACTACCCTGGGCAGTCTCTTCCAATGCCTGACCACTCTTTCAGTGAACTTTTCTTTTTCTAATACCCAATCTGAACGTTCCCTGGTACAATTATAAGGCCATTTCCTCCTGTCCTTTCTCTTGAGACATGGTAGAGGAGAACAACCTCCTTTCAGATAGTTGTACACAGTGAAAAGGTCCTTCAGAGCCTCCTTTTCTCCAGGCTAAACAACACAGCTGCTCCTCACAGGATTTTCTAGACCCTTCAGCAGCTTTCCTGCCCTTCTCTGGACACACTCCAGCACCTCAATCTCCTTTTGAAGTGAGGGGCCCAAATCAAACACAGGACTTGAGGGTACCTGATTGCCTAAGTGAGGATACTTCACAGCCAGAATAACTGAACTGAAAATTCTATTAGTCTCCAACTGTCTCAGTGATTTGAAGAAAGGTCTAAAAATTATGATTCTTTGAAGTTTTAGTGAGTAACTCAATTACAAATCTTTGTACCTTAATGGCCTGGGAGCTGCTGACATATGGAAGCCTGTTTATAGTGCACATTGGTTTCTAAAATACCCATTGAAACATTTACAAATATTTCCACAATCCACTACTGTACCACTGAATGGCCTGTGAAAATATTTGAAAAATGTAGATTTGAAAATTAATCCTTAACAGCAGATGAAGAATAACAGAAATTTGGACTGCACAGCCTTAATTCAGCACTGCTTTGGAATCAGCAACCACCATTTCTTTCCCTTTCCTGAAGTGGCAATTTTACCTCACTAATTCTCTAGTGTGATTCTAACACCAGTCCCTTGAATTTCAAAAGAAGGTCTTCGCTTCTGTAGAAAAAAATGCCCAATACTCTGCAAATCAAGACCTCAGAGTGAAACAAAATGCTTTAATTAAAGCTATTTCCTTTGCTTAGCGCTATTTCTAATTTATGATTTGCCAAAGGCGCTGTTTTACTCATGTTTCGATGGAATACTTAGCACAGCGTGAAATAGATGGCATCTCCTCTGTAGCAAAAGTGAAAGGTTGACTTCTGCCCTGGGCATCTTTTATTTTCTGTGAAAGCCTAGAGGTAGAAACTGAAGCATGATAATTGAACCTTGAAGGAAAAAGTAGTGACATTATAAGAAGCGCTTCTGTCAAGTGATAAATATCTTGTGCTGTGATACATTTAATTTGTAGGAAGAAACGCACAGCGTTAATAAAGATTAAAAGCCAGTTACGCCGTACAAAATGGGACACATTGGACATGCTGATAGCCAGTAAATTCCACTTACAATTCCAAGTAAAGGTGCAGTTTAGTATCTGACTAAAATAAAAAAATAATTCATCTAATCTTTAAAAGAAGATAATTCAGCATTTACACTTACTATACCTGGCACATTAAAAAGGTGGTTTCCATATTCTTCAGTGCCCGAGGCACAAACTCGAGAGTGCCAGTGGAACCAACAAGTGATGTAATAGCAGTGTGTAAAACCCGAGGCAATCACACGTCAGAGGCAGAACCCAGCGGGTTTGCTCAAGTGACACCCACACTTGCACTCGGAGGTTTTGCCCTTTTTTCCCTTGGTTGGAGCTCCCAGAGCAGCAGATCCTGGTGAGGTGTGTCAGAACCAATGGAGCCGAGTGCAGCTCACTGTAATTGAAAGTAATTCATGCTGGCACATTTACTGTAACGAGAGGTCACATCTCCAGGGCCATAAATGTTGTTCACATTAATCGTAACTGACACCTTCCTCCTCCTTCAGGGAAATTCAGCCATATTACATGGCTTAGTTCACATCCTTTTTAAGCATCTGAACTTCTTTATGTTTGTCTGGTTTTGTGGCTTGTTTGGCGTTTATTGTTTTTTCAATATAAAAATAGGCAGAAATACCGACAACAAATTCTGCCTTGCACATGGTGATCAAGTCACCTCACAGAAAAGTATGTAACAGTAATTATAAATTACCCTGATTTCCAAAAAATCTCACAGACTGCTAAAAATTAAGACCTAAAATCTGCCTATTCTGGAAACAAAAACAATTCTTAAATTAGCAATACATAGGGGTCCATACTCAAAAGCAGTAAGTAAAAACACACTTTAACTACCAACTGGACTATATGCATTAATTTCTTACTAACACACATGTATTATGATTTCAGAAACAATATATTTTGGAATGTTTAAAGTCTGTACTGACCATACCAGGGAAAGAACCTCTATTCTCAACATGACTATATATTTCAAACTTGATATTTCAACTGCGACACCAGTTCCTTTTTAAATATTAACCAGTTCTTTCATTTCCTTTAGCACATAAGGCAGAATCTTTCGGTGCCCATTTGACAAAGCTCCACACCTGGAGAAGGCTCTTCAAAGCCCTGAATGCACATGCACTCCGTGATTAACAGCGTACACGAAGTGACAAGCTTTTACTCTGCATGCTGAGTTTATCCTGGGCATAGAGTTAAAAGGGGAAAAGCGCCAAAGAAGGAAAAATGGAATGTAAAAACACACTGGTGAGAGGACCATGTGCTTGCCGACCAGAGAGTAACCTTAGTTTCTTAGTTTTATTTTGTTTGGGTTGACCAAGAATCTGGTTTTCCCCTTGAAAAGTTACATACCCAAGCCACAACTAAAAAGTGACATCTTAGCTCAGATTTAAAAGCTTAGGTTTGAAGGGCTTTTTTAACAGATACGGGAATGCAAAATATAAATTCTCCTTTATTCACAACAATCGATAATGTTTATGATACAAAGGTTCACTGGTGACTCTCAGAATTATGTAGTAAAGCACTGAAGAACAGAAAAACAGGAACACAAAGACAGATTCATTTCTACAATGGGTTAGAATAATGCTGTCCTTGAAAGGCAGATTAGCCTTAAAGTTACAATTCTTTAAAATGGCTGCACAAGAAAATCAGTTTCTTGATTTCCTTTAGCATAAATAAGCAATAATGCCACTGAGATCCGATAAATTAGATGAGTATATGAATTTTTGGAGAATCAATGCTGAAAGAGTCCCGACTCACTATCACAGGACACAACTCTTCAGGCATAAGTAAAAGTGATTCTTTTAGAGATTTATTTTTCTATTGTCTGCCAATGTAATTTCATTTTGGTGAGGCATCCAGCAATTGTGCAATTTCTACAGCAGTCTGGTGTAGAGATACAAAAAACATTGCTATGATCACTGCAGTAAAACTTTGCTGAAAGACCTAGTCCTGCTCTTCCATGGAAAAGAAATATCCAAAACAAAAAACACATGATTTGACTGAAATATAAAGGTCATATTACACTTATTCCTCTTCCTTATGATTAACCTTAACTACTGTTACATTTTTAACATCACACAACACTTTTCAGAAATTAAGGTTTTGCTTCCAAACAGGTGAGCACTTCATACGTTATTATTTCCACATTACTGCATAATATTTGTCCTGCACCTCTATCTGCAACACCCTTGATGGTTCTTGTTCCAAACATATGATGGACAAGAATAAAAACACGATTTACATTTAAAATAGTTCTCCATTTCAGTCTTATCTGCATTATAATTCCCTCAGATTCTTACTCTATATAAAATATTTTGGCACTTCTGACAATTACCTTATTTATTCCTAATTTCATAGGTTATCATGCATCTATATATTTCCAATATAATGTCATTTAGTAAAGGAGCTCAAAAACCACAGTGAAACTAGATTCCAATAAATGCTCATTGCCACCGATACCCCAGCATTACAAAAATTATACATCATGAAATAACTACTGGCTTTTCTAAGAAAGTAACTTGCTTCACAAGTCCTATCTTGCCTGTTTTATAAAGAATAAGCCAGAAAGTAAAAACACATTTAGATAATAAAACATATACTGCTACTGAGTCCTGTGAACTCCAGCTATTTGAAGTAGTGCTGCTACTTGCTTAGGACTTTCAATGTACTTCAACAACCCAGCAATTACCAACTGCAAAGTTTGTGGTGAACAGAATCAGCAGCTCTAATTAACTGTTCTGAATAAACTCTGGGTATTTCATGGGTTTGCACATATTCTAAAGCTTGTTTTTGTGCAATAATTTCACAAAAAATACAGTTAGCACTTTATTAGTTTCAGGGGTAAATCAAGACAATACATCAGTAAATTCAAATTTGCCTCTTTTTCCCATTTTATTTCTTCATTCTTTGCTGCACTCTTTCCCAGCAGAGGTGTTATAGCATTGAGATATGTGAAACCGGGGGGGACAAATCCTGCCAAAATTAATGTCCTCTTCACTCCTACTGGAATTCTGTTCCCATATCTCACCCCTCTGGCATTTAGAAAGCTCTTCTAATCACTAGTGTACCTTTACCCACAGCTACTTGATACCCAATTGTTCTTGTGCCAACACTATCCTTTAGCTTGAGCAGCTTTTCTCTCCCCCTCATGTTCCCCCAATAAGATTCTCTCTCACTCTTCAATTTTCCCAGTTGAAAAATGTCATGCTGTTACAGTTCCCTCTTATGAATTAAGTTTTCTTTACACAGTCATCCTATTATCCTTCCTCTGCACCTATTTATTTGAATTGATCCACAAGAGGATGATTAATTTACCCTCTGTCAGAAAGCAATTTCCACAGTGTGACGAAGTCCGCACATAAATCTGTTATGTAATTTACAGATATGAATTTCTATTCTGTCTGATTCAGCGAGAGTACTTAAACTCCCTACCTTCAAATCCTTACTTTAGGGTTAAAATTGTCACCACTTGAACTCCTCCAAAGAATCAACACTAGTTTCTCCAAGCACATTTGATCCAAATTCATTGCACTAGTTTCTCAAGCACCCCAGGCTTCCATCTTCAGTAGGGCACCTTAACCACTCATCCTTTCTATAGAAGTATCTAGAGTTCCTTAACTTTTCACACATAAGAGTCCTTTCTGTGAGGATCCTTAAAACACACATGAATTTTCTTGGGAGAGAAAAGGACTACTCTGGTAGGTTTGCATAAAGTTTTCCCCCTATTACATAAGCCTCGGTGCTTGTGCCGTCGTGTATTTATCATGGCCAGAATGAAACAATATTCTCTTGTAAGTCAAAAGGAGCAGGTCTGAATCCACTATTTGGAAAGTATCCAGTGATGCTTGGTTGTGGTAATGTTTTCTTTGGATGAAACATGTTGGACAAATGTAAAGCCTTTTTACTACTGTTATAAAATATGGTTAGATTAGGTCTTCAGGCCATACACTTGTCGTTTAGATTCCCTGACAGCAACAAGCCATGAGAAGAGCAGAAATACATTAGAGGCAATCAGACCTTGTGATTATTAAAAACTTGACATTTCTGTAAGAAATACTTCATATTGAAATGAGGAACAATAATTTTTTTAACCTTTATTTGCAAGTCTTGCAGAAGTATGGCTATCAGGGACTGTTATGTAGCTGTTTATTTTCATCATTTCTACAGCATATAGTGACACAGGTCATTTTAAATGCTGTCTTTTGAATGTGTATCCTTGGACCTTAACTTGCTTTCCCCAAAATAACAAAATACTACAGACAGCACCATTCTGAGACTACTTAGCCCAGGTGGAAGTACATAATGTGAAAGTTAGACCATCAACGATTGCAACTTCTATCCCATTTACCAACTAAGAATACTGGAGTACTAAGGACATTTTATGCCTCACTTGGGTTTTGGTTCATTACATAAGAAAGGGTAGCACAGACGTGTTATCAAGTAAAATATACCACGTTTGCTTATACACATTACTGAGCTTGATTGCTATAAGCTAGAAAAGAATACTTTGAGTTCACTGAGTGTGACATTACTTTAGATTGTCTATCACAACAGATACTTTACTTCTACAACCCTGGAAATCTTTGATCATGTTTGTTCAATTAGTTTAACTGAGTCAAAAGTAATTAATACACATATATAATGTAAATGTTATTGCATCAAGGACAGATGTATTTATCTTCTGAATAACAAAATGATCACAAGATAAATAGGCAGACTAATCTCAACTGCGTCTAGCTGGGAAATAGACTTACAACTGTAGCAGGAAGACAAGGCACCAGCAGCTGAGAGTGAAGTCACTGACTGCAGCTGCACTCACCTTCGTGCCCGAGCCAGGGAGCTTTAAACCCCCCCTGTGTATTCTGCAGCCAAACCTCTGGCTGAAGTGTGTATAACCAGCCAGACTCAGCAGTTTGGTAGCACCATAAAACCTGGTATTGGCTCGCAATTGAAGCAGTCTGATCTGTTCCAGCATTCTGGCTGCCCCAGGTCTCTATTCCAGCATCTAAGAACCATTTGCAGAAATAACCACTGCACGTATGGTGGGGATGAAACCAGGCACAGTGAACCGAGACCAGGAATCCAGCCCAACACCGCTCTGCTGGAGCTGGGCCAGCCACAGCTCTGCTATGTGCAAATTCTACATGTATCTCATTTTCTTTAATATTGGAATGGCAGCTTAGATAACATACATGCTTGGCCTGCATGTCGTAATGTACAGAATACATACAAACCCCGACTATAGTACGTGTATATGCACAAACTATTGGTACAGTGCAGAATGCAAAGTGCACCACTTCTCACATGTTGCAAATGGCAGTGACTCCTTGTAGTAGCACATTCTGAGAAGTGGGGAGAAAGTGAGATTTCAAACCAATCCCCTCAACTGGGCTTATTCCCAAATCCATCTAAAGCACAGGACAAGGATAGAAGAGTAATCTTCTGCCCTTCAAAAGCAAGGAAAATAGGTCAGTATGACCTGGCTGTATTTCCTGACATGTTTATGCCGGCCAAATATCGCAGACTGCAAGGGAGAAAATTCAAATATATCTCCAGCAGAAACTTTCCCATATGCTTCTATACCACTGCACGTAGAGCCAGAGGAAGCAAGCAGAGGTGAGAAACTGGAATTGTAAATACAGAGCTTTTTTTATATCTACATTACCCCTGCCCCCATCCTAACCTAGACAATCCCTCTTTGCCACACCAACATAAAAGAGATGAATGTTTCTTTAAAAAGCAATTCTATTATTCTTAATTTTTGCTCCCTATTACATTGAATATCTTTGCTCCTTAAAAGCAAAATGCAAAAATAAAAGCTTCCCCCGCCCATGTGAGATGGCAGCTTCCACATGCTGTTAATAGTCAAACTACATCACTGACATTCTTTTCATGGAGAGTTGCATGAAGTTTGGGGTTCAGCACAAAAACAACATCGGGGTAAAAAGTATGAAAATCCTGTGTTTGTTCAGTTTAGGGTGAACACAAACAAAGTTCACGTAAGAGAAAATTAGCGAGGATTAGAAGTTTAAAACATAGGTAAAGAGTAAGTTATAACAGGATATAGACCCTTTCACCTTTCAATCATTTATTTAAACTCAATTTAGGTGCATAAGGGTTGAAATTGGATTCTCTGAATGTTCTTCTGCAGCCACAGTATAAGCAACCAGTTTGCTCCCAGCAAATCCTACCACGTGTGCACACAAACAGCTGGGCAATCTGCTTGGCAGAAACAGCAAAAAACAACCAACCTCTAAACTAACCCTGGACTACACTGTGGATGAAGCTATTTTCCAGTTAGCAGATATTACTAAAATTTAGACACTGCACTTAGCTGTGCAAAGATCCAGTTTGTTACAACTTGAAGCCAGTATTCAGTGCAGGTAAAAGACTCAATTATAAACATGACCTCTAGTGTAAGTAAAGGATCATAGACACACAAAGAAATAACTGTCAATCTTAACTGGTTTTCTATTTTCTGTTCTCCTATCAAGCACGAAAACAGAAGAATTCAAGGAAAGTTGAATCCTTTTGGTATGCTGAGTGAGATGTGACCTAAATTATGGATTACATGGCAGGAACCATGTAATCCATGCACTGTGTCTACTTGGAAAATGGCAATTTAATAAAGTTTAGGTCAAGTTCTTCAGAATCCATCCTACTATCTGTCTTCAATCACTTGCCCAGGCAGACCAAGGTTTTAGTAGATAACAGGAACTACAGTACTTGAGGCTCCCAGTGAAGCATCTGACAACTTTCATGAAGACTGCCTGGATAGTATCATTTTGTAGATAAGGAAGTTCAGTTTGCTCCAAGCAATAAATTCACTTTCCATAAAGAACGCAGATTGTTAGATACCAATAGGATGAATGCTATACTAGCCTTACATGAAAGATTTAAGCAAGTAGTTACTCTCTTCAGCAGTTAAGAAAGAAATTCAATTCTATTTGCATTTGATTTGTAAGAGAATATTTATTAACATGGCATCACACCTACATATGGCATGTTTCACTGTGCTAGTATATTCATGTGCTACCTTACCCAAACACCCTCAATTCAGCAAGAAGCGCATTAAAAGTATTCATGAAACCATAATAACATTTAAAAATGTAGTTTAAACCTTTCCATCCCTGAATTGTACAGCATATATTGAGACTACATCCTTAACTTGCTGTATAATGGATGTCACTGCATTGATTCTAAAAGTCACACTGCGAAAAAGCCCCACATCTGTTCATGTGGTGTCCTTTCCCCTCAGCCTTTCCTAACTCCCTCACAGCAGAGCGTTACAAGCGACTCCACACCCTGTGCTCTGCAGCTGCCCGGGACACTTGTTGCAATACTTGGAGTCACTTGACAACATAATATTTGTACTTTCCATGACAGAAGCACCCCGATAATGTACCTGCAATCAAACTGCCAACACCAAAAATCAGTGCCAAATGAAAACTCATTGGCCTGTAAGACTTAAAAACAGAGGAGAAAACAGGATTCAGAAGTATTCTTTGCAATATTAATGTCTCAAAAGCATTATTTTTACTGCAGTGTTGAGGAATATTTTGGTAATAATTTCACATGTTTTGTTCAAACTTCAGAAATTCACAGCTGGAAGGTCGGAGCCCACAAGTCTCCATGTTCTTCCCTTAAAATTCTGCTCAGAGAATTCAAACCCAAGAAAAGCCTGAAGGCTGAGACTGTAAATTTACAGTATATTCCTGTCAGTTCACCCAGCAGGAAGAATTTCAACTCACATCAGACATGGCCCATGATCATGTGTATCTTTAATTATTCTCAACACATAATACTGAGCTTGTAAAAGTCTGGCATCTATAGTAGGTCAGGTGATCCCCAAACCAGGTAATCAGCCTGTAAATCAAACTGTTTTGCTGGACTTTGACTTGGAAGTCAGTTTTTTCACAGTTCCTCATCTTACATTAGTTCTCCATACAATGCAATACTTACGGGTTTACATTCAGTCTGTAAAAGGAAAATAAATGTAGAAAAGGACACTGAAAAGTCTTTTCTTCCAGCAGCAATACTGGATTAAACCAAGTATTTTCCCCCATTTCCATTTTTTCAACCTTTCTCACAATGGCCAAGCACCATTTCAGCTACAGGAGAACCACTAATGGGCATATGATGCAGTTAATTTAGAAAGTTTATTAAAAATTGTGGGGAGGGGCCATTTTTACACGGAATTGATCTGTCTCCCCCTACAGCTGTACAGAGCTACACCAGCATAGTCACAGCAGCTGAAACAGGCACCAGAGGATGAAGGCAATGCTAAAGTAAGCACTGAGTTCATCAAGTTTAAACCTTAGATATTCCATCTTTGGGGAAAAACACAAAAAAGTATGCAGTTTTCAGAAAAGTAAGAGCCCACAGTAAAAATAAAATTACACAGGGAAGCATAACTGAAGAAATATCATCTTGGGATGAATTGCTGAAGAAGTATCAGGAGCTGGATCCTTTCACTAACTTCAACACAAGGTGAAAAGAAGCAAGCAAAGCTAGCTTGATACCAGATATATTCCAGGAATTTGAAGAAGGAACCATGAAGTTACCAATAACAGCAACAGAGCTTAAGCAGAAGTCACTGTTATCTGATCTCACACATGACAAGAGCCTAGATTGTTTTTGCCAGCCTCAAATAATGACTGTCACAGCAACCAGGAAATGTTTTTTAATCAGACTTGGCTTTATGGCTATAAAAACAAGAGCAATTCAGCTCAGTTAATAAAAGCTTCTGCCTTCCTCAGGCCAAAAAGCAGTGCCCTTCAAACAACCTAGAGGAAAGAAATTAATCTATGAATAAAGAAGTGCTCTTTAATAAGTTTAGTAACTCCATTTTGCCCTCCAAACATACCTCTGACTGTCTCTGCTTTTTCTTGGCTGAGATCCTACATAAACTTTTTAGAAGAAAAGCACAACATATGAAACCGTGCTTAAGTGAATACCAAAGCCTCCTGTCATTCACTTGAGAGCTGGGTCAAAAGCTCTAACAGGTCCCTAAACAAACCTTGTCTACAATTCCAAAAATTTCAAGCTTCCTCCCACCTTCTTTGAGCAGCAAACCAAAGAGCGAAGAGCCTCCCATCCAGACCTGGGGAATGGTCAGATGCACGTGGGGCATCTGCTTGACCAATGTCACACTGCTGTGCTGCTGCTGTTCAGTTTTCACCTTACATCCCAAAAGTGGCACAGCTTCAGCAGTCTCCCTTAAGGCTTTTAGGATCATTGCATCCAAAAGATTTAGGATTTAGATGAAAAAAATGTAATACAGTCCAAGTGTTTCATGGCCTACCCAGGACTCTGAGTTCTATCACATGTAGGCATGGAGAGATCTTAAAATGACCCTGAGTACCCTAAATCAGAATACTCAATAACCCACCTAAAAAAAAAACACAGAAAAAATGACAAGACTAGCAGAGAGTTGCATGTTAAAATGGGAGATAACACAATTAGCATTAAAGAGGATACAAATATCTCTAGCTAGACTAGCAAGAATCTGATTAGCAAAACAAATTTTAATGAATGAACGCAGTTAACAGCAGTCACATCTAAGTCAGCCTACACAGAAGTAAGTTTGGAAAAACCGAGTGAGTCTACCATGATTTTGCAGACAGTCATTTGCACCAGACAACGTCATGAGATCTAAAGCATAATGGGAGCAAATTGGATTAGCACCAATTGCAAAGCGATGAAAGGCAGAGTACTCAAGGGAAGAAAGAGACATGCAAATTGCTTTCAGAGATGAAGATGATTTTCTTTGGGACTGCACAGATTAACCCGACTTGTTTCCGTAACTGAAGGGGGAGTTTTATTCAAAACAATCTGGTTTTGACGGAGCAAAGTGAGAAGTATTTTTAGAAAGCCTTATAAATGTATGTTTAAGGAAACATGACAAAGATTTTTACAGCCCAGTTGGAAAGCAGAAGTTGAATAAAATCAGACTTCGACCAAGTTTGTAGGTTTTTTTCTTCAAATTGCCTTCCTTTTCCCCCAGAACTCCTTCAGGTTCTCCTTGCTCCTACAGGTCTATGGGTGGCTAACCTTGTTCAGTCTTCTGATCTCATGATGTGGAGCTCAGCAAAAGTTCCACTTCACTAAAACAGAGTTCTTTGCTTCATATTCACTGTACTTGGTAAAGCTGCACAAGCAAAAAGGCCAACCCAGTGGCGTGCGCTGCATGCTCTTCACAAATAAATTTTGCACCAGAGTATTTTGCCATAACAAGTTTCTCTGAATGCCTGATGAAATAATCCTGTTACTAAAGCACTGAAAAATCACCTATTTTACAGTACAGACTTTGCTTTTTTTAAACTAGCAATAACTGTATTAAAAATTCACATGCTAAGGAGAAAGGGAGAGTTTAAGAATTCAAAGCCAAATTAGTTTTAATAGCTTATACTAATGCATCAATATTTATGTCAAATGGCCTGAAGTACAGCTTTTGTTCAACAGCTTATATTACTTAAACAACTAGAGAGGTTTTGGTTAATGGATTCAACTTTATTCATCTTTGCTATAGTTTAATTAACTTCTAGCTATAACATTTTTTTAAAAACCTCTTAATGCAGACATCTTCAGAAGAACAGCTGACCTGAAAACACAAGTATAAATATAAAATTATAAAAATAAATATAAAATTCAAAATTTATCAGAGCGAGTTTCACTCATATCTCCACACTATTAAGTGATCAAAACACCTTCCTGATAGCTTAGTGCAATGGAAATTAAAAGAAGAGTCTCTGGAGGCTTTGTCCAACAGTGAAGTCCATAGAAAATATGGAAATCACCTGTCCCCAGAAATTATTTGTAACTTTTTTTTAAAGCTTGTTGCTTAAAAAATAGCAGGCAAACAGAACTCCCTTAGGAAAAACACAGTACATGTAAATCACCTTCTGCTTCCAGAGGCTTCCATTCTCATGCAGCAGGATCCCTAATTCCCTCCTTACAGCCATGGAATAACTTCCTAACTAGAATTCTGGCAAGACTTGAGAAGGTCATGAGCCTCAAACTATTTCTTGTTGACTACAGACACATTGCTCAAAGAAAAGTAACACATTCTCCACCGTGATCACAGTCCCTTCTAAGGAAACGATTGAGAACATGATGGAATCCTAAAATATTTAACAAGGATGTATTTTAGAAGCTGCTGCTGACAACTTTACTATTTCTGTGAGTATGTTTTACAGCATGACTTCCTTCCAATTTTGAAATATTACTACCTTATTTGGGAATACTGAGATCAAAATCTTACACAGGAGAAAAGCTCATAAATTGCACAGAATGGAACGCAGGTAAATGCTGTCTATTCTTTCATTACCTGTTATGATACGGTTTTTAATTTACAGCATGATGACAGACTAAGATAAAGTAGAAGACCATCAGCGCAAGTCAGCGCAACATCCAAGGGGGAAAAAGCACCCAAAAGCCTGTGCTTTAGCAGCACAATGGCAGGGCAGAGAAACACTCCTACCAGCCCACATTCAACAAAGGAACTCTATCCCTGAAGGACTACATTTTTCTCCCTCTAATTTGCTCCTATATAGCACAGGACTTTCCTATCTAGTATAGGAAGTTGAACATCTCTCACATTCCTGCATATGCATATAAAATATCCCTGAAAACTGCCAACAAGCTCAAGGGCATTGGCCATTCTGAACATAGAAGTGACTGTGCATCTGAAACCAGGCAGCGATTTGAAATTCCTCAGAATTTCATTTATGTCCAACTCTCACATCCCCTCTCATATTCAGCATTAATGTGGTCTAGAAAATTCTAATCTCTTGATAGTCACATGGAAAAAAACACACTATTTAATCTCCACCTTAGAGCACCTCCAGAGTAAGGACTCTCCTTAGTCAACGTACTGGAGTCCATTTCCTTCCAGCACTATGTAAGAACATAAATATTTACTAAAAATAGTTCAGCATGAGGCTGAGTCACATCATCATGTCCTTGGAGACTAATTAAAAGTGGTGTCATTCCGATCAAGTGTTACAATAACCATCTAATAATCAAAACAAATAGAATTACACCTTGAGTAAGTACTATTTAGTGCAAGAACAACTGAATCATACCTGAAGTGTCAAAAGGTTCCCTTGAGTGCAGAAGGAATTTCACTACTTTCAATGGATTGCACATGATAAAAAGGTTTAAAACATTGGTTCTCGCTTTGGAAGGAAGTTAGAATGTGTGTGGGACATGAACTTAATGAAATTTTGCTAAAGAACCCACTCAGCACCATATTATAAAAAGATGGCAGGAGCAGATCCTGCTCCCTTTGGGACACAGACCAAGCCAAGGCCAGCTCAGGGGAGATATATTTGTGCCCTTGGCTTACAAAAGTCCATAGGACAGCGAGCCTGGTATTTTGCGTGTAGGGTTACTGAAAAAACACGCCAGCAGAAATATTCCCAACCACAAACCTCTCCAGTTAATCGCACATGGCCCCAGAGAGTGGCTTGAACCTGTCTATCAGAGGCAAAGTGACAGAAACTGGACACATTCTTTAAAGGATAAACTTTTTTTAACTCTCAGATTAACCAGAATAAGACCAAACAATTTGCAGGAACCATGAGGGCAGATACAGAATAATGTTAAGCACATGGCTCTGCCTTTTACTCCTCCATGAGCCTGAAAGGCAAATGTTTTCCTCTCTTTTTAATAACTCAGGGCAACAAATCTGACATTTAATGAATAACACTTCGATTTCCAAGTGAATCTTCAAAAGTCTACGTGGAATTTGTAGTGCCTCAATTTCAGACACTTAAAATCAACAACCACCTTAAAATAATCTTCTGCACAGGAACCCCTCTCAAAGTATTTAATGAACAAATCAGACCATGCTTTTCAACAAGCTCCTCTATCACAACTACCACATTGAGTAAAAACAAAAAAGTGATAATGAAAGTCTCCCCAAATTTCCAAGAGTATTTCACAATATCCGCAATAAAATTTTTTTAATCAATTTCTTCAAACGGATCAGCATTATTTGAAAAACATGTGGGATACTTACAGGGAGTTCAACAGATATATAAATGTTTTCTCTGACACTTGGTGTTGTTCACAATTCTTCAAACAAAAAAAAAAGGCAAAAAACTCATCCTTGGAACAACCAAAAAGGCTGTCAAAAACTTTTGCCTTTTGTTTTCAACAGATGTAAACCAGTTTAAAAACTTGTTCACCATTGTACCCCTATTACAAAAGATTTTTTGAATCGTCAGTGAAAATGAGAAAACTGCCAAGATCCAATTACTCTGTTTTGAATTCTACATAAGAAACTGTTAATGGTTCCTCCAAATGACTATTTTTTCATTATTCATGTCAGAAAAGTTATCAGCCACCTTAATTTAAATAAAGATCCCAAATAAAGAGGAGAAAGAGAAGTTTGTACCATTTGCCAGCCATGACTAAGGCTGTGGGCTTTGCACTCTTGAGCTTCAAAGCAGCTGGGATTTGTTACAAAAAGTTCTGCAGCACAATCAAGGACTTCGAATAAACCTCACTGAACTTCACCCTGATGCCAGCAGGTACTCACAGACTGCTTTCGTACCCATTTAAATTTGAATACCTATTCTGATGACTAAGCAAAGTCCCACAGAAGCTATTTTATTAAATAAAAGCACTTCAAGCAATTCTAATTAAGAGCATTTGTTATTCTATTTGGATGCAATTTACAGTAGGAGTCATAAAATAAGTCATAATAAAACCCAGGGTAATGTTCCTCTACCAGCTCAACTTGATGGATACTGTACATAAGAGTTAATATTTAAACTTCTCCTCTAGCAGGAATAGCCGTACTCTTCTTTAGCTGCTCAGGCATGGAAAAAAGCCAAAGGTAAGGTACTAAAAATGGCCAATCCAGCTGCAGATTTTCTTGGTTCAACTGTTGCAACAATACTTGTATTGCTGCCTACAAAATGCAGTGTTGAGCAGTTAAGGGAAGTTAAATGAGCACTAACATTACACATTTGGTTCACAGTGCTTAAGAGAATTGTTAGATGGGTACCACCTTTTGTTGACCCTTTCTCCTCTGAATTTAAATTAATACAGTACAGAAAATAGAATTAGGTATCCTTAATTGTGATTTAACAAAATATTCTGAATCAATAAACAGTGAATAAAAAAACTTGCAATTGCATATGGATATTATTACTAAATTAGTAAGAACTCTACCAAAATACATGTCTACCCCACAGTTAAACATAAATGTACCTTTTCCACCAAATTCCTCTTTACTTTAAAAAGTTCAGTGAGTTGTTCAGGTGGTCTAACCATTTGACTGCAATCCAAACATTTCATACAAGTGGAAGCACAAAAGTAGCTTAAAAAAAACTAAGGGACAGTAAACTGATCAATTCAAAGATTTCTCCTAATGTAGGCTGCTCCAAAAAAATTACCTATGAGATTTTAAATCATAAAAGTAACTCTGCTGCTAGAAAACAAAATAGGAGACCTGTTTTTGATAAAGGTAATTTAGAGTTCTTAAGCATATTAGTAAATGTAATAACACTTCAAGAGCAAAGAGTCACCTGTAACAAAGTAACATTTGCAAACTGCATCTAAAGCAACTCCCATTCCATAATTAACACAGGCCTGCTGCCCAGATTAGTACATGCACAGGGGAAGTTCTCATCAGACGGAGCTCTGATTACAAGATTGCAGAAAAGCTAACGAGTTCCCAGGGCATGTGATGTCGGCATTCATTGTCTTTTAATCCTCCACAAGGAAAACTTCTACAGAGTAACTACTGAAGGAGAAATGCAAAGTAATTCAGGCCAGAATATATTTAAGCTTTCTTTAATTTACTATGTCAGTAGCTAAAATAATTTTAATCATAAATCCTTGAGACTTTTTTTAAATGCCTAGATGCTGCTGCTATTCCTTCGCTATTCATTTTAAAACACACAGAAACACTAAGCTGAAAGTGCCTCAAAATGTGGCTTTTCAAGTGCATATAGAACCCAGAAAAAGATCCCAGCCCATCCCAAGAAGCATGCATGTGTTATGCACAATCTTTCTTCCAGGCTAGCAATGTATCATCCTCTTTCTTAGATTAACGATTTATAATAGTTGGCACTCGTATCACAGTTCCCTAATCAGAAGCTTAAGGAATGCCTTAAAGGCTCTAAGGTCCCACACGGAATTATTGTTTAAGATATAGGAGTGTTTTCTCCCCTATGTGTTGGGAGCAGAATGTAAAGATTTTTGTTTTCAGACATGAACACAGCCAGACTCGCGTTTTTTATTCTTCCAGTACATGTTAAAAGAATCCAATCCAAAGTATTACATAATTAGAAGTTATAGCTGAAGGGGTGACAGTTTCATATGTTTTTGTGACCTAGACAGCCAATGCCTTTCCCAGAAAGATCTGGTCACCTGCACTGCTACAGATTTTCACTGACCAAAGCCATCACAGTTGTTCTGCACCATCAGGCCTCTGCCAATGAGCCAGATCAGTTTGGCCTCCTATTTAAAAGTCTTTCAAATTTACACTATTCTGTGATTAAACCCGGATTATGTCACTGCGCTCCTGGAAACTGGTTTGCAAAACCATCCACAAAAATCAAAAACAAGAAGAAAAAACCCCAAACAAAACAAACAACCAAAAAACCAAATAGTAAAAACAGTACATTCCATTGAGAGCCACCTAAAGTGCTGCGATAGCAGCTTTCTTTGAACTGCTCAGACTTAGAAATGCTTTTGTGCTATGGAGAATTGCAACCATTTCATTACTGTTGTTTTTCTAATCACAGGGAGAAGTCATAAGAAAAAAAAAATAATTCCTGCTTTGGACCTCTACACCAGAATTCAAAATGCAGCATTAGCTGAGCAGGCAGACCTAGCCAAAATAAGAAAATAGGAAGAGAAAAATTGCTTTACAAGTTGCAAGGGTGAGTCATTTTGGTTTTTTAAATTCACAGCTATACGTAATAAAATAATTGATAATAATAAAAGATGGTCAGAAAACAAAATTGTAAGACTTTTATTTAAAAGTTCAGTGTCTTAAAGAAAGGAACTTCAGTTTGGTGGGGTTTGTGATCTCCCATGAGGTGCGATCCACCTCCTTCGAACATTAACCTGATCAAAAGGTTAAAGAAGACAAAAATCAGCATTCAGGGAAAAAAGTGCTCTGGCAATGAATCACCACGCCAGCCTGGTGCACTTTCCATCCTCAACAATTTTACTTTTAACAATGTGATTTTTTGTAATTGTACAAACTCTGTAGGTGGAGTCTGTACCCAGTACTGAAGGCCACCACCTCCCATCTCCTGAGAAGTTACGGCATGTGAGAAAAAATAAATAAACCATGAGTATTTTAACATTAATATCTTTGTACACAATCAGCAAAAATTGTATGGATCACATTACTTGAATGCCATTATTAAAGATGATTCATTCCTTCTTCTGATACAGAAATTCCAATAGCAGTACTTTCCAAGTCATTTTGGAATACATTAAAAATCAAACTAGACCTATAGGCACAAACAGGCCTAGCATATCTATTTGGCAATAATCACAATATTGCTTCTCATTCATGTTTATTGATCTGTACCTTTACTGCAGTTGAAGAATTACTTTATTTTCCATCAAAAATGTAAATAGGTGTTTAAAAAACATTTAAAGAAAATGTTGCTGATTAATTGCATTCTTTAAAAACACAAAACATTAACCCATTGGGCTATACTAAAAAATATACACTATCTCACACAATTAGTCAGCAGTATAAAGCAGATGCAATGAGTGCACTTATAACCTTTCAGACAAGTTAAAACTCCTCAGTATTTCCCTCCACAGTTACTGCAATATCACGCAAATCTTCTACAGAGGGGAATTATCCCTCTGGTGGGATCACACAAGAGAAATGTGTGAAGTTCCCTTGCGTAGGGAACCAACCACGTTTAAAAACAATGTATTACAATTTTATCCACACCGTGCAATTTTCCAGTTTCAGTGGTTCCAGCCCTCTCTCCTCAGCCTGCAGCCACACCTGCACACATCTGTGTGTGCATACAGAGATCTCCTCTACCTTCTTCCTGCAGGTTCGCAGGGTTTCCACATTTTTGGGCTCTTGATTAGTTACTTTCGTGCAGCAAGAAGGGCTTTCATTAGTGATCAATTTTGCCATTATTCTTGCTACAGAAAAGACACTATTTGAGGATGAACTTAAGAACCAGTCTCTTCCTAAGCTGGTACATATATATATATATTAATGTTTTGAAACAAAACTGAGTTCAGAGAAGAACCACTCCTAGCCAAGAAGGAGCTGGATGAGCCCCAGGGCTAGATAGTCTACTTCCCTGAATAAAGAAATCCTGTAACTTCATTCCTTTTATTAAGTGAGAACTTTATACAGTGCAGTCCTTACACTCTGTGTATACAGCACATTCAGTAAGGACAAAACCACACTACTTGATCTGCAAATAAAAAGGGCAACCAACAGATGAGAGAGCAATACTGTGACTTTGCCTTCGCCTTAGCCTGCTCCGTGTGAACATCCAAGCTGCTGAGCACAGTAAGATAAAACAGAACCTGATAAATGAAACAGAACTGCACATAAGAACTGTGGTTTATTTATCATCTTAATTTGTTGGACTCCCGCTTTTGTTAAAGAACTTCTGCAAATTAATCCTGTGTGAGCAGCAAAAAAACAAAATCATCTTTTTCTGTCATTTTATGTGCATTTTAATTTCTTCATAAGATGAAAAATCTGCTTATTATGATCACATTAAAAAGTTATGACTGTTCACAATTTGAATTTAGAAAACTACTGCAGGAACACAGGAAGCTATATTCAAGGATAACAACTGCTGCTTTGAAATTAACTCTGTATTCAAGTAAGGAATCTGAAATCATCTAAGACTAAACTGTTTCATTAATCTCAGCATTTCTCTGAAGAAAATCAAGGGTATTGCTTTAAAACTACCATGACAGGTATCCACACCACCTGCTAGCCATCAATTATGCAAGTATCTCCATGCTACTCTAAAATCCGTATCAAAAGTGAGAACAGGCAGGCTGGACATGTAAGGTTCCACTGTATTAGCAGTTTGTTCCCAGCTAATATTTAAATGGAGTCACTAACCAGAAAGTTTTATCATTGCATTTGCACTACTGTCATTGAAAACCTCTCCCCCAGAGAGCTCTAAGAGGTGTCCATTAGGCCATGAAGATTTGCCAGCAAATCTAAGGAAACAGGACAAAGAGGAAGAAATAGCACTATCCTCTGCAAGCTGAATTTGCTGAGGGTCATTTCCTACTCAACTTCCACATGTAGACACTCATATACTACCAAAGCACTGGTCCTTTCCCCAGCTGGTACATGTGAACTGTCCCCAAAGGTACTGGCCCAAGAAAATACTCAATATTACGACATGTAAAGTCCCACAGCACAGCTGGGAGCAACAGTTGTGACCTTACTGGATTGGTTCTAAACTTCTCTTTGCAGTTCACATGCATGCATGGTATTCCAATGTACAACTCTAAGAGAAGTTATGTAACAAATATTATAAAACATTACACATTTGTAAGCCCAGTAAATACCCCACGTGTCTGAAAGCATGTGCTCCTCAAACATGTATGCCCCTCACCAGTCCCAAACAGTTTCTGATAAATGAGAATTTCGGGAAAGTATCTGCTGCTAAAATAGTTTACACGGTTCCCCATAACCACCTCTTTGGAGGAACACCTCGGAAGCTGTACAGGTTTACAAACAAACGAAAAAATTAAAAGTTAGTCTTAAGACTGCAATCACTCTCTTGTAACAACTTTTCAGGATTACTTTGACTTCTGTCAGAGTTGCAGAGACAACCATAGCCCTTTAAACTCACTGTTGTCAATGACAGGGCACAGGCCCTGCACCGTGCTGGGTCTCTGGACCAAGGCTTGGCAGACAGACTGCACCCAAACTGGTCTCAACCACCTGGAGCGTTCCTTTCATTTGGTTTAGCTGTAACAACTCTTTCCAACATCACGTAGCATTGCCTGCTTTGGTTTACTTTTGCTTCTTTTCACACAGCATAAGCAGAGCTGCACACAGACAGCAGTAACAAGCAGTTCTTTTGTGTAGAATGGAACGCTCATGATCAGTGTGGAGGAATAATACAGGCATGGGAAGACAGCAGAGCCTTGAGAAGTGGAAAGACAAGCTGCAGAGCAGAGGTGTGTGGGCATGGGATGAGAGCACAGGTACAAACAGCTCCGCAGTGGTGCGGTGAGGAAATGCAGAAGTGGGATGAGAAATCAGTTTGGGCATAACAGAGAGCAGAGAACAATAGAACTTGTGTAAAACACACCATATATAAACAATTTTTGACAGAACTGGCAGACCATTGAGGAAAGAGCAAAATCTAAAAGTACATGCCAACTTAAAATGACCCCCAAGCAGATCCTAGAATGAGAAAGAAGCCATCAAACAGCCACGGGCTCACACATGCAACACCTCCTAAGCTTGAACTCTGCAGTGACAGGGGAGCTGTCCCCCTGCATGGCCAGTAAGCCAAAGTTTCCACAGCATAAACGCAAAGGCAGGTGCCCAAAGCCCGAGTCCTCCACTAGGTTAGTACCCACATTTCAACTTCATAAAATATTTACCTAGAACAGAGGGACAGGGAGAGTAATCAATAAGATCCAATTATGCAACATATTTGAAAGATCCCTGGTAACACAGTTCAGTTCTGCACACCTTGCTTACATGTCTAAGACTAAACCCACACACCTCCCTTCTCCAGGCGCTGCTGCAGCACAACAGCAAAACCAACAGCTCTGCACAGAGGAGAGGTTGGTGTGGCCAGATCAGCTTGCAGGACCAAAAATAAGATTTTGGCAATGTTTGAGAGGCTGTGCTTTACTACCCAATCATGGGCACTCACCTGAAGTTTAAAAACCAACTCTGTACATAAGATGTGTTACTGACTAGGGTGCACTGTGCTGAACTGGAGCTGCTTTTGATTACCAAAACCACTCTGACATGAAGTGTTGCGGTTACTACACCATTTAGAAGCAAGATCTGACAACGAACAGATTACTACACAATAACTTAAGGTCATATGTGCCTCCTGTAATTACAAATTAGCATTTTAATTAAACACAAAGCTCGTGTCCTAATTTTTCCTAAACCTATTTAATTAAATACACCAAGACAATGAAAAAGCTCTCCTGGTTTACTGTTGAATCACTTTGAATTTTGCGAGGCCCAAGCAGACTCTAGTGACAATTTCACATCAGGAGGGAGAATTCAGTTTGTTATGCTTTCCATAAAAGATACAAAGCAAATTCATTTCTGGTACAGTATCAATAGCAATGCTTTCCCTGGTATAGGAGCACTTTTTAGGTTCCTTTTCCTCCAGAAGCATCAGCAAACCAAGCCCAGGAAGGTACATTTTTGCTGTGTGACTTGCTTTGGCCACAGCTTTGCTGCATCAGCAAAAAGTCACTAAAACAATACAGCAACAGCAACTGTTGTTCACATGCCCTTTCTCTGCTGCATCTGGTGGCACACGAGGCTGTGCCCAGGCTGCCCACATTACAGCTCAGTTGTCACCCACAGGAGCTCTGATGCCATCTAAGCCTTCAGAACCGCTCCCCTGCAATACCCAGCGCTGTCAGCTTTGCTGTGATTTCATCTTTCTAAGCACACATCTCTATTCCCAAGACCCAAGTTTCAGAAGATACACTACACAGATAAGAATATTATCCTGATGATCAAAGACATTGAAGTCACCAGAGCTGTGCCCAACATCTTTCATATTTTATGATCAGACTGGAATACCAGTAGCTCTCACATCTGAGAGCGTAGTTAAAAAAAAATCAATGCGCAAATTCACCTAAGCAAACTACAAACAGTGCTGTTTTCTATAATCAGACACGTCAATGATAGTGGTGGCAAACACAACTCGGAAAACATGTTAGAAACAGAAAAGCTTTACCCTGCTCTTTGCTAAGGATACAGTAGATCATAATACCATTACTGACCTCAACCTCCGCCAATGTCAACAGAGAGCAGATGCTCTCTTATGGCAAAGCGCTGCTCTTTAAGGTAACAGCAGCTCGACACAACAGGCTTTAAATTACAGCCACACTTCTCACATGTAAGTATGTAGACTCTTACGGGCATTTGTGAGCCTAGCTTTCAAAATACCAAAATAGAGAAGCTGCTCCTGACTGAAAACTGTGCATGTTTAACAATGCAGAAATACAAAAAATAATAATTCAAGTCCCAAGAGTAGACTTGAGCTCACTTTACTGCATGCACCACAGGAATTTCTCACTACAGAACAAGTCAAATTCAGTAATGAAATCATGTTTGCATTCAGACTGGAAAAAAAAAAGGAACTGTTTTTCAGTTGCTATGTTTGTTGTTTGCCACCCAAAGCCAGGACTAAATTCAGATATAATTCTAGAACTGCAGAATTACAGTCACAATCAGTATAACTAAAATAAGAACTTGGCAACGTGTCTCTGCATGCCTTGTATGGCATTAAAGGTACCATCTGTGTGCTTAACAAATTGATAATAATGTCTCGTTACCAAATGTTGCATGCTCATGTATGTACTGAGGCTTCTCCACTGCAAAAGCACTGAAGCATAAAAAGAGACATTAATTCTGAATTACCTGAACTAGTACAATTAACATTTTGGCCATGTGCTAAAATAAGTACCATTTATCCACAAAACAAACGGTCCACAGAGGACAAAACAAAAACCAATGGGAAAACCTGGGTTTCCATTCCCAGAATTTCAGTTCTTCCTCTTCTCTGATGCTGAAATTGCATCACTCCACAAATGAGGGAAGCCTCAGAGCATTCAAATGCTGATGTAGATTTATTGGGAAACTATAGACTGAAATCCATCCTGGGCATTCCACAGAAGCCGCTTGCTCAGGTACTTCTGTCTGTTTTGGTCCGATCCTCGCTGCTGTGTGAGAACAAAGATCTCAACCTCACTCACCTCCTGCGCCTCCAACAAAAGGAGGGAGAGTCTGGTTGCACAATCCCTCACCCAGGGGAATAATTGTCAAGTAAAGATTATGTATCAAGCTTGGAAATGAAACTGTGGGCAAATATCTTCTGGATGCAGCTGCAGAGCAGAAAGGAGATCCCATTCAGTCTATTCTTAGCTGCTCCTCACTGCTTAGTTTGGAAAAAAGGAGCGAGGCTCATTGTTGAAACTCTCGCGGCTAACGCCACTTTGAAACACAGGGATAGGGAATAACCACAGTGAGTTTGGCTGGCAGATACGGGACAAGTTACCTCTGGCAGAAGAAACAGCTGCTAATGATGAATCTGGTTTTTAATAAATTTCAATATATTTTTACAACTACTTATAACATCCTTCATATGTATAATTAAACTTTACTTCAAATTTGAACATCAGTCAACCCAGTTTTTACCAAGTTTCTAAAACCCTGCCACAGATTTATAAAAAACATTTATCCTACCTTCACCAACATGTTCTACCTTTCAAGCTAAAGGTCATAATAAATTTTAAGTGTTTGGATTTAAGAAGGAAAAAAAAAAAGAGCCTTCCATAAGATGAATCTTCTGAATATGTAATCCTAAATGCTTTATATAACATTTGTATTTATAATATTTATGATGCAAATAAGTACTATCTAACCCTTTTTGACAGCTTTGGATGTTTTGGAAATGCTCAGATTTTTCCAAAATTTTAGAGTTTTCTTTCACTCCCTCCTTCCCTCCATCCTCCTCAGCCCAACAAAAGTAATTGAATCAAGATACGGTCATTCAGCTTGCCGAAATCAAAACCAGAGGCCAGGAACTGAACAATTAATGTAGACTACTAATCAAAATCCTTTTCCACATCTCTGGTTTCTCAGCTATGAAACTCTTCAGACTGCACTCCCGAATCACCCATGTAGAGAAACTTTAATGGTATAACACCCATTTACTCTCCTGTAGGCCAAACTCCTCTCTGTGCTGTTAAAGTAACTTCACACCAACAAATGAGGTCAGAAGACTTACTGCACTTCACCACAAATGCTTAATAGCTCAAATGTGACATTCATACGATATAATCCAACTCCATGCTAGCACATCTGGACATCAAAAATTGAATTACAATGTTTTATAAAACCAACACCAAAGATTTAGTTCAGACAAGTGGAAAATATTTCTGTATGGACACCTTACGAATAAATCCCTAGTTTATATGACTAAAAATGGAATCAATCCAGGTCTTAGCTTTTAAAGAAACAACCTCTTGTCATATCAAAGTACCAAAGTTTACATAAGAACATAGTTACTTCCCACTACATCCCATGTTCCTGATTAATACGTAAATGCCATCAATATTAAGACCTCTGCTGTGCCTTTCAACACTATTCATTCAAAACATTTTCATTTCAACAGCATCACGAACTGGGACATTGCCCAGTAACTGAACAAAATGTTCAAGTTTATTAAATACTTGACTTTCAAACAAGAATATTAAACACAGACAACTCTCACCAAATATCCTGGCACAAATTTCATTTTAGTATGAAAATTAGGTCTGAAGTAATTCATTCAGTTTGCTCTGAATCCATTCCCAAATAACTGTGTTAACCTCGCCTCCATCACCCCTAAATTCCTCATCATCCATTTATAGTCTCTGACCCTTTTCAGCCAGGCAATCATTACTAGTTTCAGACTCTAGGACATGAGTACCATAATTAGTATGAACACCACCAGCCAGGAAGAGATCAAATATCAGACATGAGTTAGGAAATGCCAGTGAGTAAAACAAGAACTGAGGACCACAACTCGCACACATACAAACCCAAAATCTACAAGTACATTATTTTGAAGTCCTAAAAGTCCAAAAGCAAATTCAACAGTATAATTAAAAAGCAACCACACCTCAAGTCTGGCAACTTTCTCAACAGAAGACAGATAAAATGATACAACATCATTCCTGTTCATTGCCTCCACATTCCAATATCCTTCTATCTCCTCCTCCACCATAACTGAAAACCACTGAATGTCACTGACACTTCAACTGCTAAAGGTGATGGACCATGCCCTGATCACAACTGATACCTGAAATCAGCTTGCAAATTGAAGACTATACCACTAAGACATAAACGAATACTGTAAATATGCATTTAGTAGTGATTTTTTTAATCCTCAATCTTATCATTAATTTTAAAACCCACTACAATACAAAAGCACTTGCTTTAGTCATGGGCTCCCCTTTGCAAACTGCCAAACCTTGCATTGAATGAAACATATTGCCATAATTTGCCATATGCAGCCACTGTTTAATATACAAAAAATAAATTATCACAACACATTTTTGCCTAGAAATGTTCCATAAAGCATTTGAAGTAACAAGCTCTGTGACTCTTGTGTTGACTAAGTGCAATATTAGGAATCTCATTTTAGGAGAAGACCTAAAGAGAGAATCACAGGTTACACGTAAGGATCTTGACTTTGTGTAACCTGCTCTTTTGATTTTGTTACTGCAAAACATCCATCTGGCTAGAGGAACTTGAGATTTCTTCACAAGTTAAACAGAAAATCTTCATATGGGCCAAAGTTCTGACACAAACTAAAATTTCCAAAGTGCTCTGGTCCAAAGCAAAAAGCTTTGGACTACGATTCCAAATGAATTAATTTTATATTCACTGTTTCTTAATGCATGTGACCTTAATAGTCATTTCACACAAAGTGTCCAGTGAGGACTTGGCTGCCTCTTTCCCCCTCCACTCCCCTGCATTAAGAACTGGGTTCACGCACAGAGTTTGAGTCACAAGCTCACGGTGCAAGATGCAGCTTGCAAGGGATAAAGCGACTTCGTGATAGCTGAGAATAATGCTAAAAAACTGCCAGCTTATTCTTGCAGAGATAGTCAGCATATTTGCAACAGATAACTAATGCTAACGAGACACACAAAATCTTCTGCATTTTCATGAAAGGACAGACAACAAAGCAGGATTTTTCCTCAGCATGAAAGAGCTTTCTCTTTAATGATTTTTGAAGTATTTATCAGCAATGAAAGCAACCCAGAGCATGCCTCTCCCAGCTGTTGTCTACATCTGACGATAAAAATGAGAGCTACAGCTGACTGATGAGCTAAATGGAAAGGCTCTTCTCACAAACACACAAACTATTATAGACATCAGCCTTGAACACAGAGTAACTTTCTACTTCAAAAAAAGATGGCAAGTTGTACTATATAAAAATTACGGTATCAACTTCAAAAGATGCACTAACCCGCATTTTGGAGGTTGACAGAAAAACAAAACACAGAATACAAATGCAAAAGCACTATCAAACACACTAATTTATAGGACTGGAAAATGTTGTATGACTTCCAGAAAGTATTTCTCCATTTTTTAACAACTTCACAGAAAGAGAATAAGGTCCCTTGCAGTCCAATCCAAAGTTCATCTAGTTCCAACCCCTGCCCTTGTCT
Source organism: Sclerurus mexicanus (assembly GCA_013396755.1). Taxonomy (NCBI): domain Eukaryota; kingdom Metazoa; phylum Chordata; class Aves; order Passeriformes; family Furnariidae; genus Sclerurus; species Sclerurus mexicanus. The sequence continues at coordinate 380,339 of VWZF01005837.1, read as the reverse complement.
CAGTTTCTGGTCAAGAAGAGGTTCCCTCATTAACAGTACATAGGTTATGTTGGTTATTCTGCAGCATTTTTACTGTTCTGGGGAAGCACCATCATCACCGTAGGCTGCCAGCACAAATGCAGCAAGGCAGCATCCAGAGTTCCCTTTGGGCCCATTTAGTACCGGAGCCCAACTTTCTCATCCCCACGACATGAGGGCACAGGATGGTGTTGAAGGAGAACAACACACTGTCAGGCTCCCACTTCTTCATCCCACTCGAAGCCCAAGCCTGTGACCAGTGTAGAAGGATGAGAAAACTGACCAGCTGCTCCCGTGTGCCCTATGGGGATCATGTTAGGAACTATCTTAGAGAGATCCCCAACACAGCAAGTGAAATTTGTAGTTGTCCTGTATGGAAACTTTCTTTTAAACTGCGGCACACCAGTGTTCTGTTACCTGGGTTCTGTATCCTCACAGTGGGCACACCAAACAGACCCAGTCAGCTCACCTACCCCTGTCTCACCTCCCAAGAGATGGACACTTATAGACAAAGACACAAAGCTCAACTGAGACAATCTGTGTTAGATCTTACTCACCAAGCCTGTTGACCTTAGACTAGCAATGCAGTTGCTTGTCAGACGGCTCCTTACTTAGTAATCTCTACCACTTAGGGCCTCCTTTAGGAGCTCACAGAAGCCATTATCAGTGATCCAAAAGCAGCTAGCAGAGAGAAATTCCTGTAACACAGTTTCATCATTGCTGTACTGGTCACTACACACTTCAGCTCAGCAGCAGAGGCAATAGAGAGCACTTTAGCAGTAGAACAATCTCCCAACTAAAACTTGAGTTACATTAAAGAATTACAGCAAGGGAAAGGAAGCAGGGAGGTGGGGGTGTACACCAAGTGCCAAACAAAATCCCAAGGTTTTAGCTCTCAGAGTCTGTAAGACTTTGAAGTTCACAATCTTACAGATGAGGCAGCTCCCACAGATGACTGTATCCCTTGCTTGTTACTCATCTTCTCTCCTTTATTGTAGCTGCCTTTCTCAATGAATTAATTGGAAGAGTCTGCATAATGAAGAAATCTCAGAAGAAATAAATATGCAGTCTACCCCTCCTTAGCACTGAGGATAGCTGAAGGCTAACAGGACTGCTGGACAAGCTAGAAGAAGTGTTTGAGCGGAATCATCTGTATTCACTAAAGGGAAATGTCTCTTTTCATATGTTGGCTGGATACTCATTTATTACAACCAGTGCAACACTGAAGACAGACAGCACTTGGCCTGAAGGCCAAAGGAAGGCCCTGATAACGAAGGTGCTCCCCAGAAACATTCCCATTCCTCCTTCCTGAAGTGTCTCTCGTAGCAAATGTAGCACCACAGTAATGAAAGACGTGTCTGAACAGGATCCCAAAGCTCCTCTGATGGATAATTAGACAGGTTCTATCAATTTGGATCTCCCAGAGATTTCAGCCACCCTCACTGAAACACATCAGAGTGATGTGACTGTCATCATCATCTCTTACAGGACTGAGGAAAAACAGCTTCATGAAACAGGGTTGGAGTACTGTCCCCTTCCAGCGTCCAAGACTTCTAGAAAGACTTTTACATTTACAAAGCAAAGAGGCAGGATAGCTTTCCAAAACAAAACAGAAGGAAAACATTTTGGCACAATTCCATTCCATCTGAATTTATTTTCTACAGTTGAACTATAATGTCTTATTTTCTCCTAAGTAATCAAGCGGTCAGCATCGAAGTAACTAATTGACCATCCATCAGGTAATGAAGGCATTGTAAGTGGGCTGAAAACAGAACAGTTGATTTTAACAGCTGCTGCCTATTGTTGACCAATTTCAGTCCAACTGTGTTTTCCTCCTACTTCAGCTGGAATCACCAGCTTCTTTCACTATTTTTTAAGACTACGTTCTTTTATAAGTTAATTTAGTAGTCTGGTAATCTAAAATTGTTTTTAAGAAAACTCTAAATCAGTAAGACACCAAATGAGACTCAAATCCTGGGACAAGAAAATAAAGCAAGAGATGGTTGTTAAATTGTATCCACCACACATTTTGATTCCAGCCAAATGCCTGGATATTCTGCAGTTTACTTATCACTACTGTCTGCCTTCTTCACAATGAACACCAGAGCATGCAAACAACTTTATGGTGGCATGATACAGAATATGTTTATCTACTAACAAGTAAACAGGAAGATGTTTGTAATACTGTGATATACTTTAATCAGAAATACTGCATGCAACAGTATACTTAGGGTGTTCTGAGCCAGCATTATATGTAGGTAATACGCAATGCAATATCATTACCAATAATGTGCAGAAACTATATTTAAACAGCTGGAGATAACCTGATTTAGCTAAAGTCATTACTAGAATCTGTCCAAGACCCACTGGCTTTTACTTCTGCCAATGATATTATTCCCAAGTGGTACAGTACTAAGGTGCTACAAAATTAGAATGAGAAACTTGTGTCAGTGGTGTGTGCTGAAAGGCATAGCTGGCACAGCCCTAGGTGATGCAGGAAGTTCCACGTGCATATTCTCTTTACTTGCGGTGCAAAAGCAGATATATTATGATCACAGCTGCTACTTTGTCAAAATGCTCTTTTCTTACTAACCCCTGCATTACACTAGAAATAATGCTACAGTTCACGATCTCAAACACAGAACATCAGATGTTGGGAGGCAGTTGCAGTGTCCAAAAATTAACACTTAAATTGGGGGGTGGCTGAGGGGGGGAAAAATGAGGGCCATATAGAGATCAACTTTGTTCAGGGCTTCTATTTGACATCTGACAAAGAAAACTTTGATTACTTCGAACTTCTAGGTTTATTTGCCAAAATAAGCAGTACAATAACAACAGACAAAATACTATTAAATGCAGTTTTTAAAAGACATCTGCTAACAGAAAACATTGTTATTGCATCATAAATAATATCTGATCCTGAATCAGCAGTATCTATCCACTACACATTGTATGAGACAGTAAACTAAACACAAAGCCCTCACCTCTGGCTCAAACTTCCTGAGGTGAGGACTGCTGGTGTTAGAGCCAGGACCGGGGGGTTGATCCTACAAGCCAGCAGAGCTGCTCTACTTCCCTGTTCCCACATTAAGGAAAATTTTGCTAAAATGTAGAGCTGCTTCCAGCATGACCAAGCTAATTTTGGGGCACGTCCAAACTGAAAGATAATTCTTGACATTTAACTCCCAACTAATTACAGTGCTTAAGTTATTGATAAAAATAACCTTCCAGTTCTTTTCAGAGGTGTGAGCGCTTTTCAAATTTACATAAAAACTAGGTATGCTGACTAAAAATCTAGAGGTCAGATCAAACATATCACTGTTTTAGGCTGAGATATATATACAGGATTGTAAAACAAACAAACCCGAGTGCTTTGATTGTGCCCTTTGGAGGATCTGTGCCTGCCCAAGCTGAAAAGGTCTCCAATCACTATGCACAATTAGGACAGCAGAATACAGGCCAGATTTAGCCCTCCAAACAAAGAATTTCTAAGCATGTATTTGGTTTTTATTTTTTTCTTATGGTTTATCCAACAATGAAGGTCACTGCAAACCACAGAGCGCAGTTTACTGCTTATGCAAAATCACAGCTAGCAACTCTAAGCTAAAATATGTGATATTTCCCTTAACTCATGCACAGCATACTTGAATAGATACAGCACCAAATTATCAAGTAATCATGGCATGTGTTAGCAAAAAATATAGCACCATCCAACTAGTACTCAAATCGTGGGAAACCATTCACCAGCTTTAAATGTCTCTTCAAGTGTTATTATTTTTGTCATTGAAATATCACTACTCTTAAAAATCTATTAGTATGGGGAGAAAAACTGTATTAGGAAAAGCTATAGAATAAAATGTGCCAGAACCCAACTATTCTGGTAGAGTGAAGATGCATGCAGCACACGGCTAACTTACAAATTAGGGAATCAATTCTCAGAAACGTTTATCAACTGAAGAGCTACTGACAGAGTAAATTCCACCAGGAAGCCATGACATTTATCAAAAGTTAATTCACTCTGATTTTTGCCTCTGATTTTTCTGACAATTTGGCTGTAACATGTACTTATTTATAGGTTTTCAAAGATGAGCAAATTCTTCAATCATGATCTGGGAGCCATAGCCTTTTGTATTTTGCCTTATGGAAGAGTTAACCAGAGGCAAAAAAAGTATCCATAATAGAGTTAACACTACAAATAGCAACATATAAACTTAGACAAGCTGCTTCAGACTTGAAAACAAGTACAGCAGTTGAATTACAAAGCTAGATACTTAAAAAGGCAGGTTCTATGTAAGATATCCACACCCTAAGCTTGGCTTAAAAAAAAAGAAACGTACAAACCCCTTGAGACTCTCCATCCTACTCTGAATTATAATGGTTCTAACATTTAATTAATTACAAACTGGAAGCTGAAAACCTGTCTGCTCCATGGGAGTCAGGTATTTTCATGTGATCACAAAGAGATGCAAAGACAGGTTTATATTCAGTTTAAGAACACACAATAATTTTAAGACAGAAAAATTCAGTTTTTACATTCTATATAGAATGGTAACAATAAGCCCTGCTAACTTCCCACTCTAAGTCAAGACAAACACCTATAGTTACCCCATTTTCATTTTCAGAGAAATAGCCATTCCACCACAAACTTTAAAAAAAATCATATCATAACAATTAAACTCAAGGATTTTCTTTCATTCCAGCAGGACTTTAACACGCACTATTCATGACAGGAATCACAACAAATAAGGAAGCATTAGGGTTTGCAAGTCTTTGCTAAAATACACAAACAGAGCTTTGTAGGGCACATCCTGAAGCATCTCTGTAACAGTAAACTCATGGGCTTTAAACTCACAGGCATTTTACATGTGGTTACCCCTCCAGAGTTTTAGAGGAGAAAAGATAAGAAAACTTGTGTTCTTGTACCCTAAGATTTCACTGTCCTCCAAATACTGCAAAGGGGTTACAAACTGCACAGAAGAGCTGATGTTCCAGGGTCAGCCCGGCATGCTGAGTGCTGACCCCGTGCTGGAGTGCCTGGCACACCGAACGCTGCCTGGCTGCTGAGGAAATGCCTCCTTCAGACAAATGTGAGCCCACGAATCTGCCCCTTGCCCAAGAAACCAAAGTATCTCTGTTATTAGTGACCTCTAAGTTCAGCAAGGAGCAGACACCAGCATTATACTCCATAATTACAGACTCTGTGTGCTCAGACAATGGCTGTGAAGAGACATCCAAATCCTTTAAGTTCATTGATAGCTGATGAGGTTACCTCTCAGCTCATACCATTCAAGATTTAGGCCTCAGAAAAACAGATGAGTTTCCACTACTTGTCAAGGTAAAAAGTACATTATTATGGTGAAAATACCAGCTTGGAGCCTCCAATACCAGCTTTCTTCCCATGAAGAATGAGAAAAAGTGGAAGAAGGGAATGAATAAACAACTAACTGGAAAACAGCCTAAGCACCTGGACCTCTGGCACCTTAATTTGTCCTTCACACTTGCCAGGGACTTACTTTGAGATTACTTGCTAATAATAGGACAGGCCATGTACCTCAAACACAAACTCTTCAAAATGCAACACTGGAAACAAGAGTCTGATACAAAATACCAAAGTTTTGTGGGATAAAATGGACATAACTCGCTCGCATTTTAATATTTGAGGATGATTTAAATCAGATTTTTGTGGATTCACACTTTTTCTTCCACATTCCACAAAAATGTGGTTTACACATCTGGTAGAAAAATTTCATAATCTCTTCTAGAGACTAAATCCTCTTCACATGATTTATATTTTCTGGCGTGCTCTTGGGCACATAAGTTTGATCCTTTCCCTTCCCTGACTTATAAAGAAAATTCAAAGTGCAAACATTCACCTTGGAAAAACAACTGAATTCTACACACCAAAGACGCCAGATCCAAAGACTGAATTACTCCATGCAAATTTTGTTCCTTATTAGAGATGACATTATTGAGTAAGGAAGTTAGAAAGTTGTACTTCTGTAAAAGTAAATTGAGCAGCATTTTATGGTTTTAGCAGTATTTCACAAAGTCATATCAAAGAACATAACATCAGTGTTTATGCTGCATCCCCTGGAAGTGTTCAAGGTTAGGTTGGATGGGGCTTGGAGCAACCTGGTCTAGTGAAAGATGTCTCTGCCCATGGCAGGGGGTTGGAACTCCATGATCTCAAAGGTCCCTTCCAAGCTAAGACATTCTGTGATTTTATCTTTTTATTGCTAAGTGAGAGGATGTGGAATTTAAAATTCCTGAACACAATCTTGCTGTACAAAAAGACTTCCAGTGGTACTATTCCCACCAGCTGGACAGTTCCAAGAGCGTATTCGTGAACACTCAAAACACCAGGCTTCTTATTGCTGTGCAATTTCCACTCCAGGGATGTTGCCTGCCTTGGTTTCATTCACAGATCACCTGCTCAAGAAAATCACTGAACTTTCCCAACGAAACATTGAGAGGTGCTTGTGCTACTAATCTAACAAACAGAGGCTTAGCATTAGCATTTTCAGATACACATGAACACCGTATGGAAGCTTACTGTATCTTCTGAGACATCTAACATTAACTCCCCCAAATTTCCTGTCCTACTGCTGTTTACCTAAATGTCACTGCTTTTGCTGCATCACTATGGGAACAGTGGCTGTTCCTTCTGTTCCTATATTGCCACTACCAATCACTTTTTCTTCGCCAAAATTTGCTGCCAAAACACTCTACGTACTCAAACTTAAAATATAGCCTCTAACAACACAATTCTCCAGAAAGCATTCGCCAGAAAGGCAGCCAAAGCATTTCCAGAAAAAGGCAAAGTAAGAAACTGTTTGAAAAGAACTCCCTAGATACCACTCCCCTTACTGCTCATACAAACCCCATTCACCACCCCTGAATGCTTCACAGCCTCAAACTTCATTTTCCTGTCAATATCCCTTTAGAGCAGAAAACTATTATATAGGTGGGAAAACACTAAAAAGATAAATATCCTGTCCAAGAACACCAAGAAGTTAGGGACAAAAATATTCAATGCTCACCCCTAAAGTTCTTGGTTAGCATTTTACCTACATTCTCTTATCTTTTCCACTACGGCACCAAAGTATTTTACTTTCTTAATGCACACAGTTTAGTGTTCCTTTTAAAGGAGACAACCAGATCTGTAAGCATGAAAATTAATAAAGCCTCATCCCTACAGCCTGCCATTGCTTGAGTTTTCATATGACATTTGGGCTCTTGCTGCAGCCTGCATTTGGGGGAGAGAGGGAACACCAAGTTTCTCTCTTCCTGTTCTCAAAAGTCATGTAAAAATAACTTGGAAATTTCTGTTTCTACTTTATTTGGCTGAAATCAGATGCTCTCAAAAGCCGAAACTACATCAGAACTTGCAGCCCATGTATTTTTCATCCACACCGAGAGACCCCCTCAGCCATGCAGCGCACAGGGCAAACAGAGATGTGAGAGGCGGCCCATTGTCTCCTACTACAGGAGAGTCCCTTAAAACAGCCACAAATGTAACCCCTGCTGACAGACTAGCTCTGTGCATGCCCAGTCTCCCTAGGCTCAGTCTGCATTAACCATGGGTGTTCAGGCTGCAAAGCCCCCAGTGAGTTTCCGAGTTCAGGGCAAGGTCTCCTTATTGCATTAGGAGCACAGATGGCACACGTGCCTGGGCTTTAGGTGGGCTGGCACCACCACACCCGGACAGCACACACAAAACTGAACCTCAGCCAGAAAAGTAACAGCCTCTGGGGAAAGCAGCTTTTAGGGAACTTCAGTTAAATGACATAATTTCATTATATTTAAGACGAAATGTAAGACCATTCAGATTGGTAGTAGAATACAAAGAAGCTTTCTGTTCTACACCAGCCTCAAGAGTCACAGCAGCTGAAGCACCTCAGGAGGAGGCAGAGCCAGCTGCAGGCCAGCCACAGAGACATTACACCTCCAAGTATTCACCTTTGCTTCAGCTTTCTATCAGAGCACAAAGAGTAAGCATCATTTAATACCATAACACCTTAAGGTACGGTTCAGTTAAACACTGTTCCTTTTTATCACTGAATTTTTCCATTCAGTTGCTCTGAAGTCAGTGGTGTTTAGAGTTTGAGACCTTATTTTTATGAGCATACAAGAAGTACGTAATTTGGTAGCTTGCTTTCTTTCAGCTTTTTCCTTTGCTATAGCAAGAAATAAATTATTGAATAACAAGCCACTTGAACTCAGAACTACTAAGTCTTCCTGTGATGAACATAAGCATATAATTACTTAAATATCATTTCATGATGAATATTTGGCTTGTGCCACACATTATTACTATGTTTTTTAAAGGGCTCTGGATGAATATATTAAAGAAGTAACAACAATATAATAAAACCAACAGAGTGAAAACTGCACTAACAAAATGTCTGATAAACATAAGAGAGCTCTGGGGTATTTGGTACTCAGCTCCTTGGAAGGACTGCATTTGTCTGATTAGCTGAGCCGCAGAAGATGCCTCTTGCTGGAGGCTGCTGCACTCTGCAGCCACCGTCAGCAACCCAGAAAAGTATAATTATTAAACTACTGAACCTTATTAACAAACACTTCTGATGTTCATGTTCTTACACTGTAAAGAGATTTGCAGCCTTCATGCTGTACAAATGTAACCAGCTCTGTTAGCTCCTTCGTGCCAGTGGTTCTTCCACAAAATGTTACTGAAACACAACCTGGTAGTTCAGCACAACACACATCAGCTGTCAAGTGTGATAAAATTCAACATCCCACCTGGTTTGTACCATGAGAGGACCACAACTAAAACAACTGGGGAAATGAATCTTCAGGCTGAACTACTTTCCTCAGTTAAGATATATCAAATATTGGTTTTGCAGAAAATATGCAATAAAAGCAGATTAGAAGATGAAAATATGAGCTTGTGCAAGTTCTCTATCATCTCTTCTGCTGTACCAACCAACACTGATCACAGCTTGTATTATGCGATTTACCACAGTAACACGCAGCAAGATTCAGAGCCTTAGTAATGGCATCATCCAAAGGTATAATCCTACAAGATTTCAAACCAGTAACAGCTCTCTACCTCCTTGAATAATGATCACTATGAAAAATAACATCGTGGCAGAGTCAGACATCACCCAAACTTCTAGCCATGCATCTAAACTGAAAGCGTACTGGCATAATACCTTTTAATAGTAGATAAGAGAGGAAAAAAATCTTGGTTCATAACTGAATAAATCCATGCAAATCAATCTGCTCATGACTTCAGTTTAATATTACTATCAATCCCTACAGACATTGAACAGAAATTATTTATCCCAGTCAGCTGTTCTGACTACATTGAAATGTTACTTTTATAGTTAAATTATGAGCATAAATCTCAAATTTTTAAATAATTTGTTTCAAATGCTTAAGTCAAGAATCTACATCTCTGAGAAGAATCATACAGTTTAATCAAGGCATTCTTCAAAATGGAACTAACTCAAAGCCCTTTTCTTCATAAAAATGACGATGAAAACAACCACAAGCTATAGCAGCTGCTATTTGGTTTTACCAAGTCAATTTTATACAAGCACAAACCACACTTGTGGTTGCAATCTCCTCTGAGGCAGGGGGGGAATATAATGATATTCAATTTGCAATTCATTAAATGAAAATGTTATTGCAAATGATTACACAATGACCAAAAGAAAGGCAACTGAGAAGCAAATCCATCCCAATTAATATTCTCTCACTATCATTACATATCAATTTAACCTTTCTTCATGGCCCTATTCTTCCAGATGGCCCCACAAAAGAAAGGTTCCGGTGCACGACAGAAGGATAAACAAATCAGAATTCTTGCAAAATGAATGGTAAAGCAAATCACACATTCAATTAACCGTGACCGAAAACAGTTTGTCATGAAAGCTCCCCAGATTAGAAAATACATTTCAGTTAACAGCTACATGAGTCTGTTCCAGTACTCAGGGACCAGCTTTCTGAAAGCACACAGACCTTCTCCACTGCTGCTTGAATTAAGGCTGCAAGCCTTGACCAGCACTTTCAAAAGCCACGGATCCCAACTCTGTGGTACTGCAAGACACAGCACTCACACACAAACCATTTTAAAAAACAAACAGTTCTCAATGTCTAATAGATTTCTGATGGGAAATATCTTTTCAAAAGCAAATAAACACCCATATTCTGCAGGAACCTAGAGTTTTAAAACAGGTTTTACAGGGCAAATTCAAGTAATTTATGGCAGTTTGTGTTTGGGGTGGCACTGCTACACAGCAACACAGAAAAGTTTTCAATTGTCCCAGAAACAATTTTCAGGGTTTCCTTTAGCACAGGAGCTACTGTCAAGGTACAAAAGCCTAATTATTAACTGTTAAATTTACATGCTCAATATTGGAGTAAATGAGTAATTCACATGGTTTACATACCATTAGTAAACTGGTTTTATAACCAGAACTGTTCACAGCTTTTTCAGAGCATTTAAAAATCAAATTTTACTCTATTCCAATAGTTTGTATGAGAAGTACAAACTTCTCCCACTCACCTTAAACGCTCAATTTAGGTTTCAACTACAGTTATTTTGATATTAAATCTAACTGCTTCCCCACTGACCACACAACTGCTACAGTAACTAATATGATTATTCTGTGTATTTGAATGTATTTGATTTACTTTTTTCATGACCAGTCTACACTCAAGCATTTTGCAGGCAAATCTTTATCGAGCAAAGAGTAAGGGGGGGAAAAAAGGGTGGGGAAATCACTGCTCTCCACAGCACAATGAAACCCAAAAAAAGGCTTTCTCTCCCAGAGCAGCCCTGTTCTGTTTGTGAGACTGACTTCGGGCTACAACAGCAAAAGAACCCTTTCTGGTGTATGCTGTCTCTCCCTAGGCAGTTTGCCAGTAATGCACTACCAGCAAATCTTTTTAAGGAGAGACAAGCCCTTAGTAGGAATTCCCCACAGGAACAAGCTTGCAACTTTGAACAGGGAAAAAACATTTCCTTTCAAATGGGAACGACTAAGTACATCTTTCTGTAAAGCCTTCTGGTTTGGACAACTGAAACCTGTTACACAAAGTTGTGGACCTTCTTCCCATACCCCTGTACCTCAAACACATTAATCTGGGCTGAAGTAGCCAGACCTTCTGTTGCACTGGGACACACAAAATAAAAAAGAACAAGGACTTGACTATGTTATGTCCAACCTCTACAAACCCTAATGACCTTTCTACCAGTTGGAAATTGCCAGTCATTTTGGTCATATCCTTCTTTCAGGAATGTCCCTCTTCCTAAACTAGAGTGAGAAACAATTTCTGTTTCATTCACAACTAGGGACAGACTCCACACGTGCAATTACATTTACCAAGGCTACAGTTGTGCCAAGCTTACTTACTATACTGTCTCACCTAATAAAAAAGCAGTTTTACTATGAAGTTTCAGAAAGATAAGGCAGCTTGCTCTAGCAGTTAAATAGTTATGTCAGGGTAATGGCTGTGCATTAAAAATATCAGAAAAATTATTATTTGCATATAGATACAAAACTGATCCAAGCCTCTTCATTTTTAAGCCTGTGTGAAAAGTGACAGCTTGTAACATTTGTGGGTTGTTTTTTTTTTCAAAATTAAACTGCTTTCTCACAGGCCCTTCCTCACTATTCATACACAGAACTGTAAATACATTTCACTGACTTGAGTCAATACACAAGGTAAAATTCCTCTGGTGTATCACTTGCAATTAGAGCCTATGTTTTTGACTCTTTTTTCAGATTAAACTTAATGACATTTTCTCTTAAAACGCATTCATCTAGTGCCTCTAGAGCAGGTACCCAGGTGCTTGGCTAAATGTACACAGCCATTGTAAAGTCTCCATCATGTTTTCCCCATGTGCAAAGCAAAGTATTTTCAGCAGAGTCCAAATTATCTTGCATCTTTCCTGAAAAGTTTATTTGGGTGACTTTTATGCCAGCATGACATTTGGAGAGAGCATTAGCTAAGAACCAAAAGGTAGAAAAATATCAGAAATGCAGTATCAAAAATTTAGTTAGATAGGAATATTTTCTAAGTGAGGGGAGAGAAATCAAGGCCTCAATGACCACTGAGCTGAAAAAGTGAACACAAAGACATGTAGAAATCTTTCTAAAATACAACACAGAACATTTAGCAATTAAACAAAAAACCTTTATATTTACTAAATGTGGTTTAAATTAAAAAAATTCTACAACGTATTTTCAGATAATCTACATCTAGAGGATAACTGGGTGCAGGGTAAAAACCAACAACCCTTTCAATGGATGGATTAATTAGTCATGTGGCCTTAGAACTGAATGAGTCAGAGTTGCTAATGAGATAAGGACAGGAAGCCTGACACCTCTAAGAGTTCAGCCGGTTCTTCTCAGAGTACTCTCCTGCTGTGCCCTAGATTGAAGGCACAACACTGGCTTTCCTCCTGCTGAAGAGACTGAAAGATCCACGTAAAGCTACTTACAGAGGAAATCTTTGGCTGAAAGTAGGACACAAACATTACCTTTCTGTAGCTGTGTCCCCCACCATGGCTCTCCCAGTCCCAACTGCCTGGCATAAAGAGGCATCCAGGACCTTCAGCACCTGACCTGCTCTGCAATCACAGGCTAGAGAGGCCACCTTTTAACACAGAACCTCACTCAAAGGGTTCCCCACTGACAATAAAGTCAGACACAAGGCTAAAGAATCCTGATATCAGGGGCATAGAGTCTTTAACCAACATTAGGTTCCAGTCCTTTGTCCATTAGAGGCAAGTTCTTTACTGACTTTGTAATTGCCAATTTGCTGTAATTTGTACAACTAAGTTCCCCAAAATGCACAGGCTGTCAATCTTCTCAGGCAGAACAGTGTCACCACTGAAAACCTTCAGAGTCTAGTCTCAAGAGATGCAGCACATTCAAAGCAGACTCAACTCAAACTTCAGGGGCATAGCTTTCATCATCTATGGTTGGGTGGTTCACATTGAAAAAAAGGAAAGAAAGAACCAACAATGTCTTGATCACAGCCCAAATCCAACCTGTATTGTGCCACTCTGCCTGCACAAGGTAAAGTAAGACCAGCGTCAGTCAGGCCAATGGGAAAGGCAGCAGGAGGCAAAGCACAGGAGAACAGAACACGGTACAGGAGGGTGATTACAGAAAGCAAAATTGAAGTGAGAGAGTGAGACAGAAAAGCATTCAGCACAAGAGGACAAACAAGCATAAACACACAGTGAAGCAAGAGAAGAGGCAAAAGATAACAAGGAAGAAATGAGCAGGGAGTTAAAGACAAAAGACATGAAGGGAAATAACATACCACAGATGAGGGGGAAAAAAGGAAAATACAGAAACAAAAGGAAGATACATACAGGAAACCCTTTCTAACAGAAACTGTTTCTTATCAAGCTCAGGCAAGAAACACTTCCAAAAGGAGAGCTGAATCAAGCATGGAAAGTTCAGATCACCTGAAACTTCTGACAGCAGATGAAAGAAACTACATCAAAAATGAAGGAGTGAGCTAATGAGGATTCACCCCCAAAGCACACTGCCCCTGCTCTGCTCTAAGAAAAAAATAACTGCTCTGGTTCAATAATATCTACTTGCAGAAGATCCGTGTAAGTACATTCACTGATTAGAGACCTAATTGTTAATGAAGTAGAATTCAGGACCAAGTTCAGTAACTTTCAAAGCTCCTCAGTCTGTACCGCACTCTATGCAGAACACAAACCGGTGAGAGAACTACTCCATTCAAAATACAGAAAAGATCCCTTCCTACCACTCCTGGCACACACCAGAGACACACATCAAGGTGTTTCAGACAAAGGATTAGATAAAATTTCCCACATAACACAGGACTAACACTTGGCAAGTGGTCAGTTTGAATTTAACCCTGCACTACTGCTTTGTTTGAATGCATTGTTTTGTATCACCCACTACCAACACTTCATTCTTCAGAGAGAACAGGTAGGACCAGGCATGCACTGAGCAGGAAGATCACTGTAGTGCATCTTTTGCTCTCAGAGAGTGGTAAAAAGGCAAAACAGAAATCAAAGCTTGTCCACTCAGAAGACAAAAAGACCAAAAAAAAAAATTATAATGAAAGGGACTCCTATCCTACATCATCTGTGGTTACCATCTGCTTAATTTAGTCACCTAAATTACCATAATGAGCTCACAGTATGCTGATGGCTCCATCACAAAAACATCAGTAATCACCACTCCTGTATCAGCCAAGACAAGTGACCACAAACACAATTGTCCCATCCTGACACTTAGCTTGCACTGTCAGTTCTCTATAAACCATCTACTGTTCTAAAAAAAGGCGTGTGGAACCCTCTCACAGCCCTTTATCTTAAGATAATTAGGATTAAAAATTGACTCGTTTTCAAGAATGATACCCAAGATACAGCCCATTATTAAGAAGTACATAAATATGCATATCTTGGATTCGCAATTCCTCTTAAGACACAAACAACTTTCTTAAAATATTTGTCATATTTTTGGTTATTTTTTTGATACAATTTATTTTGCCACTACTACTGCAACATATAACAGACTGTTGGTTAGACATGTTGAAACATTAAGGATAAAGCACAGGGCTCACTCACAGCTCAACCAGCAGCTGGGTGTTTGACATATGGTCAGTGTTTCACTGGCTCAGCCAGGTGAAGGCAAACTCTGAAATCATATCTGAGGTTTCTCTTGCAAGTGTCGGAAATTCCATCATACAGGAGCTGCCTTCCAACATCCCACCACAGAGAGGAGTGAATACCTGCTCTGCACACAGAGCCTTGCACTGAGGTTGCCACTGCAGACTTCCCAGAGCCATAAGGAATAAACACTTGGCCTGCTCAAATTCTCCCATATGCAAACAGCCTTCTCACCAGCCCGAGCAAAACTGGAAAAGTTTCCGCTTAAGTGTTCAACTGGTTTTTGCTCTCCTGTACCAATGCTTCCTCTTCCCATGGCTGGTTACAAATTGTGTGTATTTTGTATTCACAGACAAACCCGACATGCATAAACACTACATTTTTCTGTTTACAAATGAAAAAAATATGAGCCAGTTCATCTAGCTGATGGATAGCAAATAATCTATTCAACTCAATGAAGCAACATTGATTTACTCCCCAAGAACCAAGCCCTAGATATAATATCCACATGCAAAGCAAAATGTATGAAGCTGAACTTGAATCAAAGCTACAGTGGCTTAGTCTCAAACTGGAAGTGTAAGTCTCAGGAAAGATACATGACTACAGGCAGGGGGCTAAAATACTACCAAACCTATAAGATTCAGTGGCGATTTTTAAGATTTGGTCTGTTCTTTAGACCAGTATCACAAAACATCTGAACATCATTAAGAGATTAATCCCTACTTCTACTGTAAGACACAGCCCTCTTTCTCAAACACGCATCTGTACATACACCTCAAGCACTAGGAAATGCTCCAAGCAGGTTCCCAAACAAGCCTGAAGATTTCTAACTCAGCACTTCCATGATATTCCCTCACAGTACACCTGAATCCACACTAACAAAGGAAGGGGTCTACACTAGGAAAACTGTCAGAGAGGAGGGAGAGATGTGAACCCAGACTGCTGCTTGATGTATTTCAGGATAGAGAACCTTAGCTGTAAGAAAAGCCAAAGCTGCTCATCCCAGAACTATGTATTTTATTGGATGGGGCACACAGGATGTGGCTGCTTGTGCTCCTTTTTGGACCTGCATCTGTTCCAGCACTCAAAAGTACATTGTCAGCATAAATTCTGTTCTTTGAGCAAACACAGTGGAATGACCCAACTTCAGCACAAACAGGATGCAGATTTAAGTGACAATTTGAGATAAATGGCCAAATAAACTTTAAATACACTGGGAATGTTCAAGAACCCTTCTATTTAAAATGGGTAAGCATTAAGGATCTCTTAGTAGAAAGGGGGGGGAGGGAAGCCACATAATTTTAGTTTTGCCTAGACTAACCTGGCCACAATAGATAAAAAGAGAAAAACCACCAGGGATGAAAATGTCGATTTCTTTCTAAATACTAGTACATTGTAGAATTGAAATTGGGTCAGAAACACCAGACATTAACCTAAAAAAAACTAGTGCTAAAAACATTTTTTCAAAATTACTAGCCTCTGACACAAGTAACTGCTTTACCCTTTTCATGTAATGCTTTATGAAATTAGTTATTAGCAGATCTCTTGGTGGATTGACAGTTACAGAGATTTGTGCCCTGAATTTCTCAGGGGAAAAAAGAGAGGAGAGAGAAAGGCTGTTGGTTGGCTCAATACATAGCTGCATCACTCCTTTACATCAACCTCAATTATTCTGCCTTTCATCAGCAATTTTTATTGTCCATATTTGCTGAATCTTGATAAAAAAATACATTTAATGGGCCACACATACAGAAGAATTACTTTTAGGAAAATAAACAACTATCGACACACCACAAATTACACAAGCAGGGTCATAAAATAGAAGACCTCATACCAGTCCTAATTTTCCAGATAAATTAATCCAAAGTTATCCACTTACTGGTATCCAAATCTTTGTTTCATCAATTTCCTCTCCCCTCCAAAAAAGTCGCATGCAGATTCTGAGTGCAAAGGATCACTGAACTCCACTATTTCAAGGTGGAGTTTGATACAAACAAATTATTGCAATGTAATTCAGTATTACCCTTGAGTGTGACAAGCTTTATAAGTTTTAGTAGAGAATTAAAAAAAATTAGCTTCCATTTCAAGCACACCACCAGTATACCATTTTCAAAGAAATACACCTCCACACACTACTTACTGCAGTACCATCCTTTTTTTGAAAGATCACTTACACCAGCAGTGACTGCTTTGAAAACACACTGATGTTCCTAACACTTTAAAATATATCGACATAAAATGTCCTACCATCCTCTCTTTAAAAAAATAAAACATCCAGTAAAACACATAGCAAAGCAACCTTTTAACACCATTAAAAACTGAAAGCAGACCGGGCAATACACTAGGAAAGGCAGTAAACTTCCCCAAGGTCTGAAACAAGTGTCAGAAACAGTAACAGCTAGTAAATATATTTAATCAATATAAGCAAAAGAAACACAAATTATTTATACCACACAAATATATACACACAGCATAATATTTAACTACATTTCCCTCCAAAGGATTTGACTGCTGAAAAGTCTCATTTTAAACAAATGGCAAAAGGGAGAACACCATAACATTTGAAGGGGGGGGGAAGGGGAACCAAAAAGCAATTCCATATACATTTTATAGTATCACCATATACCAGGTTTTTTTACTGACATTATCACTAATTAATGCAGTCTCAAATACCAGCAGCTAATTATGACCATCAAATTAAAAGCATAGCAAACAAACAGAATAAAAATTCAAGAGTACTTACCAAATTATGATTAGTTGAATTAGAATCATCTTCTGGGAATGGGATGTAAACAGCTAAGGCCACACAATTGGCAAAAATAGACAGTAGTATAAATATGTCAAATGGTCTGGAAAGTCTTGTTAAGGAATTCATGAATTATGAGTGTCTACAAACTTTTAAGTCTAGTTCTCCTTTCAGCACCAACAGTTGTAAAACAAGTCTACTTTAAGGCAATCTTTTGACTGATAACTATGACAAACACTTCACCACCTTAAGTTATAGCACTATATATACCATATTATTTTCCATCACAATGATCTTTCATCGTCCTCTTCCTTTTGAGAAGAGTGAAAACTATTACTCATGCTGCCACAGAGCACTTTATATTAAATTCCAGAGATGAATGTAATTATCCACTCAAATCAATCTGTGGGTCACCATGATGGGCAAGGAATAATCACAGATTGTGTTGTGTCTTCATATACTTCCAAAGGCCTCATTAATATTAAAAAGAAATATGTTTGCCCAAAGGAGGAAAATCATTTGGGATATAGTTGAGAGTAGGATATGAGAAAGGTTGCCATAAGACCACAACTCTTCTCCTGTATGAGCACTGGAAATTCTGAGCCCTCCACATTTCCAACAGCCAGATTCCTGATTAACTCTGCTTTGGCCAGGACAGATGAAAGTTCAGGCGAGCAAAGTGAAGCCTGGAATATCACAGCTGGCTTGGCAGCCAAGCATAAGGAGGGCCTTCAGGCTTTCACACTAACATGCTGAACTGCAACTATGCTTTTTGTACTGTATCTGGGTGAGAGCAGGAGAAACCTGGAGATAGCTTTTGTCTTCCAGAAGGAAAAATATTGCGTACACTTCATGTCTATGAAGTTCATCCTTCAGGTTATCATTCATTTTCCTTTCTCCAGAAGTATTTGTTTTCTTGTAACTACAAATGTGGAGGTGCCCAGATGAACTTATTTGCACAAGTTTGGACAGGAAGTACTTTGGACCTCAGCTACGATTTTTGGCATCCTTTGCTCTGCTTGATGCACAACTTCCCAATATGTTTCCATAAGCGCTCCATAAAAGACTGGGGGAAGAGTAATGAACACTCAAAACGATATTTTTGCCAGTTTAAAATATTTCATGAAGAAAAAAAAATAAATCCTACAAAGCCTACATATCTCATACAATCTGTTAAATTTTGTTTGTTGGCCTATAAAAAGTTTGTCACCTTGAGGGCCGAGTTTACATCTGCAAAGGCTATTAACATCAACAGCTGCTATACTGCGTACAAAATGAAGTTACAACACACATCTTAACACTCAGCACTTTCCAGACTGAAATGAGCAATGATACCAGTGCAAGACTGACAACCTTGTTTTATGATGTGGTGCTTCTGGGACAAATTCTCGCTGAGTTATTCCACTCTACATCCATAGTAATTTCATTTACCTGACCTTAGCCAAGGAGAGGGCAATTTACTGAAATTAGTTGGACTTCTACCAGTTTAAATGAAGGAAGAATCCATTTCACTATCTTTCATTTGCAATTGAATTCTGTTCAAAGAATTGAAAAACACAAACCCTATAAATGAGTAACAGCTCTTATTGCCAGGTTGGCTGTTCTGTTTATAGTAACAAAATGAGTTTTACCTCTGTAATCTACTCTCTTGAACAGCTGTTTCCCATTACAGGGATGTTGCCATAGGTAATAGGCTAATGTTTTCTCCTTGTACCTTAACAAAACTATTTCCTATTTCAAACCCTTTTTTGGTAATTAAATAATATACCAAATCAACATGCTCTCAAGTTCTGCCAGAGAAATTCACATATTTCCACATCACAACCAGTGAACTAAAGAAAAAGCAATCCTTCTCAGCTTACAGGTCACCATGAATACAGGCCAGTATCTCTGATCTCCTATTTAGATGTACACACTTTCAAATATGTTTGAAGGTAGACATATGCTGTACAAGCTCAGAAAACTAAGGTATTTCAGACACTTGTGTGTACTTAGAGTGATTTCTCAGCTTAAGTAAAAGTCATCCCTACATTTAGTGCCTGGAAAAACAATCTCTTCAAAAACATTTTTACATCTGACCCATTTACCCTAATGGTAATACACCATATTGCAGTATGGAAAACACAGGTTTGACATCTTCAGCAGTCTTCCAGCTAACACTGCTAGATCCACTCATACCCATTCAACCTTATTTGGAAGGCTACAAAATGTAATGCAAAGATTTGCTGGCATATAATTTAAGCTTGAAAATGTTCCCCCATCTCTCAAGAAAAAAAAAAAGGAACAGCTAAGAGGTCTTGTCTGCCTCTGAATTACTTACTTCAGTAAAATGTGTCATTATGACACAAGAGGCCATTTTTAAGAGCAATTGAAGCAAAATTAACTGCCATCAACATTAATGACATTAATGTTAGTTGTCATGCTCTAAGAGACACTGTAAAACAATCCACTTGATACATTCAGAAAACATAAGAGACATTTATAAAAAAGTAAACTGCAACAAAGGATACTTCCATTCTACTAGACTAATGCAGGCTCTTCGTATTGGGTTGTTGAGGGATAAACAGAAAAGGGCACGGGGTGGCCGACTATTAGACGTGTTACCCTGTTTTTTGCTCTTGGCATATTGCTGGCGTTTTCTTTGGGACAGAGATCCTACAGGCTGGGCTGTGGTGGTACTCATGTTTTGGGCAGCCTTTGCTTGTCTAGCAGCATCGATTGCAGCTTGCCAAGATAGAACAGTTTGCTTCGATGGTGCTGAACTGTTTGACTGAATAGCTGGTCCGTCACCAGGGAGAGGAATTCTGGTGCTACTTGCATAGTTCACCTCTGTGGGACAAGACAAAAAAGTATTTGGTTACAATTTTTTATGCTAGAACGGGTCCCAGTATTTCTGACAAAAAGACTGTTTTTAAGATTTGTGTGATGCTTCCATTGCACACAGACATGGATCTATGCACATACTTGTGTTGTGGTATGTGCAACCAAACAGTAGCAAAAGACGATCAGGAATCAGTATCGTAACTACAAGTTTAATATAAGCATCAAGACACAAAGACCACACTTCTCATTTTGATTCTTCCATTTAACACCTCTTCCTAACTGGATGGCAGCTTTCCTGTCCTCGTGTTTATTCAGTAAAACATACCTACTCCTTAAGATCAACTTTGCTGTAGCACCTTAGCATTTACTACTTCCTCAACTCATTTTGGTCAAGAGAGTAGTTGTTTAAAATTCTTACACGTTGTTCAATTAAGAATAACCAGCAAGCAAGGATGGGGTGGGGGGGAAGTCCTGTAAGCAAGTTAAATCCTGCCCTGTTTTGCATTCTCAAAGGAAAATGCGTGGATGCCTCCCACAAGCGAAAATCCAATGTTGTCTGTGACGAACATGCTCATAAAGCTCTGCCGTCTTTCACGCTAGAAATTACAACCGTGAACTCACTGGTAAAGGACGGGGTTTGGTTTTGCTTTTTCACGACGATTTACAAAATAAACGGCACCTTCCAAATAATAATCAAGTCCTCTTTACGTAGATGACAGCAAAGAGGCAAAACACCACCTCCTCGCGAAGATCCTTCCTCGCGAGCTCTTTGACTAGCGCAACAGTCTACTCCTACATGCACCTGTAGGAAGCACAGGCTCCTGAGTGAGGTTCCAAACTTGAAGATGCCTGGGTGGGGAAAAAAAATGGAGGAACGGCACAATATACATGCTGGGAATTCGGGCTGGCAGGCGGGATGACTCTGAAACGGAGCTACCCGGGCAGGGGAGGAAAACAGCTCCCAGGCGACCGCCGCTCGTCAGGGAGAGGAGAGGCACGGGAAACACAGCCCTGCTGTTCTAGACGGGGGGAACAGACCACGGGAGCGCCGGGGCCGCGCGTGGATGCGGCCGAGGCCGGACCGGCCCCCGCTCCGGGGGCGAGGGGAGGCGGGAGCCA
>VWZF01005837.1:319398-355248 GCA_013396755.1 Sclerurus mexicanus | reverse complement strand
CCGCTGCCAAATCCCTCAGAGTTTGGGCCAACATGACACTCACATCCGGGTGACACGGGATCTCTCCATCCCTAGCAACCCGGNCGGGCGGGGGCGCGGAGCCGCTCCCGAACCGCCCGCAGCTCCGGCACCGCGAATAGACCCGTGCCCGCCGCCGCCTTAACCCCCTCCCGGCCCCGCCAGGTGCGGGAGGAGCGCCCGAGGCACCGCCGGTCGGTCCCTCTCGCCGCGCTCCGAGCGCCGCTCGAGGATCTCCTGCCCGCTCCGTCCTTGCCGGCACCCTCTGCCCTCAGCTCCAGGGGAAGCCCCGAGTTATCCCAACCACGAGCTCCCCGCTCACTTGTTGAAATGCCGTCGTTTCGACGCCACGCGAAAACCGAGGTTTTCAAAGTTTATCCAAATAAAATCATTTGACTTTGAAACGAATTAATTGCGGCGTTACTTTTCAGTTAAGGAGCCTCAAACACTCGTCGAGGTTTTGCCTCGTTAGTGCTGAGACTAGCCCGCTGGTGCCGCGGATCAATGTGGCCGGAGGGGCCGTGAGGTGCCAATGCAAAGGAGAAAACTCGGACAGCTGCATTCACTTACATCATTACAAAAGTGATTAACGAAATACAGTAAGAATTATAGACATGCAAATGCAAAGCAGAACTGACTCTACAAAATTAAAATTTGTTTTCTCCGCAATTAATTTTTTTACATATTTTTAAAGATTACTGCATGGTCGTTTCTTAACGAGCCACAGACCTAAGGGGTTTGAACCTTTATCTTTGACAAAGATAGTATTTTGCTAAGAAAACATTTCACTGAAACTATTTCTACAGTCCCTTTCCTTTACCACTTCCTTTATGTCCCTACTTGCTCTTTCAGCCATACTTCATCCACAATTATCTCCATCTAATTAATAATAAATAACATCTACAGGCAGCAATAAGAAGAAAAGCAATAAAACCTTACCAATATTCTCCAGGGAGCAAGCAAAGAATGCCCAGCCTCCAGCTTTACAAGAAGCCCTCCATTGGGTGAAGCCTATCTATTTTGGCTTTACCTTTGTCAATTAAAGGATTAAAAAAGAAATATAAAGAGCAGGAAGGCTGATTTGAAGAGCAGCCTTCCACAGAGAGAACCCCACTACCACTTCTTGACCTCCATTTTAGCGCTTCTCTTAAAACCTTCTGGCCCAGTGGGCTCAGGTGCTGCAGGTTTGGCTTAATTGGGAAGGCACCACACCCTGTTCCCACAGGTCATTACAGCACAGGTGTTTCAGATTAAACTGACTACTCCCTACTTGGGTACTTGTCTTACATGTCCACAAAAGTAACTGGGACTTCTTTTCTCCACAGTCAGATATTTAGGTGTCAAAAACGCTTGGTAGATTTTCAAAAGTGTCTAAATCGAGACTAGTTGCCTAACAACCACTGAAGTAGGCACCTAATGTGCTCAGCATGCAGAACCTTGGCAAAGCTGGACTCCAGCATCCAAATAATTATTTTTAAAATGAGGCTTATGAAGTTAAACACTGAGGCATCATTGAGAAATTCTTATCTAATAAGGCCTGGATCTAACACAAGCAAAAAAACCATCCCTTAGAAAAGGGTTGCTCCCCTTACAAATGTTTTCATAAATTTCCTGGATTCTGGCCTCTCCAAAGTCTATTTTCTACCCCCAGTCCTTATAACGGGTCACAGCAATATGTGCCTGGAATATGCTATACACAGCCATATGTATTTGGAGGCTACCGAATACTCCTCAAAATCAAACTTAATAAGCTTCCTAATAAAACTATGAAACACAGAGAAAAAAAAAAATTCACAGTTTGCCCAAACCAATCACACATTTCAAAAGCTAACTCTCTCTTTATTGCTAGATAAAATTACCTACTATATTTTCAAAATCAGAAATGGAGTTAAAAAAAAGTCCCTTGAGAAAGTTTTGAGAAAGTATTCAAGAACAGTGATAGTCTTTAGTCAAAAAAGTGCTAATTACTGAAGCCATCAATTCTCCTCTGAACAGCTGTTTCCCTTCTTCTAAAAACTTGTGTCTAATTATTTCAGTAAAATTACATCACTTTTCTGTCACTTTGGTATTAGTTACTCATTCTTGAATGAAATGGACAGTGTACTGTGGATGTTTTGGGATGTGTCCCAGCTACCATAACGTTATGACATTCCGAATGGAAACAACCATTGTTCAGAGAAGAAAGCAACATGGATGTCCCCATCTCTCATACCTCTATCCTACACCATATTCAGTGTACTTCCCTGGTCTGTTATAGAATGGTAGAGCAGGGAATAAATACATTTAATATTATCATACATTTAGTGCAGATTTGCAACTAAATTATTATGATTTCCCTCTTGATAACATTTACTGCTTCTGAGGGATTTATTCTCTGGCAGGAAAAGAGGCAGCCAAAGAAACAGCCTCTTATGGACGTCAGAGGAGCTGAGCCCATGAAGAATTTTGGGGTGTTGTGCCGAAGGATAAACCAAAACTTCAGGCATGATGAATTTGTGGAGTAGAGCACAGCAATACTGTGCAGTGGATCATTGCAGGAAGAAAGAACAAATCCAATTGCAATGCATGTGGGAGGAACTTACGTAACAAATACATAATTTTATAAAATATGGGCAGCTACAGAACCAGCCTAGTCCTCGACAAGGCAGGGATTGTCATTCATGCGGGTTAATCCATTATTAATTCTAATAGTCCAGCTGAAGTTATTACTATGCTAATATATACTAAACTATTACTATCCTTATGCATGGGAGGAACACTGTAATGAAAGACAGCTGTGTTGCAAACAAGGAATTGAAGGATTCATTCTCATCCATACTATATATTTCCTTTTAATTTTGTATATATTTTCAGGTGCCTCCTCTTTTTCTTGCCCAAAGACTTCTGTTTTCATTGTTCTCATCTGAAGTGTGGTAGAGCTACAATTTGAGTTTGAATTTTTATCTATAAAAGAGCATGATGAAGTTTAAATATGTCTGTATATTGTTTATGTCAGATCAGTGAATATCATCTTTCCGACGTCACTACGAGTAAGGGTGACTCTTTAAAGAACTTAAAATAGCACTTTGTTATTGTAGATGTAGTTTATATAAACAAATATAAAATGTGCATATGTCTGAAAACCCATTAACTGGGAATTCAAAAATAGATAAAACTATGAATAAATGGATTTTTAAAATACATTCATCTACTGTAGAATACAAATGATGAGAGGGAGACTTAATTGTTCATGTTATTGACCTTATCCACACTTGAGATTTAATAGGTAAAAGAACTTCCAAGAGGATAGAACACTGAATTTTTATTTGTCCTTTGCAAGAATAGTCTTTTATGGTTTTGCATCATTTTTTTTTATTAATTTGCATGAGCAAAGTATCTAATACTAAGCATAATTTTGATTTTCTTCTCTCCTATTTAGTGCTTGAAAAAAACATTCAAGATACAAGAAACCTACCACACTGAGGTCTTGCCATGTAATCACTTGCATGTAAGCTCACCAAAATTACAAATTTTTGAAAACTGAATATAAATGAAGTGAGTAACACTATTTCAGTCTAGCTGGAGATTTAGCTGTAAATTTTATGAAAAAAATCTAATTGTGAAAACTTGAACAAAAACAGAGAGGGAGGGAGGGAGGGAGGGAGGAGGAGGGAGAAATGGAGAGAAGGCAGTGGGGTGCACAGACAATGCTCTTTTCAATTGTTTGGCTGAGCTACAGCTTCCAGTATGTCTCAGATTGCCCGTGGATTAAAGAAATGGGTGATGCTCTCCAACATTGCTTACCAACTCAGCAAAAGTCCTCAGTTATTTTCCCGTCTTCTCTGCAGAACTTTATACAATGGTACCCAGATAGCAAGGAACAACTGCAAACATGAGTTTGAATTGAACACTTTCTTGTGTATGTCTGCAACCATATTTTTCCTTATCTCTATATGCAAGTATAAACAATGTAATCTGCTTTGAACAGTCTGAAAATCTGTTAAATTTAAAATCCAGTTGGACTTCTTCACAACACATTACTAAGAATGTAATGAAATGTGTTTTCCTGCCTAATTAGATTCTTTGGCTTTCTGTGGCTTCAATTAGGATGCTATTACTCAGCAACACAGTTTATATTCTTCCAGCAGTTCCCTCTCCTAGCTGGAGTTCTTCACTATTTTCAGTGTTTACCATGTCTTTTTACTAACTTGCTTTGACTGAAAATACAGCCAATTAAAAGTTACTGGATATTCTGTTGTTCTTTATCTCAAAGCTTCATTTCCTAGTAGTCAGAAATCAAGATATAATCTTCTCCTTGTTCCCCTCTGATTTACAATCATGGATTGTCTTCACATTTTTCTCCAGTGATCCCCCCTTAGTAATAAATACTTTTCAACCAGTGCATTATCCACCTTCCAGAGCTCTTGCACGCCTACACCAGTCACAGTCATTTGGGGCCCAAGTGATTTGGCTTTGGTGGGCACCAGACTGGGTTTCTAGCCAGAAATGATTTCCAGCTCTATTACTGTGCTAGCAAGGTGAATTGAAGTGGTGACAGCAGGACTACATCACCTTAAATTTAGAGTATCCATATTTAGGATAGAAAATATTTAAACTGTTGACTGCGGGAACACATTTCAAACTGTCATTTAAGTAGATTCAAAATTTTCTCTCAAGAGTTTCATCTCTATTTTTAGTGCTCGGTAGAATGATGATTTCACAGATGGGCAACATAGCCAGCTACCAAAAAAATTCCACTACACATAATTGTGCTCGAAAATGTCACAGTAAAATGGATGGATGACTCACAGTATCAGCACATGTGCCTCATGCAAACAAATAACTTATAAATACAAGCCACACTCCAGTTTCTGCAGTATGTTCTGCTTGTGATGGAGTTTCAAAACCCCGCACCGGAGGCTGGAAGACTACTAAAAACTGCACAGACTTGAGACAAGCAAACACAGTTGTGTGGGGGCTCTCCCACGGCAACTGCAGGAGACAAGAGCCAGGCAGCGGCAGAGCGGGCGGCCGGTCCGACAGTGCCAGCGCCAAGTGGGAATTCCAGCCCCAGGAGCTTCTCCCACCGTGCCTCATGGGAGCTACCCCAGGTACTGCCCAGCCCGAGGGAAAACGCCCTCGGGCAAGAGTCCTCGCTCTTCCTACAGGAGCCCTTTGATTTCTCCCATAAAGCCCCAGTTGTATCCTTTCAAATATAAACTTACACTTTTCAACCAACTTTTTCCTCTGTGCTATCTGGAAGTATTTTTGCCCGAACAAGTAAAATTCGTTAACTCTGTATTAAATATTAACAAACTGGCACAGATATTAGAGAATATGTAAAAATTCATGGGGTTTTACATATGGCAGAGTGCAGAGTGAAATCAAATTCTCAGCTTGCTAATCAAATTCTTCAGTTACTAAACGTAACGCATTACCTGGGGCTCAAAAAATGTTTCTGTCTTGGAAGATACAGGTAACTTGAATTGAGCAAATTCCTGTGTAGAGCCTTTCCTAAATAGATTTTTGAAATTACTATATTCCTTGTCATAAGCAGCCCTTGAAGAAGACTACAGCTGCACAGTTGGGCACACCAAGGTCAAGAAATGTCCTACTTCATTCTGGGGCTGTATCATGACACAGTTTCACATGATCCATTCTTGCTTTTACAGGAATACACACTCTTTCAGTGTGTGAGACAGCCTATACTTACAGCAAGAAACTGAAGGTAAACATTTAATCTTTTCAACCAATTAATTAATTAATGTTTTCCGCGATGGATACAACACAAAATGTATTCCAAACTCATTTTGTTGGGAGGCAATTTTCTACTGCAGCAAAAGCATGCAGCATTTGCCCTTACCCATCTCACAGTAAGTAGGTCTAGCAGTAGGCACAAAGTACTTTTAGAGTAAGGAGGAACTCACAAGTGTAAGAAGAAAGCTT
Source organism: Sclerurus mexicanus (assembly GCA_013396755.1). Taxonomy (NCBI): domain Eukaryota; kingdom Metazoa; phylum Chordata; class Aves; order Passeriformes; family Furnariidae; genus Sclerurus; species Sclerurus mexicanus. Next base: position 349,305 of record VWZF01005837.1, on the reverse strand, counting down.
TCTCCCTGTGCTAATTGGTACCTACCGGAGAAAATGTAGTCATGTCTCTTTGTTGGTGTAGGCAACCCACACTGAAACAGGAGCCACAGATAATTAGAAAATCACAGGCCTACGGAATGAGGGGAGAGTCGCAGTAACTGCATTAGAGACTGGGGGAAACAAGTCTAAACTGCAACTGAAGTGAAACGCAAGTCTAGATTTTCAGCTCTGGAGCAAAAGTTCAAGGTAATTTTTCTTTAAAATCTGGCATTCTTACAAGTAGATCCAATGAGCTGCACTACTCACACGAGTAAAGGATTGCAGCTAAATAATTTAGAAACTGTGGTATAATCTCAATATAAAAGATATGACAGTAGTTTTTTAAGTACCTCACTAGGCAGAACTGTCTATGGACTGTCACATAAAGATCCCACCTTTGGCTTTAACATTAGTGCCTTGTATAAGTGTTCAGTCTTCATTTTTGTGAGTATCTAAACACACGTATGAGTTGTATATTATTCAAAAATTCATTTCTCTCTCTCTCTGAATGTAAGATATCCAGATTTCTACCCTACCAAGAATTTTTCTTCCTGGTTTTATGGTAACATTAACCAAAACACAGAACCATGTTAGGTCAAACCTCTGACAATGGTGCTTTCACTGGAATTCAAAGAGTTTGAATGGACAAAAGCATAAACAAAGAAGCAAAGTAAATATCCTTTCATATCATAAGACTTTACTGTGTAGCTCTTGACAACACAAAGACCAGCTTAATAGACTAGGGAATCAAATCCCTATAGAAAAGCGCTGAGGGATCACACTAGTAGTAGACAAGGCAACAGAGGAGCTTTCAATCAGTAATAGAGTAGATGCAAATAACAAAGTTCCTTTAGGAACAACAGACTCTCTCTTTATGCTTTTCAGCTGGCAGGTGCAATTATCAAAAGGTGCTTGTGAAATATGCCTTGTTACTTAGAGGGTTTGGGGTTTGGTCTTTTTTCATCAGAGACGCCACAGCCCAAGCACATCAAATGAGGATGTGCTGTGATGTGTTTAATTTAATGGAAATATTCCAGTTTTGCATCGTATTAATATTTCTAAAACAACTAGCAAATGCTGTCACACTTTTGCTTTCTTCTGCATGCCCTTGAAGCTAATTGAAAATCAGTGAGTGCAGCCAAATCTCAATATTTTATAATCACCTGCCTCACACAGTTGGCTTGTTGATGCAGTTCACTTACAGCTTTGAACTTGAGTGTAAAGCTCCTTTCAGTGACTGTGGAACTGGTGTCTCAAAGTAGGGTGTCATTTCCCAGTGAAGGGGCTGTATCCTAATATGGGGATTGCCTTGAGACAGCTGGCAGACATACTCTGCAATTTAAACACAATAAAGATCTATTATGAACGCAAAATAAAATTTAGGTTGGGGTGGATAATGTCTTGGGGCTTTGCCAGTTTGTTATTGTAGAGCAATTCTCCTAGCACTCTTCTGTGCACTCTTCAGCTATGAAAGCACTGGACACTAATGTCTTCAGTCATTTAATATGAATGCTGCTGGTTTGGCAGGTTTTTTGTTTGTTTTTAGGGGGTTTTGTTTGTCTTTTGGGTTTTTTTTTTGCCCAGGATCTTTATTTCCTGTGAAATAAAGGGATTATTCCTGAAAATGACTCTCACTAGATTCAGTAAGATTTTTATCCATTTCTATGTCTGAAAGGTTTGCATCATCAAATAAGAAACTAGAGATTATGGCTATGAAAATATGTAAATAAAAGCAAAGAGGCAGATGCCAAAGCCATAAAAATTACTAAGGCATAATCTGTGTTTGCTGTTCCATATAAATACACATTTAAAAAAACAAAAACAAAAAAAAACCAAAAAAAACCAACAAACACAAACAAACCCAACAACACAGAGTACAATCTCAAAATTTATTTCCAGCTTCTAGCTGATTTAGTAGATGAGGCTTTTTTTGTTTTGTTCTCTAGAAAGGCCAGTGATTGAGCTTATTTATAAAATACTCTCTAGTATGCCCCTTTAGAGCTAATACATGTACCTAGCAATATAAAACATACTTGAGGGCCCCATGCATACGAAATCCCATTCTAGAGTCACACAGTGTGGGCATGTTACAGCCACACCTTGTATTTTATACAGTCTTCCATAAATTCCAGCAAAAATACGTCTAAAAATTCAAGGTTTAAACAAAGTTGAAAAACACCATTATTTTAAAAATCCTAGCAAAGACTTTCTCTCAACTATCAGTATTTTTGAAATTTCGATGTCTCAGAGGAACCTCAGAGCTGCTTTAGCCCTCAGTACACTGTGTCCTCAATGGAAATACAAATGATTGTGACCTTGGCCAAGGAGATCCCTGGATAATGATACAGTTTCCTAGCATCTTGCACTCAGGCATATACTTGAGGAGTCTCCAAGGTAGGTCAGATATTAGAATCGCTCCTGATGTAGTCCTAGATTGCCACAAAGTAAAGACATCTGCAAAGTACCTCTTTCCACCAGTGTGGTCTCTCCACAGAGCAGTTCTATCTGAAGAACAAGTTATAGTTGGAAGTTTTCTTTCACAGTGGGAAGGAGAAAAAAGAGCTCAAATATTTCAGGTGCTTTTGAAAACAATTGGCAAAAAAAGGACTGCACATCTTTTATTGCTTTTGGTATCTGACACAAGGAAGGTGGCTAAGGCTGCCTTCCCTGCTGCCCGAACTCCTGAACGGTGTCTCTCCCCTGGGAATGCAGGTCCCGGGTACACACAACGTACACACCCCCCCAGAGAACACTCGCTCTGTTCAGGGATTGTAACGAGGCATTACAATGTTCCTCACTTGTGGCAGTGAGGAATGGTGTTGCAATGCCTGGCACTTAGAGCTTCAGAACTCCAGAGAGAGCAAACGGAACAGGGACTTCAAAAAACGGTGGCTGTGAGCCTATTTTTTAGAATAAGCTGTTAGACTACTTAGAAAACATGGGAAATCAAAGTATATAAAACCAGACAGGAATGCTTCTTCATTAGGTTGGATCTTTGTCAAAAGTCTACACTGTAAACACACGTGAAATATTCTTTTTCCCCATCCTTCAAATCTAATTTTTCTTTCAGATACCGTTTTCAATGTTGTAACTTCTTCAGAAACATTAGTTAAATTACATTCAAATATAAAAGTTTGGGTTTGGAGTGTGTGTATAGAAAATGGATCTGATCTTGCCCCTGGTGGAGAGGTGCCCAATGTAAAACCAGATGCTGTGTTTTCCAAGTGCATTAGCTGATACACTCTACAGGAGGACTTTTGGCTTCCTAGAAATTCAGCACATTAGCTGAAAAACGCAGCAATTTAAGATTGTTTTTTACCTCTGCCTAAGCATCCTGCTTACAAACAGATTTACCTTTTGGCAAGCAGAATCTGGATCTTTTCAGTCTGTGCCTGTTGCATCACCAAGCACCACCTTCTCTGCTGTTCAAATGAGCCAGCAATGCAGCAGTGGCCTGGGGGCAAAGGCTGACTCAGAATCACTGAAGCTAAACATCAATGCTTCCCCTAAATAGGCAGACACTTCAATATCATTGACTTCCATGAGATCTGGTATTTCTTTCAATCCAGCCACATCCAGGGCTAAATAATGAACAAACCAGGAGGTGGGGCAAGGAAGGAAGGACAAGGGATTGCGAGAGCATGAGAAAGATCAGCTATTCTAGGCATAAAAGAAGGATAAGACTGATGTGGATGACTAAGAATGTCAAAAGAGCTCTTGAGGAAAAATAGAAGGTATATGACATATGTAAGAACATGAAATCTGAAGAGGATTAAGAGAATTATGAACTGGAACTGAAAGCTGTAAAAAAGCCCCAAACCCAAAACCAGCACTGTGTAAGGCTGCCAGAATTGACAAAATGAGGAGAGTGCAAAGAAAAACAATAAAGGATCTCGAAATGCTTAAGTGATGTGAGGATCAACAAGGAATTAGCTACTGACCTGTTAACAGAACCTGTGCATGAGAGGACTTAACAAAACAACAAGGTAAAACCAGAAATGTAAATGCCCATTTCTATTTAGTATCCATGCAATAAATTGAGATGCCAGAAAAAAAGAACACACTTTCCAGAGGAGGACATTGTATAAAAAAAATTTTAAGAGCAATAAAATAAGCTATAACCTTTGTGCCACCTAGAATAACAAATAGCACAGGGAAGCTGTGAGGCTACATTATTTGTGACAAATACACTTGAAAGAAAATTTCAAACAGACCCGTTAAGAGTGATTTTGCAGAAAGAGCTCAAAATGAACACAAAAAATAAGTGAATGCTATTTCAGCCCTCAGAAACTAAATCTGAGAGAGCCAGGAAAGCAGAGATGACTCATTATAACCCGAGTGTCCAGACTGATCCTATTGATATCAAAGCATAAGATCAGTAACCAGCTATAGCATTAGGAAGACATAAAAAGCATTTCATAGCAATCCACAACAGGACAACCCTTGCAAATATAGGATGTTTCAATCTTCATTTTCTAGTTTTACTTTGAAGAGAAGTCGGTCTGAGACAACACTTCACAATCTCCCCCTAGCTTCTGTCCTTTTTGTTTCCCCACAGAAACCAGTGGCTCACTCCTTAGGCAGAACCAGTGGGGAGCAGCAGGACCCATGTTCTCAATGGAAATCTTAGTGAAATCTCATGGCAGATCTGAAAGAATGTGTGTTTCAGGATCAGTCGTGAGCCCTTTTCAGCATGATAAAATAACTGCAAACCTGAAAGATCTTCACATCAGGGTATTTACCTCATATTCTCTTTCCTTTTTGCATAAAACGTCAGCAGGCCTATCCACCATCTGATCACTGGCCTTGGTTTTAGCAGCAGGAAGGAAGGAACTCACTGACCCTCTTAGATTCATGAAATATTATAAGACAAAATTGATGAATGTGATTTTTTAGTTTTAACTTAAAGTTAGTTGAATTAAACCTTTTGTATCAAGCAAGTAATTTAGTCCAGGAGAGGAAAAGAGAGAAGCTACTGCCTTCTTGGCTTCTCCACACCCCAGCATGCAGAAATACTGTTTAGTTTCTTTGATTAATTAATACATCTTCTGCCCTGAAGAGGTTGTTGAACTCATGTCTGAAGCCTTAGAACTGCCAAAATAGGCTGCAAGATACATTTTGTCTAACTAGTCTCTTGTCAGGTTCAGAATACTTCTGCCCAGATTTTGCACGCTAAATAAACTCACCACTATTCAACTTGCATTTCTTTTTCTCTGGAGGTACCCGACTTTCTGAATGCACATTCAAACAGCCTCGTGGTTTTTCACCTTTATGTCCTTGAATGCTGCTTGATATAAATGTCTCTGGATGTGCTTCTTACCTCCTTACTGCCCTTCCCCAACACCCTCTCCTGTCCTGTGTTTCAGGCTGTGCTGAAGCTACTGTGGATGCTCTAGTTGATAACATTACATTATAGAGATGCATGCCAAAACTCTTCGGCCACCACCCTCCCTGCTGATGTCAGCATAGCTGTAAGAACAAGGCTAGTTAGCTAATTGCTTTACAGAGCAATCACAGGCAAGGCAGAACCTGGAGCCAAGTGTTTTGCTGGAGCAAGCAGGCAAAATGCCCTGGAAGACATCAATTCCATAGGGCCAGAATTCACCCTTGCAATGACAGCACGAAGGTTTCTGTGTGTGCTTCTGAAACCAAAGAACAAGGTTTCGGAAGGTTTGCATCCCACCCAAGCACAGCAGTAATTGTCTGTATTAAGCTGGATTTTAATTGCCATCAATCTGATGGTCCATGGGCACCCCAAGTCAGTAGCTTTCATTGCTTTATATTGATTTTATCAACATCAAGAGAAGTTATGCATTTAGGATAAAATCATGGAATTACTGAAACCAGAGGGAGCTCTGCTGCTAATTTATGTAGTGATAGGACTTAACTTTCTGCTGCAGGGAGTATTCCAGCAACATAGTGAAGATTAAACAGAAGAGAACTCACTGATGTTAAACAGCAAGTCAGCGACAGTGAACAAGCAGGTGGATCTCAGATTCATGTTTTTAATAGTCTTATTTATATCAAAGAACATGTTCCATAAGGTTTGTCTTGAAAGATTCTACACAATGTGAAATAAATCATGTCAAAACTTATTATCTAAAGATTGCACATTTTAATATTAATTAGTTTTTCATGTAAGGGGGAAGGATAAAGGTAAATACCTCTATAACAAATTAAAAGTGGAAAATTATGTAGTGCTATTGAAGTACAGTAATTCAGAGACAATAAATTAGGCACATAGTAGAGTAACTATTCTGAATCTGTGATTAAACCATGTTGGTTTTGAGTTCTCCTGAAGATTAATTTGCTTTTGCAAATTATTAATAACTAGCAAGATGTTTTGTTTTAATTTGTCATCATTTGGCCTCTATACAAACCACAATAAACCTTTAAGTAGTAATACAACCCATAACCCAGCTTGCACTCCTGTGTGCAGGAATTCCAGTGTTCACTGATCACTGAATTAAGCACTTCAAGAGAAGTAGTATTCAAATTCTTACTGCAGCCAACTTAATTCTTACCAAAAAAGTAAGTCATTTGAAGTCATTCATTAAGTAAGTCATATTCTAAGTCATCTCCACTGCTACAGGGTTTTCTTTTAAGATATAAGGCTTAATTATTTAGAAAACATTTTTATTTCTCAATGACATATGCTTGGGGTTTCGTGAGGAGAACAGTACAGTGTCAGATATTATTTTTAAATTTTCCAAGGACACTTTTGCAGCTTGGAAGGAGAATTCAATACCAAAATTCAGCTTGACAGAAAGAAAGCTGAATTGTGCCAAATCTGAACAGCGTAAATGGAAGGACCAAGGTAATTATTTGTCTGTCAGACCAACAGAGATCCTGGGCAAAATAATAAAAAAGCCAGCACTGGAATTTTTAAGTAACAGTAAGGAAGGAAGGTAATATAATTCATACAAGTTGGCATAGGACAATGGAAAATAAATCTTTCAGACCACTTTGCCCCTTTTCTCCTTTTGAGACTAAGAGATGTTTTCATAAAATAACCTCATTAATGTATTATATTTAGATTTCTCTGTGGTATTGACATGACCTTTTGATAACTAAAAGAGGATGATGTACAATGGTGTATGGTATACAATGTATGAAACATGGTCTGATGTGCCTTATGAAGAAAGTGTGAACTGTGGGCCCGCAAAGGACTTTGCACCACCGAGTATTTTCCTGAAGGCTCAGTTCTCTTTCAGTCATAGCTCTTGGACATGCTACAGTGATTCATTCACAAAATTACATAGATCAAAATAGACAGTCACAATAGTCTCTAATGGGCTTAGAATCTACAGCTCTATACTTTATGTACTGTCATGTGGAATCACTGTTAAGTGAAGATCATTCTTTTAACATCTTTCCAAGGCACAAATTAATGGTTCAGGTATCGTATATCATATATCATACATTCAGATGCTATTACTGGAGATGGGAAAGACTATTAGTGGGTAGATATGTTTGTGTCATTTTTATAAAAGAAACTGAAATTTCTTCTTTGAACTGAACTTTAATTCCTTTGGTTTGTATTTTGAGTTTCAGAAAATAAATAAACTTAGTAATGTCATGAATTAAGAAGGAAAATGAGAAAAAAAGATCAATACAGGAAATGCAGTAAGTCTGATAGATGTATAGACCTTCCTTTGCAGTGTATTAATGCATCAGTATCTCAAGAGAAACCTTATGTTTCATTACAAGCAGATATATTTATCTTCTAGAAAGCACAAATCCTAGACCCTTTAAGATTTTATGGAAAGTATTCAAAAACATACAGAGAAAAAAGGAGGCCAATTCTTGAACGGAGCTCCTCCTAGAAAGATGCAATAGAATTTTTCGCCTTTACATTCAATCACTTCATTTCAGCTAAGCAACCAAATACTCGTCTCAGTCTGTGAAACTCTGGTCTAACAACAGTCCCATTACAAAGGCCAAGCATGTAAGAGTACCTGAGGAACTCCCCAAAGTAATTTAGGCATAGAAGCTCACGGTGTAACTCAGGGAACACGGGTCTCACACAGACAGCATTTCATTCAGCTGAGCTGGTGGGAAGTAGAAGAGCTACAAAGCACAAGAGGCAAGAAGCAAAAGAGTTATCAGCATTAGCATAAATAAACCCAACCTCAAATGACAAAATACCTGTATCTGTGTGCTCTGTTAGGTTAAAGGAACTTTGCATTTGTGAAAGAGAATAAGAGCTTTGCTGTGAGAAGGTATTTCTCTCATGCTGAATTGCTGTTGTTGAAGGGGTTCCCATCTAGAAGGCATAAACCCTCTGCAGAGCACCCTCTGATCCTTCACTGGGGCGAGCTTCCCTTCTTCATAGGCTGGCAGCCTGTTAAAAAATTCTTTTGACTGTGATAGGTTTGCAGGTTTTGTGCTTTATTCATGCATGATTTATTTATAGAGTATCTACACTGCATTGTACTTTATTTACTCTTTGTCTTCTTTTTTCTCTTTTTAATTACTTTTTATTAAAGTTCTCCCAAGCTTACTGTGATTGCCTAATTCATTTGGGGCAGGTGCATCAGAGGTAATTTGTTCCCAGCTCTGGAAGTCAGAATATGAATCGGATTTTTGCAGGTGCTCAGCTAAAGGTGTGGCTCATGACTTTGCTGGGGACTGGCTGCATCAGCAGTTCAGAGGCAGCAGGATTTACAATTTAAAAATGCACTGAAAGAGGGGGAAAGATGTCATATGACAGAGAGCTGGGACTTTCTCCTCTCATGTTTAAATTGCCCACTTCACTCACAGTGCAGAAGATACAATCTAATACATCTGTGCACATTAATGCTGAGCTAAGTTAAACTGATTTTAAAAAGATCACACACTATGTGTTTATGATGCATATTGTACTTTTCTTAAAATAATGTTAAAATCCAAATTTCATCTAAATTATGACCACGCAATGACAGGAAAACTGACTAGAAACAGTTTCTTGATATATAAATATGATGTGTTTAATTCCTTTTACTCCTGAAACAGCCAGAGGAATACAGTGAATTGATTTTCAAAAAGTAGTGAACTGTTACTTTGTGATTACACCTTTTTCCTGTTCCCAAAACAGCTGTAAAGCTACTTCATCTGCTACTGCCTACTCTCATTTCCAAACTCACATTTTCGTGGTCACAGCACTGTACATTTGCAGAGGAAATAAAAGACATTTTCCTGAAGGTCTCTTTTAGAAAAAGCTTTTTGGGGCACAAATTCAAAAAAAATCTGGGGAAAAAAGGAAGTTTCCCATCATTTCTTCATACATGTTTTTCAGTACTGAAAAAGTGAAGTAATAAAACCTAAGAAATAGGCATAGACAGAAAGCACTTAAATATGTACAGAAATAATAAAATGTGACTAAACTATCCCTTGAGTTCCTTAAGAGTCTCTTTCTGGCAATTTTACACACCATAAACACTCCCTTCTCCAAAAAATAGTTTCATATATGTTAGGGAGTCAATCATGTGAAAAGGGGTAAAAAAGTGGATGCCAAATAGGGCTGATCAGTCTACTGTGCCTTTAATTTTAGAATTGTTGTGGCTGTATTTTCCTCTTTTTTCAAACACAGGAATGTCCCACCGAGCAATCTGTCATCTGGATACATCCTCAGTTCTTTCCCATTGACAGCAGTTATTTAAAGCTGGGAATTAACACAAAATTGCAGGGTTTAAATTCTCCATCAGCTGTTAATTAGTATCTATTACGTCTAATAATTTTGGAGTATTTTTAAAATAGATGTTGTCTATGTGTTTTCCATTATCTTTTTCTACCCTTTCTCAAACTAAACAAGCTTCTCATTCAGTCTGTGTGTATCTGACAATACTGAGTGTAAAGGAGAGTGAGGGAGATAATAATCCATGTTATCATATTGCCAGATCTCTACCCAAAAATGTCTCACAGATGAATGAACTTTTTTTAGCTATTTAATGGCTTCAGAAAAGTTAAATGACTGTTTATTTTTCCTGCCTCTCAACTCCTCTCTAGCCGCTGTGGTTCTTTGTCAGGTCGTTCCTCAAACTGCATTCCCAACAGCAGGCTCCACTGGCACCTCAGTGTGTGTGTGATTCTGATGTTTAGTTACCACGAGGAAATTCATTCTTCCATTTGGTTCTCTGAATGTTGCTCCATGTCCAGAAAGAGAAGCCTTTATTGAAGAAACTAAACATCCTCGCTTAGTACAACTCCTATCAGGTTTTATTCGAACTAGGAATTCATGCAGAAATTGTGATTAATTTGTGATTAACTCTGACACCAGTGAGGCCAGTCTGAGAACTGGCCATTTTCATTTATCCTGATTCTGAACTGGATGAAGAACTGGGCTTAAAATCCCAAAGGATGTTTGACTTGGAGCTCACCCTGCACATTAGTCTGGAATGGAAATACAATGCAAAGCTGGGGAGTAGTCATAAGAATTAAACTTTTCTTAACTGCCTTAGAGGAACGTCTCAGGATGTTTTTTGAGCTCAGCTATGAAATTATTGCCTGACCTGAATAAAGCTGCTGTTCATAATCAAGAAAATGCAAAACTCTTAAAGAATTGTATTCTCCAGGAGACTGACTCTCACTTCAGCAGGAGAGTGAACACAAACCATCACTATGAACAATGGCACTGAAAGGTTCATTGTGTGTAAGAAATAAATGTATAAAATAATCCTTTTTTGCTATTGGCTACTCATGGAATACATTTGTATGTCCAGCCATTAGCACACCCCAGTAAAGCACAGTTCCACAGAGAAATGAAACAGATGTTTGTCAACTGGGATTTGTAAGTGACTGTATGGCTTGAATGGCATTGTCAAAATACATTTCCACTCTTATGGCCCAGGAGCATAAGAGTGACTTGAAAGCTGAGCCATCATGTTCTGTGGGGGTTTCAGTCAGAATACTATAAAATGGGTGCAAAAGATAAAACCAGAGTTTTTACAAAAGGACAATCATAAAGCACTAAGCATTTTATATTAAAATATGGCAGCATTAGGAAACTGATATGGGTTTATCCCCTTAAAGTTGAGCAAAAAATCCATACTGTTTGTGTGACCAGAACACAGTATTCCAAACTCTTTTGCACATTGCATACAGAGCATAGTACAACAGTGTATCTGATAGTGGTAAGAGCAGACAAGGCCAACAAAGAATTTATTAAATGACCTTCTAAACATGAAAACTAGAGGGATTATATTTCAGAATAGTTGTGTGGAGATTTATGTCTATAAAATTACTAAATTACCTTCATCTGCCTGCATCATCTGAGAAGGGGTGCGTCTGTAAATACATGAGCTGCCACTACATCGCAAGGCTTTATACAGGGAAAAAGCAGTAAGCGAGGTTGGGTTTGAAACTGAAGCAAATATGAGACTCATAAACCAGCAAAAGATCCTGAAAACAAATTTTGCCATACAACTGTATTTAACTTTAGAGCGTTTGTGATAACACTTATGTATTGAATTTCACGCTACACAGAACAAATACATAGATTGTTTCTCACATATCAAATATATACTTGTTAAAATTAAATGTTCTGAAAAATATGGATCCTTTTTCTGTACTTCTTCACTGAAATCCATGGAGAAAAGAACAGGATGGCTTTTCCTTGGAAGAAATGCCTTTAAACAAGGATACCAGGTCTTCACTGAAGAGACAGAAGAGTCTCAAACTCTTCAGGGAATGGAAAATAATCACCTCGGTGGTGGCTGTCCCATTTCCACCTATGCCACCAGAACAAACTGGAACTTGAGTGCCACTGGTTTTCCCCCATCCCTTCACAAGCACATCTCAATCTTATCCTGGTGAGGAAACGGAGCAGGCTGACCTACAGGATCCTTCCCTCACTCAATTGCAATTCTGTGCTCTCTGCAGTGATGATGAGAGAGCTAATTTATGAATGGCTGGGTCACAAGAGAATTAATGTACCACAGCAATGGAGCACAATATGCAGATCGGAGAGGGAGGAAGAATGTGGAGCTCAGCAAATCACTTCTTTCTCATATAAGCTGATGCTCAGCTTAGAGGAAAACCATCCTAATGATGCAGCTGATGTCTTGTTAGAAAACATCCGAACTGTGACCAATTTTTCTTGACAAGAATTTTTATTCTGTATAAAAATGAGATGCTTAGTCATATGGAAAATAAAGACTAAATCAGTGATGTAATTTCATTGAATGATGGAATTTCAAAAAGGTGGGATTTTTCTTTCATTGTAAAGAAAATCTTTCAACAAATCTATTGAATCAGGCCATTAATAAGCCTCTTTCCCATCAGTATCAAAAGAGAAGTGAGAGCACAGTGCCTAAAGGATAAACAAGGATATAAGACCTTTTCTTACTGTTTTAAAATTCAAAGTTTCCATGTCCCTGCATAAGGCTGTATGTGTATGTTCATGCACAAATAAGAGTGACAAGCAACAAATATCCTTGACAATTTTTAGCCTCTTGCTGTACACAAATGAAGGGCAAATATAGAAGAAAATGTAATGTGTCAGACATCAACACACTTGTTTCTCCCCGCAAGATACATGCTAGTTCTCCATAGGGAAATCTGCAGGAAAGTAATTCTCCAAATAGAATGCAGACTTGCTGATGATTTAATACACAGATCTAAGGGGGGGGCGGGGGGGGCAGGGGGAAATGACCTGAATTAGTTAGGACAAGTTTTAACAGCACCAAGGTTGGTAAGTGAAACCCCAAGACAGGGGAACAGACGAAGGGACTGTTTGTTGTCTCCCACAGGTCTTTGCCATCGTCCCTCTGAAAATGAATTTGCAGTTTTCCCTTTGCATGCAGTGAAAAGGAGGCTGCCAGAGAAAGGCCACTGTGCAGAGGGGGCTGAGAGCACATCCACACACCTGTCTGTCTCTTTGCAGAGCTTTTCTTTCCAGGGCTGTCTGGCTAAGCCACCTATACGGTGTCTGTAGGAAGCCACCTGGATTTATGTGTTACCATATATACCAGAATGTCCTAGTGTCAAATATTGCCTAGTGTGCAGGGATGAAAAATCGTGTCACTTCTTGGGCAGAATATATATATTTGGTTTTCTAAAGCTTTCCGCTTGACTTAATACACTGGACTTCCCATAAGCTACTTGGAAAAGTGGTACAAGGGAGAAAAAGTCTAGAATTTATTGCACTTATAGTTATGCTGCTGTTTTGGAAGTTTTCTTAAAGTTTAATAGACTCTCAACAAATCTATTTCTTATACTTCAGTTCATATCTCGTGTCTCAAAGAGCAATCATAATGAAATCAGAATGTTTAACACTCCAGTCTTACTACTCATTGCATGACTTTGGTTGTACACTCAAGAAAATATGTGTATCTGTCTCCTATACCCAAGAGTCACTGAGATGCCCATGTATCTGTTCTGGAGGTGCTGTATAACTGCAGTTATACACCTCTGTCAAGAGTCCAGAAAAAGCATTCAAAAAACCTCACATCTAGATTTTATTACCATTGCCACCCTGCTAGACAGCTCCTAACCAGCAAACCTTTGTACTTTGTCTTCTTCTCAATATTTCAAAACACTTTAAAAAAAGTGAATGGACTAAGCTTCTAATCCTCCTTTTTAATATAAATCAAAATCACTGCATTGTATGTGCAGATGAGGCACTGAGAGATGAAACAAGTTTTATTGCTGTCACAGATGTGGGGTAAGAATAAACCCCCAAAATTTCTACCTTTACTTCATTTGCTGTGATCTGTCCCAGAGTACAATGGTATAGCATAATAAAGTATGACGATTACATGGGCTTTTCCCATAAATTTTCATTTGCTCATATCCTTTATGACCAGCAGAGTGTAGTCAATGAAGAGCCCAGAAAGACAGAGAGCTGTTTTAACTGAAGAGTGAGACATAATCCAGAGAAGGCTGTGATCATCTAGTTTGCAATTCTGATTCTCAGAAGCTTCTCATGGTGATTTTTTACTCCTTTAATCAAACCTGACTCAGAGAATGATGATATCACCCCCACTGCTGCTGTTCTCACTATGAGCATTGTCCCTCAAAAGACTATTAATGAATAACTGGTGGTAGCTGTCAGCTCAAGAAATCAAGTGTTACACACTGTTGTAGAGACAATGTGTCTGTGTGCCTTCTTCAAGCAGTGAAATCTTAAAAGACAGAGGGGAGTTAGAGGGAGAATGATCTGAAGAGTTTGTGTCATTTCTCATGGAAAGCAGCTTGGAGCAGCGCTCCCAGGGCAGCCACATCTGTGGAACACCATTCCAGAACTCTCCAAATCATACCTGGTCCAGAGAACCTGAGAAGTAGGTGCAGGGCCCATGATATAATGCTGTCATGTGCCAAAAACAAAGAAGAAAAAGAGAGCAAAGGGAGGTATGATGCACAGTAATCTCTGTGAATCAACATCATTTCCATACAGTAAAGCAAAGGAAAAGTGGGATGATTTCAGACAAAGCAGGTGAACTTTTGAGTCATAAGCATTTTTATTCAAAGATCATAGTAAAGAATGAGAGAAACACAGATTTCATATTGACAGGGAAGCACAGGAGATTAAATGAAAGCTTGTACCCTAACTTTGGTGACAGCAATGAGTTAATCTGTTTCTTGCATAACACATTTGAAGGGTCTGTCTTAGATGATCCTGTCAGAGCTATTAATCTCCTTCTGGGCAGGTCTAAGCACCCACTGGTTTGGAAGTTGAGTCAGATTCACAACAGAAAGGACAATGATTTCACCACTAATCTTTCTTTTAATAAACTAGACTCATGGAACAGTATCAGCTGAAAAGGACCTCTGAAGTCACCTGGTTCAATCCCCTGCTCAGAGCAGAACCATTTTAGATCAGGTTGCTCATGGCCTTGCATAGTCAAGTCTTCTCCATGTCCAAAGATGAATGGGGAAATGGGGCTGAGCTTCACGAGGCTCATGTCAGTGGATGTCTGTAGACTGTTAACATCCCTCTGCGCATGCACCATGTTTTAGCTTTTTTAATATATGCATACCACTTTTACTTTGTTCAAATGAACACAGTGTTAATCTCAGTCACCATAGGAAGATGTATGGTGGAACTAAAGGGATTACAGCTCCCTCTCCTTCAGCATTACCTGGTCACATGATGCATGAGAGCCACACATCCACCTACATGCTAATTGCATCTGACTGGAATCAGGCAGAGGCGATTCTTGGAGCCAAATCCTTGTCTAGTATAAAATACCAAGGCATATTCAAGATGAACCAACTTCTGCCATTTTAGAAAAGCTAGAGATCTAATCCAAAAAGCATCTTCAAAATTTGTTTCTGCTGTCACTGAAATGAAAGGGAAACTCCACAGCATTGTTACTTCCATTGCTGCAACACCAGGTACATCTAGACAGGGAGTGTGCACTTCAGTATGGATTCATAGCTAGTCCATACATTATTTGTGCTGTGGTAATGTCAGAAATGTTTCGGGCAGCATCTGTATGAACAGGAACGCAGACATCCTGCTTCAAATGACTTACAGTCTAAAATATTAATGCCTACATCTTCAGCTGACACTTTACTACAAGCTAAATCTTCTCACTCTTTAAGGCTTCACTCTTTTCCTCTTTACAGTACAAAATGCCCTGTTTCTTCCACTGCAGGGGACACTGACCTTACCCCAACCAGCACATATAAAATTAAGTGTTGTTAGGAGTGATCTCAGGGGTCAAAGTTGATGGCAGTGCTGGAATGGCAGTGAAGTATTGACCATCTCACTGACAGTGCTTTTCCTTCTCAAATCCTAAACTTTTCCACTCCTCTAAAAAGAAGAAGGTAGCCCCCAGAGAGGAGCCCTTCCACCCCACTGAACAACTCACTTAACTGCATAACTTCTAAGCCATAAACCACTTGAGTAATCCCACTGCTCAGCACGGGATAAAAGGAGAAAATAGCATTAAAGATTTAAAGTAAAGAACACAGCAAACTCAAATGATAGCTGTGCCATTCACGTCATTACAGCAAGGGTTTGTCAGCACTTTCATTATAATGCTCATTTCTCTGCTGTCACTCCAGGCTAAAATTTGGCAGAGCATAAAACTTAAAGCCCAGACAGACACAATAGGAACACAACAAAAAGGAAAGCAAAGGTTTCAAGGACAGCATCCTAAGATACCTTCACATGTCAGGAACAAACTATCCCACAAAGCATAATTCAAGAAGTTAAGCTGGGAAAACTATCCCTTCTCTCATTAACATGGTGTACTAGAGAGGGGGTTGCACTGAAGGCACAGTGAGATATATTGTTATGAAACTACTATGAATGGCTTAAAAGATCCACAAGGATAAGTATTAATATGATAATTTAAGTTAAATTTATGATGCAGTACAATGGAAATAAGTAAACTAGAAAGAAAAGGCAGACCACACACAAATATTACATCTGAACAGTAGAGATCAGACTTCACTTTGGAAATGCAGGAAAATATGTCTGCTTGGACTTGTTTGAGGAGTGGCAAACACCACTAATATAAGAGATTTATTTCAAGCAGTGTAGAGTACCTTTCTCCCTTCCTCCTTTCACCATTGAGATTGTTGCTCCAGCATTCCAAATGTCCAAAATTTCCAGAAGAAAACAGGACTGAACATAGGACTAAAATATCTCTTAGACTCCAGTAGTAAGTCTTACGTTGTGGGGTGGCATGAATTAGTACTGCCACTGAAGGAAATGATCTCACTTGCCCCTCAGTTCCACTCCCTGAGTTTCTTTGTCCGCCTGGTACCCATATGGAATGAGCCAGAGTAAAGAACTGAGAGTAGAACTAAGCTTTGATAGTGAGCTGGTTTTAGTTTGGACAAAGCCCTGACCAACCTCATCTGAGAACAGTACTGATTCCTGTTTTCAGCAGGAGGCTGGGCTGAGTGACCTCCTGAGATCCCTTCCAGCCTGTGAGAATCTCTGTTTTTCTGGATCAGCTCATGGACCACTTCTTGCAGTAACAGAGCTAGCTAACGCTAAGATAAAGTGTGCACAGATTACAGTATTAGTTATTGGGTTTTATATTTTTGAAAAGTTTTTAAGGGGTTTAATGCATGGTTTAATCACTCCCCATCTTTGTCAGAAAGTGCTGTGGGACTTAGCACAAGCCATTTTAATTTTGTTTCAGCATCAATGAAGATGTTCTTATCTTTAGAAAGCACTTAGAGATGAACTGTACTATCTATGCAACATATGATTGCTATTATTATCTCAGTAATTTTTAATGAGGGTTTGAAGAATTCAAGTAAGTCAAAAAAGAGAGTGCCTATTTCTCATATCTCATTAACTTTGAATTAGTTATAACAAAGATTGTAAGATAACAACTATATAGGTCACCTAATGCCATTGACTTTGTAAGGGTGACATCTTCCTTGACTTCACAAATGAGTGCAGGTTTGGACTGTGATATTCTTCCAGCAGCTGTTGAAGAAGGGCAGCTGTGGATTCTTCATAATATACATTCAAGTGTTTGACAAAGTCTATTGCATCATTCTTAAAGCAGTGCAACTGCTGAACATGATAAAACTACGTTGTGCCCATCTTAGGAGAGATCTGATGGATGTAAGAAGAGGGATTAAAAGCAATATTCAAATAAACACATGCCCACGCAACGTCAGTTTAATTTGGTAGCAAAAGAATTATTTTTACTGTAGAAATTAATGATGCTGGTGCTTAAGAACCACAGTTCTGTCATAAGTTTATCAGGTCATACATGCACGTTAAAATATAAAACTTATTGTCATTTAGCACACAGAAGGGGTGGAGCTCCACTCCCCTGCTTGCCTGTGCTGTCAGGGAAGGGCACACTGCTTGCATAAGATACAGGTCACACAGTCAAAAGCATTTTCCTGGCACTCTCATTCTTTTTCCTTTGTGCAAAATGCTGATGCTTTCGAGATTCAATGATTTAGCGTGTCACTGCACTGCGTAACAGATGGCACAGGAGACTAGAGTGACTGAACAGTGACTGAGGGACCATGTTTCACTTTCTTCAGTGTGCAATCTTTCAGCAGTTCTGATACAAGGCACCTATTATTCCCTCTCTTTAGATCAATCTGCTCCCTTTGTTTAACACTGTACAGTTAATAGTGAGATACATCTTTTGAAAAACTAGGGGGAAAGTCAGTGCAGTATCCAGAATTAATGGGAGAAGAGTCAAGTCTTTTTAAACCTGAGGTCCTTATTTCCTCCTAACAGGATCACAGAATGTGGAGTACTGTCTTAATTGTCTATCTGACCATGCAGCTCCCAAACTAAACCCAAGTGCTCGCTGATCCTCTGTGTCACTGAGAGTCCAGCTAACACCTGAAGCAAGGCTTTTAGGTGGGGTTAAGAATTCTTGGGCAAAAAGCCTGAGACTCTGCGCTGGCCCTCTATACAAAGATAAAGCTTATACAGAGTAAGGGAAAGAGAAAATAGGTTGAAAGCCTTCAAGGCAGCAGCATTCATGTGGGGGGCCGTATTTATCCACTCACTAGGCACAAGGAGCAAAGACAGTGGATTAAAAAAACCTTTCACAGGAAATAGCTGCAATATGAAATGCAAGGGATAAGCTCTCCTCTCCTGTGAGTTAGGGATCACTGGCACTCAGCAACATTGCTACATTTTGTCAGACCCCAGGCAGCTGTTTCACGTTTTGATGAGGACAGAAAGGAAAGAGACTCAAATACCAGTGTATATGTTAACATGGGAAGTGGATGTATCAGGTAGAAAATAAATTATAAGCTCTTCAAGTGTAGGTATTAAAACATCAAGCTATGAAAAGCACCACAGCGCTCTATAGTAACAGGCCAAACATTACAGTCTAAAAATGTTACAGAAATGTTTACATAACCGGATCTAAGGACCTAATCCAACGCTCATGGACTTCAGTGAGACTAAAAACCTTGATGGAACTTCTTTTTTTCTCTAAATAATCCCTTGGAACTGTAAAAATGGTTCTGTGCTATGTATTTGGAGACCAAGGGCTTTCTCTTGATAAACATCCTAGAAAAGCCATTATTTTCTGAAGCTACTGCTGGCTCTGAAAGTTAATTAACACTGGCTTGATTTAGTTTTAAGGTGAAAAGAAACATGGGGGTTTTTTTGCTCATAATCTCCTTTAATTTTAAACAACGTGCTACTGATACACAGTTCTTACGTGCTACACATTTTTTCTCATCTGGCAGCTCTCAAGCTTTGATCATCAAGACTGCAAGAGGAAGCACACTGTGTAATAAGGACACAGATCCTACTTCAGGGAGAAATGTGGCAAAACACTTCTAGTTAGAGAAATAAATTGTCTATCTTCTGGGAAATTCAGGCATTTCAAAGTTTATATTCATCCTTAGCGGATAAAAAGTATTGAAACCCTAAAATGTTCAGTGAAATGTAGATTGCACCATCTTAATTTGGGAATATCAACCAGATCCTGTTGAAATACTTTTACAGTAATACTGATATTTTATAGTCTGTACAGCTAAAAGTTTGAACAAGAAAAAAAGACTCAAAGGAAAAATAGAAATGCTGAAATACAGTGTTCAATTTCATTTTTTAAACCTTTTGAATGTTTTCCATATCCAGTTCTTCTTCCATACTACTAGAATATATTTTGAATTAGGTATTTTTCAACACTAAAAAGTCTTTTTTCTACAGCTTATTGGAAATTTTAAATTTTATCAGCTTTCAAAGAAGCAGTAAAATTAAGTAGAATCACCTGAAGCTGCCCTGACATTTAGGAATGTGTTTGCATTGACTTGCATATATTTTATAAACCATATACCCTGTGACTGTGATCCATAATCAGGAAGAGAGGTAAAAAAAGAGACTAGAAAGAGCTACTACTAATTTAGTGCCTATACCAAATTCATAGAATATAAAGTTTAAAT
Source organism: Sclerurus mexicanus (assembly GCA_013396755.1). Lineage (NCBI taxonomy): Eukaryota > Metazoa > Chordata > Aves > Passeriformes > Furnariidae > Sclerurus > Sclerurus mexicanus. Next base: position 329,466 of record VWZF01005837.1, on the reverse strand, counting down.
ATGTTGAAAATGCTCTGGGCATTTTCTAGACTCAATATTTTATATTAAGAGGAAAAGGAATTACAATACCACTCTTGAAAAGACATAAATGAGTATGTTTTATCTTTGTGAACTGCAAAAGACACCTAAAATTTGCTTTTATTCCAAAAATAGCTTCCACATCACCTTTTTTTACACAGGGAGTTTCGAAGCCTTAAATGACCTCCAGCCATTCAGAAACATGTCAAATCATTCAGTACCTATTACTGTACTATTCTCCAGACCCAAAGCCCAGATTTTTTTATTGGAATTCTGAGCATATTGGAGATATTCAAGCATGAAGTCTGGGCAAGGTCAGCACGATCTCTGCCTGGGCTGGAAATGATGTGGGAACTTCCACTTGGTTGGTCTCGATGCAGTTTCCAAACAGTGCAAAAGGGATTTGAGGGACGCAAGGCTGCGGAGGACACTCGTCCTCAGCTCTGCAGGGTGGGAATCCTCACAGGGAAAGGCATTCTTAGCTTTTCCAGCAATGCATCCCAACTTGTATCAGGGAAACACTAATAGATATGGGGATACATAACAGCAGCAAAATGATCTCATGGTGGATGCTTCATCCATTATTTTGTTCCTGTCCAAGCCTTGTGAAAAGGGGAAAAGGAGCCAATTTCATGCCGAATGCAGGGATAGCCCTGTTCCACCTGCTCCTCTCTGGAGGGTGAGGGAGCAGAGGAAGTGCCTCTGAGCCAGGGTGAAATACAAATATTTGTCCACAAGTGGATGAGGTAAACCAAAATTTTTCACAATAGTTTTGCAATTCTTTTCCCAGTTGAAGGTTATACTAATTAGTTCCTGAAGGCCATTAGATTAGATCTAAGTGTAAGATCCATGAAGTAGATATGAATTATAGTGAAAAAAACAGGAGCCAGAATAATCCTGTGCTCGTATATACTTGGAGATTAAAGGCAATTTAACCCCTGCCATCAGTGTACAGGCTGTGTAGTTGTAAAACCTCTTGCATCCATCCCTCCATGACATTCTAAACCAACATCATCTTAAGGCTGATCCCTCAGCTGCAGAAACAGGCTCATTGAAAGGCATCTTTGATCCCCTCACACACACAAAGATCTTATTGCAAAAAAAGATATGGGGTGGGACTGAAAATAATCAATTCACTGCATAAAAAAAGCCTCCCAGGATCTGGCAGGTCCTTCTCATACATATGGAGTGTCTGTGATCATAAAATGTGAGTGAGATCAGTCAGCAAGTCAGCATTAAGGAAAATGAACACCACAAAGAAGTCAAAGCCTGAGTGCAATGGACAATGACAGCTTCAATGACTTTTTTATCTCACAAGTTATAGGTGTGCTTTCTAAAACACCAGAAATAAAACTGAGTTACAGAGTCCACAGTGCACGGTGCAAGTTCTGTGTGACATCAAATATGAAAATCTAAAATTATAATTCCTTTTTTTGTAGCATATACATTTCATTAAAAACAAAGCTTCATGATTTCACACAAATTCAAAATGTGGCAGAAAAGTTCTAGATAAAATTAAAATGTAAATTATTTTAACAAATAGACATGAAAGGTTTTTTAATTCTTTTCTATGAGCATACCATGAAGTACAGCCACATGCATTTAAACTAGAGTTACCAAACCAGGTCCTCAGTTTTATTACTGTTGCTTTTAATGGGGGTCTCTTTAAATTTATCTGCAGCACATTAGAATATTCAGTATACTAGGATGTGGAAGTAAACCTTTTCTTTCCTGGGAAAAAAACAATGCTGCAACAGATGAACTACAGTGCTGTGCAGAATAATGTTTTAACACTTGTTAAAGTGCTCGGGTTTGTAGGAATTGTGTATTGGAAAGGAGTAACTAAAAACTGGAGTATGCTTCCTCCCTGATCAGCATATCCCAGCCTTAAACTGACCACTGGAATTATTCAGCAATAGTGAGGAAATACCTGTGTATACCTTTTGTCTACCAAGATGTCTTAGATATGCTGCTGGGACTGGCCCTAAAAGAACAGAGTTAGACCCACCATCAAATCTACTGATCTCCATTTTCACAATTTATACAGTGGGATGTTATATATGTATAAACAGATAACCTCTGATGAGACATCAGAGTAAGAGAAAGCTTGTGCTTTTTTCAAATTGCTGAGAAGAATGACTATGGTATAAAGCCTCTCTTTTCCAAATAACAGCTGTCTGTACCCTGCAGGAAGGAGAAGAAAAGAAATTGGACTATTTGATTCCAGCAGGAGTTCAGCAAAAGTGATAAAGAGCTGGCAAATTTCAGAAGGCTGCCTTAACACATACCTGCTACCATTAGATCTTCTGTTTATGAAACAACAACAAAAATTAGAGGGGGGGCAGGAGAGTGTGATGGTGTGACTTGAACTGACAAAACGAGTGTTGATTCTAGACCATATGTATTGAATTCTCCCCTAGAAATGGAAAGAACAGTCACAGAGTCCATCTGGTCTCTGTACTGCAGAATAAAACTTCCTTTGCTCAGAGCACTCAGTGCAGCACACGCACACAATTCAACTTCACCTTGCTGTAATTATCTTAGTACATTCCCCAGAAAGCTTGTCTTATCCACTTGACAGCTACCAAGTGATCTGGGCAGAGCCCAGTGCTGTCACTGAGCTGGTGGCATGTTAATGGGCAGCCCCACAGAAGATGTGACAGGGCAGCCAAGCAAAAGGTTTATCAGGCATTTCCATCATACGTTTCCCAAGCCACTGCACAGGCGTCAGCACTTAGTGGAGCTGATTCTCCCTATCTAAGCAGCCTTGCTGAGGCTCTGACAGCAATTCTTGCTTGAACTGTTACTCTGCATTCCAAACCTGGCCAAGATTGCATTAACTGTGGAAGAAAAGGATGGTCAATAACTCCTCTGAAATTATGCCACGTCTTCACTTGAGGAATGATCGAATTCACCGAGCTCTGTGATACAAGAGAACGGTATGAGAAAAAGGTTGGTAGGCAACTGAGAATATATGCCCTGTATTTCCTTACATCTCTTTTGCCATTAATATACTAAATAATTAGTGCTTTGTTATAAAATACTGTTGGGGCTGCCTGAATAGTCTTGTAGTTTTTTAATAAATTACTCAGCAAAGGATTGAATTTAGCCAGGTGTCCACTGGTGAGGAGACTGCTAATTAACTGATATCCAGGCAGGCAGCAATTACCCTTCTCCTCCCAGACAAGAAGAATATCTCTCTTCCAAATATGTATCCCGAAATAATTAAGAGCTATAAAATGTACATCTCTTCCTGTAGGAAGTGATTTGGAATGGTATAGCAGTCAACCTAAAGATTTCAAATCATGTGAACTAAATACAGAACAAGATAAAATAAAGAATCTGTGCTTTATGAAGGGAGTGAACTGGCTTCAGAAATAAGTTTCCAGCTGGGACCAGATTGCAAATGCCTTTATTCACTCTGCAGGAGTAGTTATTCACGCGAGCAGTCCCTGTAAAGCCAGGGAAACAAACTCACAGGAGCATGTAGTCACAACTGTGAACATGAAGCTTGCCATCTGACCTCCAAAATCAACAGAATATTGTGGTGCTTTTACTGAAAATACCACAGGGATGCTGAGGTTGTTTTTTTTTTCCTTAAATATGATTTTGCTGCCATTTCACGTAATATGTCTTAGGAGGAAATGAACTGATTTCATTTTCATTTATGGAGTTTTTAATGCTTACACATTTGGTCAAATTTAGAGGTTGGTGTCTCAGCAGCAGATTTGTAGGAAACAGGATGCTGGGATTTATCAGGCTTGCAGTCATTTTGGCTTTTGGAACATCCAGCCATAAAACAGACTTCCCACGGCCACCTGGGGCCGAGGCTCTGCTGATGGGCACCCACCCACCTGCACATCACATAAGTGTGGGCACACAGGCAACCAAAAGACTCCCCATGCTGAGAAGGAATCAGGGATCCCTGGAGGAGTGTCCAAACAGCTCTGCATCCTCAGTTTAATGACCCATGAGAAAAGGGATGCGTTTAGAATAGAGCTGTTCTGATTACAAGAGTTTTACATAAAGGCTGGGAAAAAAAATATAAGTACAATTATTGCCCTAAGGGGAAAATTTCAAAAGCACATATAAAATTTAAGAGCCAAGCAGCAATAAGCAGTTAGAGCTAATACCCAAAACCAGAATCCAAGCCTAGGATGAGAGGTGATCTGGCACCCAAAGACCAGCAGTCAGGCTAAATACCAAAGGTCAAGAGCCTGAGCCAGAAATGAAGATACAAGCCAAAGGTTAAGACTGAAATAGGTCCTGCATGCAAGCCAAAGGTCACAAAATGAGCATTTTCAAATAGCCACACACCTCATCTACTGACTAGTCAGAGAACAAATTTAGATGCTCCCTTAAATAGCACTGATGTTACCACCAGTGAGCATTCCTGGGGGGACCACCGTCACCATGGCTGTGGACTTGCAGGAAGGGTCAGCCCAGCCTTCAGTCCTTACCAGCCCACCACTGAGGTTAGTCTGGGCCATCCAGATCCAGACTAAACCTGGGAACAGCTCCCCTGGATTAGATAGATGAGCAAAGCCCATAACAGCCACACATACATCTGCAAAGTTTTCCATTGGAAAAATAAGTTACGGAGATTTGCAAAGTTCCTGTCTACAATAAGCTCAGTGAAAGTCCAAAAAAAGGCAGTTCCAGATGAAATATGAGGAAAAAATGGGCCCTAAAAAGACTGTAGTAATCTCAAAAATCCATGAACTAACAAATGATCTTACTACAGATCTACATTTCAGTTGTCCTTTTCCTCTATTACCTTTTTACTTTTTTTTCTAATTGCTTTTTTTCTGTTACCTTTTATTGGAAGTTCTATACACAGGCCCTGCTGCTACAGACACATAAGCAAGGCATTCTCCTTGGACTACTTTACAAGGTAAACATTTTCTAGTATTAGCTTATTTTTAATGAGAAATGGGTAACAAAAGTATCAAAAATAACATTTTATGTCTAAATTAAAGTAATAAATTCATCTTAATGTCCCATTATGCACCTCATTAGCACATCCTCTGGAGAACACTTGATGGCTTTGGGAGCATTTCAAGAACCAGTACAATGTTGCCTAAAACGACAATGAAGAGAAATCTTAAATAATAATCTCAGCGAACAGTTTGCAAATAGCCCATATACCAGAATAGGTTTTTGCATACATTAATAGTTAAATTCTGACTAGAGATGCAAATGAAAAATCAACTTAAAGAGACATTATGGATACTTTATTTATCTTCCTCTCTGATTTTTTGTCAAGGTTATAAAGAACTAATGGGGATTGAAGTAAGTTTAGTAAATCTCTCTCTCTGTTCTGCTGACGTGATGATGATAAAATATATTTGTACAATTACCTTCATTATTGTACATTTATTTTTTTATTTCTCAAAGTGTTTGACAAAATGCCCTTATTCTGGCAGTCATGTTTTCCTGGTAAAGTCAGCATTTCAGTTACTAGCTTCCACTTGCAGTAGATTTCACTTATTGAGTCTCTCATTGATTAAAACCAAAGAAATAATTATCACCCTTCAAAACTCTCAGCAGTTGGCTTGGTGCCACTAAGCCACGGAGAGCACTTTGCAGAAGAGCAACCACTAAACAGGCACCATGAATAGCTCAGAGCCTATAAAAGGAATATCTGAGGCTGAATCAATGTAAAACTCCTGATATTACACAATATTTGGGGGATTTTCTAAGGGAACAAGAAAACCAGGTTATTGCCCTTCTAACTTAAGCATTCCCCACAGCTGTTTATAAGCCAACCGCATTGCCTGGCTCTCATGTCACAGAAGCTCATGAGTCACATGATGGCTCTGAAGTGCTAAATCTTAGAAGTTTAAACAGCCTACTTGGCCAGCTCCCCACTACAGCTGGAATTAAAGATCAAGTCAAAATAAAACAAAAAAACCACAACCAAAAAAACACATGGAAAAAAAATCCCAATAACAGAATATAATGGGAGAATCTTAGGAAAATAAACGTCCATGTTATTACCAGTCAAACAGTCCCCTTCCCACACAAATATATTACAAAGACATCTCTGTCTCCTGAGACCTTCCTTCAGCCTGAGCTCCACTGCTACTCCTCTGTGGACACGCTTGCTCCTAAGGGCTAAAGCAAAGACAGGAGGAACAGCCTTTCCCTCCCTCAGTTGGTGCCCCACTCCCTTTCCATGCACTGCAGGTGAAATGACAGCTCTCCTTCTGTATCCAGTTTACCTCCTACACATAACCACATTAATTATCCACCTAACAACTCTACCAGGAAAATGGAGCTGATCAGAATTTTTTCTCAGTCCATTTTAGAGGCAATTTGTTGTTCAATCTTTTGATAACTGGTTTGAATATTTTTCTGTTAGGGTAACTGATAGACTCTGGTCAGTCCTGCCATGTCAGACAGTTCATCACTTCTGGAATTCAGTTCTCCTGATTGACCGGTTTTTTGTGTTGTAGAAGTGCCAAGCTTCCTAAAAATGCCCTGTCTCTGTCTGACCAATGTCAGGTGCACACAGGGACAAGGAAAGGCAAGCATGGCAAGATTCACCTACCCATCATGGATTTCTGTGCCAGCTGTCACCAGCCACAGATTGTACTCCCGGGCAGAGGAGGAGCTGGGCACTCAGGCAGGCGCTGTGTCACCCCAGGGCTGCAGAGCCTGCCTGAAACTGCCAGCTCTGGGAAGCCTCACACCAGAAGGAAAAAGCAAGAGGAGATGTGGTCCTTCAGCTGTTTGGGCATATGTGCATTGTTTACACTGCAGCTCTCAAAGTCTGTTAAATTTAATTGTTTTGAAAATCACATCTCTTATAGAGACTTTAAAAGAGGTAGTAATTCTGAAAATGAGAAATAGTTGTGCTGACTCTGTGAGTTCTGGAAGAACTTATAAGAGCCTCTCATGAAAACTGGTACTCAAGAGGTGTTCAAATAATTATTTGAGATTATTACAATCCAGTTCATCAGCTCTTCAATCCTTACCTGACACAATCTATCACCTCTGCAGGAGCTCTTTGGACTGAGCATTTCTGCACACTAATTCCACATGCAAAAGTAAATTTATTGCGACACACCAGTGGGGGCCAATTCCTGTATGAATGCAGTGTATGGTTTCAACACACAACTTATTAGTTAGTCCTTTCTCCTTTGAAAACACGCCAAAGCAAGCAACCTAATTTGTAGATGAAACTCTAGATTAATTTTCAAAATGAAAATTCAGGAAATCTGTACACAGAATTTTGTAGAAAACTTTGCAAGAAATAATTGACTGCCATTTTGCTTTATGCACATAACTGCACACAACCCATCTGCAATCAATTAAATAAGATGCTACTGCTTTTGTTCTTAAATAACACATTAGTATCAGATCATTTATTTACTAACTCCATAGTCAAGGAACATGAGGTTGCAAAATTAAAGGCTGCAATTGCACTTCCTTCACAGTGCTCAAGGCCTGCCTGAGCTACAGCACTGTCTTAAGCTAAGCTCTGTGCTACTCTGGTTGCAATTTCCACACCGTTGTGTGTTAATGCCTTTCCCTTGAAATGCCCTTCCCATGCCACTCCTCCCACGTCTCATCCACAGGGCTCCCCTGAGGATCTTCAGCAGACAACTTTATGGCTCTCTTTTCAGCGACTACAGCAAAGGAATTCTCCATCAGCCAGGATTTAACTGGTGAAAAGCCAAATAAGAGCTTAGGATCTCATCCAGTTTATTTCCCTAGCCATGATGTAAGTGAGCCCTCCTTTTTGCCAAGTATGGTGACTCCTTCCCACTCCTCTTAGCCGGCCTTCCTCACCCCTTGGAGGAAGGCCACCCCATCCAAAAGTGGGTGGGTCTGTCTCAGAGTTTGATTTCAAAGCAGAAACACATTATGGATTCTTGACTGCAACTGGCAGAGGCAGAATTTAGCTCACAACACACATCCAATCCACGTGGTTATGTCACTGAATACTCTTGGACATGTTGCAACCTGGAGAAAGCTGACAGAGCAAAGAGCAAGAGGTCCGTGTGCTCACAGCAGGAATTAAGCAGTGCCATGCCCGAGGTCTCTGGCTACGCCTGTGGATGTTCCCGTTTGCAGCCCAGCCCCAGCAGGCAGATGAGCAGCCAGAGAAGGTGCTGGGTGGCAATGGGGGGCCCGAGGACACCCACCCTGCCTGAGCACAGCAACCCTCCCAAACCTGCTCCTCTGTGGTAACGCACAATGCAGCTGCTGCCCTCACCTTCAAACAAGGGTTTGAGATACATCAGCGACGCACCAGCCCTTCCCTGGAGGGTGAAATATCATCAGAATGCCTACTGCGTCTACTGCTCTTCAAAAAAGTATTTCAATGAAATTTATAACGACCAGGGAATACATTGTACTCATTTTATGTCTCGGAAAATGAAAGTACAGAGAGCTGAAGTGGTTTAATAACCTATGAAATGAATGCAGGTTTACCGATTCCCATTCCTCTGACACTGGAAAACCCAAGAAGCATCAAAACAGCCTAAATCACCTGGCTGTTTTACATTCTATTTGTTCTCAGTCATGTCTGAAAAGCTCCAGAAGCTATTTACTCTCAGAATTGTGCTGCATCTTCTCTATTAGTACTGTGCCACATCAAGAAAGGCCTATTGAAAAATACACATTTGGTCATAAAAAATTTATCTAACCTATTTTAAAGATGATTGCTCTGATATGTACATATTTTGCAAGAGAGTCAGCTAAAATATGAAAAAGGAATTCTTCCTTGCTATTTTACAGCAAGGCTTCAGAAATAAAGAGCATAGAAACCTACACCTTAAAATTTATATGACAGTCTCAGTGTTTAAAGGGCTAGACATATGGAGGCATCAAAAGTGGCTCAGGAACAAAAGGATGCTTGCAAGACAAAAATAGAAGCATACAATAATGCCATAAAGCTGGCACAGTATATTTCAGGTAGATAATTCAGTACTTAAAAACTGGCTGAGTTAAAAGCTACTACAGTTCTACTAAAGTAGCTTTCTCAAGGCACAGGGTTTCTACTGTGACACACAATTATTCCTCGTGTATTTCTCACTGTACAGAGCAGGACCATGCTTAATCTAATTGTCTTGTTGGGTTCTTTTAGCTGTGCAGTCTACAATCTGTACAAGAGGACTTAGGGGAACAGGCTATTCTGCTTGTGATAGTAATTGAATATTTTTTTCCTAATGTTATTATACCAATAGAACAGAAACTACATGCAAAATGAAATTAGCGATTGAAAATCACTGACGGTGCACCTTTGCTACTGCAATATTTTGTCCACTGGATATTTGCTATATAGTTCCTTTTCAGCAATGAAATTAGCACTATCTAATATATTCAGCAGCAGGCCTTGAGGCTACTGATAGATAAAATATCACAAAAGTGGCTAAAGACATATGTTCAAAGCCCAATGTATTACATTAAATCCATAACGCAATAAAAATCAGACTGCACATCTATGTCTAATGTACTTACAGAGGCTGCAATCACTGAAAGGCTTGTATTCAAAAATAAGTTGTATTTAAATTTTTCTACTAATTTAGTCAGGAAAAACACATTACCTGATATTTATGCAAAATGCAGGGTCCCAGGAATAACATTTCCTCCCTAGTTCTGATTTTTGTCAATGATAAACTTCTCTCTCTGTGCTGTCAGTGACAGATTATAGCTAAGGGTGAATATGACACAATTTCTGAGCTGAACCTCTGTGCTCTAGTTTTAAAAAAGTTCATTTTACCTAATTTCACTACGTACCTTCATCAGAGAAGAGCTGTCATATTTTGAAGCAAATTCCAGCAATTTACATGTTTCAAGCTGGCAGGCAATATCTTCCTAGAAAAACTTGCCACCCCTCCACAACCTCCTGTGAAACGGCAAACCAGGTTAGAAAGATAGAGGAGATTGGATTACCTGTCTGCACCAGATCATTGTTTCTAGGAGATAATCCATAAATGATTAATCCTTCTAATGTTATTGAGCAATGTAAGGAAGGCTGCCTGTGACCTATTTCACCCTCTTACACTGTTGTTGTGGGAACAGCTTTATTGTATAAAT
>VWZF01005837.1:230393-319294 GCA_013396755.1 Sclerurus mexicanus | reverse complement strand
GGCCGGGCGCGCGGTGGCACCGCGGCGCGTGTAGCCGCGCGGTGGGCGGGGCTGCCCGGAGCCAAGATGGAGGCGGCGGGCAGAGCGGGGCAGGAGATGAGCCTGGCGGCCCTGCGGCGGCACGACCCCTTCATCACCGGCATCGCCGACGTGACCGGCCAAGTCGCGCTCTACAGCTTCAGCCCCAAGGACAACGAGTGGGTGAGTCCTGTGGCGCGGGCTGTGCCCGGCCCTGCCCGCGGCCCGGCCTGGCGGCTCCGCACGGAGCCCGCGCTCGTCATGGGGCGAGTCCGGGGCTTGGACGAGGTCCCCCCGGCCAGGGGGCGAACCCGAAGGGCTCTTGTGCCGAGGGAAAGGAGGGNACACATTATGGATTCTTGACTGCAACTGGCAGAGGCAGAATTTAGCTCACAACACACATCCAATCCACGTGGTTATGTCACTGAATACTCTTGGACATGTTGCAACCTGGAGAAAGCTGACAGAGCAAAGAGCAAGAGGTCCGTGTGCTCACAGCAGGAATTAAGCAGTGCCATGCCCGAGGTCTCTGGCTACGCCTGTGGATGTTCCCGTTTGCAGCCCAGCCCCAGCAGGCAGATGAGCAGCCAGAGAAGGTGCTGGGTGGCAATGGGGGGCCCGAGGACACCCACCCTGCCTGAGCACAGCAACCCTCCCAAACCTGCTCCTCTGTGGTAACGCACAATGCAGCTGCTGCCCTCACCTTCAAACAAGGGTTTGAGATACATCAGCGACGCACCAGCCCTTCCCTGGAGGGGTGAAATATCATCAGAATGCCTACTGCGTCTACTGCTCTTCAAAAAAGTATTTCAATGAAATTTATAACGACCAGGGAATACATTGTACTCATTTTATGTCTCGGAAAATGAAAGTACAGAGAGCTGAAGTGGTTTAATAACCTATGAAATGAATGCAGGTTTACCGATTCCCATTCCTCTGACACTGGAAAACCCAAGAAGCATCAAAACAGCCTAAATCACCTGGCTGTTTTACATTCTATTTGTTCTCAGTCATGTCTGAAAAGCTCCAGAAGCTATTTACTCTCAGAATTGTGCTGCATCTTCTCTATTAGTACTGTGCCACATCAAGAAAGGCCTATTGAAAAATACACATTTGGTCATAAAAAATTTATCTAACCTATTTTAAAGATGATTGCTCTGATATGTACATATTTTGCAAGAGAGTCAGCTAAAATATGAAAAAGGAATTCTTCCTTGCTATTTTACAGCAAGGCTTCAGAAATAAAGAGCATAGAAACCTACACCTTAAAATTTATATGACAGTCTCAGTGTTTAAAGGGCTAGACATATGGAGGCATCAAAAGTGGCTCAGGAACAAAAGGATGCTTGCAAGACAAAAATAGAAGCATACAATAATGCCATAAAGCTGGCACAGTATATTTCAGGTAGATAATTCAGTACTTAAAAACTGGCTGAGTTAAAAGCTACTACAGTTCTACTAAAGTAGCTTTCTCAAGGCACAGGGTTTCTACTGTGACACACAATTATTCCTCGTGTATTTCTCACTGTACAGAGCAGGACCATGCTTAATCTAATTGTCTTGTTGGGTTCTTTTAGCTGTGCAGTCTACAATCTGTACAAGAGGACTTAGGGGAACAGGCTATTCTGCTTGTGATAGTAATTGAATATTTTTTTCCTAATGTTATTATACCAATAGAACAGAAACTACATGCAAAATGAAATTAGCGATTGAAAATCACTGACGGTGCACCTTTGCTACTGCAATATTTTGTCCACTGGATATTTGCTATATAGTTCCTTTTCAGCAATGAAATTAGCACTATCTAATATATTCAGCAGCAGGCCTTGAGGCTACTGATAGATAAAATATCACAAAAGTGGCTAAAGACATATGTTCAAAGCCCAATGTATTACATTAAATCCATAACGCAATAAAAATCAGACTGCACATCTATGTCTAATGTACTTACAGAGGCTGCAATCACTGAAAGGCTTGTATTCAAAAATAAGTTGTATTTAAATTTTTCTACTAATTTAGTCAGGAAAAACACATTACCTGATATTTATGCAAAATGCAGGGTCCCAGGAATAACATTTCCTCCCTAGTTCTGATTTTTGTCAATGATAAACTTCTCTCTCTGTGCTGTCAGTGACAGATTATAGCTAAGGGTGAATATGACACAATTTCTGAGCTGAACCTCTGTGCTCTAGTTTTAAAAAAGTTCATTTTACCTAATTTCACTACGTACCTTCATCAGAGAAGAGCTGTCATATTTTGAAGCAAATTCCAGCAATTTACATGTTTCAAGCTGGCAGGCAATATCTTCCTAGAAAAACTTGCCACCCCTCCACAACCTCCTGTGAAACGGCAAACCAGGTTAGAAAGATAGAGGAGATTGGATTACCTGTCTGCACCAGATCATTGTTTCTAGGAGATAATCCATAAATGATTAATCCTTCTAATGTTATTGAGCAATGTAAGGAAGGCTGCCTGTGACCTATTTCACCCTCTTACACTGTTGTTGTGGGAACAGCTTTATTGTATAAATCAAATTGAGTATTTTTAGTCCTTTGTTTTTATTGAATTGTAACTATAATTTAATGATTTTACTTTGTTTCTTTCAGCGTTTTTTTTTTAGCAACTCTTAGAAAGGCCATAACTGTTGGTAACGCTCCAACATGAGTTCTTGTTCCAGCAAATATAAATGTGTACTACACAGGGCTGCATCTTTACATAGGGCAGTTTAGTGTCCCATGGACCTTTACCACACCTGAGAAACACACCTGTGAAACACACCTGTGTACATTTACTGCACCTGAGAAAAATATTTAATTCTAAAATCCTCCTAAAATACTGAAAATTCCCTACCCCACTGCAGACTGTGAAATACCATACACCAGATAATGACAAAAGTGGGAACACACCGCATCACCCAAAAATACTGGGAGATAATTCCAGTGAATTACCCAGCGACCCAGTTCACCCCACTGCACAAGGCAGCCAAACTCAGAAGCCTTTGCATCGCTCCTGTGAGCAAATAAATAACAACAGCGGTCCGAACGCCGACCCTCGGCCCTGCCCGTGCCCAAACGCCGCGGGCTGGGGGGCCGAGGGGCTGTGAGGGGGCAGAGGGCCCCGGGACGGGCTGCGGGCCCCGGGTGCGGATTGGGGCCCAGGAGGGAGAGAACCCAGGGGGGTGCGGGCCCCAGAAGGGTGTGGGGAGGGCGCAGAGGGGGTGCGGGCGGGCCCCGGGACGGGGTGCGGGCCCCGGGAAGGTCCCAGGCCGGAGCGGCGCCCGCGGTGCAGAAGCGGCNGGGAGAGGGAGAGAGAGAAGGAGGGGAGAGGAAAGGAGGAGGAGAAGGGAGATGGGAAGAGGAGAGGGAAGAAGAGAGGAAGAGGCGAGGCCGTGTGTGGGCGCTGGGGCTGGAGGCGCTTTGGCTCCAGGGGCCCTTGGCTTTTTCTCTTTCGTAGTTGTACTTTGTTGTTGCTGTTCGTGCCTCTTGGCAGAGCCCTGTTCCAGGAGGAGTGGGATTTAAGAGGTGTTGGTGTCCGTCACTGCATTAAAACGCAGTTTTGGCCTCACCACCGGTTTTATCCCACGGCTGCAGAAGTGGAAACACAGGAAACTTCACGCTGTTGTTGTCATGGGCAGCGCTGGAGCTGCACGAACTTTCTGTGCGCGTGGGTGACAAGCCCGTGGTGAAGGTTTCTCTGGAAACTGGAGTATGGAACAGCCATGGTTCTGTCCTGGTGGTGCTGGCTGTGTCATCATTGCTGCCCTTGCAGTAACCTGCCCAGTATTTGAAGGCTGCCTTGTCGGGCTCATCATTGGAAAGTTATGGAATACTGTAGATCACATCAGCAGATTGTTAGCACAAGCAAAATCCTTTGGAAGTGGGTTTAATGTCCAAATCTTTGTAAGAAAACAAATAGGTAGCTTCTGAAAATAGGAGATCATATTTTTAGTCCTGTGATGTCAAACCTTATGGAAAGATAAGGCTCTTGTACATCTCTGTAATTAAACCAGTATAAAACATCACTGCATAACTGTGTGAACAAGCACGTCCCTGAAATGCATTTACTGTCTTTTGCAGGAGAAAACCGACATAGAAGGGACCTTATTTGTGTACAAAAGGTAAGCGTTGGTTTGGTTTTTTTTGGGGGGTGGGATGGTATATAGTACTGGTCATGTTTGTTTTCCTTCCTTAAGAAAACAAATTTCAGGTGTTTTCATGTAGAGCGTTCATACAGTCACTTAATTGTCCAGCTGTTAACAGTGGTATACTCACTCGAAAAGAATAAACTCTGTACATGGGGGAATAACTGTCAAAAGCCCCTAAAAATACTGCTGAGAAATCATAAAACTTGATGAACACTGCATAGGTACCCACATAAAAACCTAGTTTATGGAGCTTTCTTCGTTAGTCCAATAGCGTTTGTTAGTGCATTGAGTTTGTTAAATGCCTAGTCATCCTTTGTCTCCTAAAAATCCATGAAGTTGAATATGAAAACAATAGAGATGAATAATTAAATAATCTGTCCTAACTTACTCCTGGAAAAGAGCATAAACTTTTGTACATGGATAAAGTTGCCCAAAAGCTGGAGCTGTGCTGGTGTCTGATTTAGGAGGATTTGACTTCCTTATGAAAAAATTTCCGGTTCTGGGAGATGGGGGAAAGGGGTGAGAGCACACAAAACCAATCATGAATTTAAGTTTTAAATTACAGGCAAATAAAAAAAATCTAAATGAAATAACGCTTTGTTGAATATAAGAAATAGCAATAATGCAGACTGAAGGCATCCTGAAGCAGACTGTCATACCTCAGTCATTACAGTATTTTATCTTGGCACTGCAAAGGAATTTGAGTGACCAGTTCCTGTTACTTCAGCTCCCAGCTTGGAAATACTTAGTGCAAGAAAGTGAACCAAATTAAAAAAAAAGGCAAAACAAAGGGTTTCTATGTAACTAGCTGATGATTTCACACAAGTTTTGTTAGGGGCATTAAAAGACTGACCCGTAGTGGTAAGGTTTGTTTACCCTCTCCCTGGGAGTTTTTGATAGGTTTTGGTTGCCCATCCTTAGGTAAAGGTGGCCACATTGTTAGAGAAATCCTAATATTTACTAGTTAATTGTGCCTGATTTTAGCCTGTCTTCATCATGCTGCTGTTGTTGATTATACCACTGCTTACAGGCACAGCTGAGTGCTGACATGATAATTCTGCAGCAAGAGCAAACACATCTAAAACTATCTTGAACTTCCAGTGCTTGCTTGGTGTTTTTCCACCTGCCGTCCGGCAAAAATCTAGATAATAAAAATTGTTTCACTAAGCAGTACAATTCTGAATAATTTAGTATGTACTTGAGGACACTGCGGTAACTCCTTTATTTTCAGAGTCTCCTTTAGGAAGAATTTACTGCTTACAGTTCCCCCATAAGTGCATTTCATGCTCTTCTTTATTGTCATGTCTTTTTACAGTAATGTAAATGGTGCTGCATAAGGTTTTACTCCTTGAATAAAAACAAATCTAAAATGCCGCAAAACTATCTCATGTCAAGTATTGAATACACTTGAATTTTAATGCTGGACCTGCCCTAGTTTTTTTTTTTTGGAGGCATATCTTTGATTCAGCACTTTAACAGTGTAGAACTGTAATGCTAATCCTAATCCTGCTTTGAGGAAAGTGTAGTTTGAAATTGAAATTAGGTGGCACCAAGAAGTGGTATAGAAGAAAAACTGTGACAGCTTCAGGACTGCTAAAACTCCACCTAATAAAGCAATAGAGTTTTGGAGATTAATTCATAACTCAGTTTCAGGTAGTTATTTATGTCAATGGAGGTATTAATCCTTGTTTTTGTTTTAATTGAAACCATAGGTCAGCTTCTCCTTATCATGGTTTTACGATAGTGAATCGACTGAATATGCACAACCTGGTTGAACCAGTAAATAAAGATTTGGAGTTTCAGCTCCATGAGCCTTTTCTTCTCTACAGAAATGCCAGCTGTGAGTATAACTTTCTCTGATCCATATAAAGTTCAGGTTATGTTTTATAACCTGGATCACTTCTGATTACGGTCATGTTTGTTTCAAATATAATGTAATGGGGCATGTTCCAGTGAAATGTCAGATGATGTTTTCTGTTTTCAGTGCTAAATTTACTTAAATAGCTGTGCTGTTATATTATGATCATCATCTGCTTTCAATAAAAAGAGAATATATTGAAGTGCAATATTGCTAAATTCTTTTTAATTAATGATTTGGTAGGTTTAATCTAAACATATATGCAGTGCTGTAGGATTGATAAAACTAAGAAAGATTAGTGAAGATTCATAGATTTTTAAAGTATGTAACAGCAATGACAGTTCTGAGGACTTCCTCTTGGACCAAAAAAAAATATTAATCATTAGTTTCTAGAAGAAATTGAAAGAATTGGTCAGCTCTAGGTTGAAGATTTATTTCTGCACAGCAGGCTTTGGACTCAGCAGATAGTTGTCTATACTAAATTTCCTGCAGTTTAAACTCCTGCAAGTTTGGGTACAGATGAGTGGTGAAATAGGCCTTGGGATCCTCTTGCTGCGTTTTGAATTCTGGCAGTGTTTTGTGTCATCAGTGGAGTTTCAGAGTGCCAGTGTACTGTGTTCCACTTGGGTACACACTCAAAGTCCTGTTGCTGCAAAGAGCTCAAAGTGTAAATTATGCAGCCCTTAAAAAGAGGAAGACAGAGTACGTGGTAAATGAACTTTACATTAGGTTAAGTAGATAAATAGAAGTCACCCCACAGAGCAGAGGGTTCTCTTCATGCAAAGGTGTCATTTCATGTCCTCTTTTCTAGGCAAAGTGCCTGAAAACAGTTTGCTGCTGTCTGGTGACAGGTTCCCCCACTGTATTACTCAGAGAACCTGTGTGCTGTCTGGGTGCAGGACTTCTTCAGCTCCCTGTCTTCTGCTATTGGAATGTTCCCTTGAGTTAGAGATACAGCCTCCTTTCAGGGAGTTGTAATCAGAGAAGGTATAGGCTGTCTGGCACCTTATTAGAAACCCCTAAAGCTGGTTGTTATCCTTTCATTGATAAAAGGTCTCCTTTTCCCGTGGGACACTAATTTGTAAGATGTGTGGGAAGCTCATGGGACTTAAGATAGAGATGACATAGAAAAAAGTACGAGGAAGGAAGGAATTCATGTAAAGGTGAGCAAGGAAAAATTATAGACTGGATATGGGAAATAATTGCATTCCGAAGTAATCGAGTATTTTTTTCTTCTTATTTCTTTCCCATTGTCATTTGAAAATACTTTGGTCAGAAACTATCCTTTCTTTCATCACTCCATCCTGTCTGCACTGATTGCAGATTGAAAATGTTCTATGAAGTTTGTATGTCGTTGGTTATTCTTCCAAGTGCCACAAATAAACAGCAGATGAGTTTTTGTGCCCTTTGTTTGTGTTCACTTTGTTCAAACACAAGCTTAAAAGCATTGCAAATGGCATCTAAGCCTTTTATGATTGCAACACTGCTAACTCCCCTACATTTTGTATTTAGCTGTTGTGTTTCGTTTTTTTTTCTTACATGAGGCTTTTCAAATTTTCTGGCCTCTGTCCCCTGAATTAGAAAAAAAAAAAATCAACTTATATGATTGAAATGTATTAAAGCTGTTTGTCTCTATCAGCATAGTATTCATGACACTTTAAAAAACAAGACCAAACCAAAAGCCCTTCAGGACAGATTTGGATTTGCAGACAAATTCCAACATGTATGGGTAAATGAGGGGATTCTTATACAAGTTCTTTTCATGTGGAAGGATGTCCACTTCTGCTCAGTTGCCTGCTGGCATGAAAAACTTTTGTATTTTTGGGACTAATTCAACTCAGAGCTTTAAGCTAGTGGTTAATGTAATGTGTATGTCTAAGGGCTTATTGTGCTGTGTCTCTAATGGCTTACAGCGAAGTTCCACTGAGATCCCTTAATGACTGAAAGAGGATGGACTGCTGGCTTGTGTAAGGAAAAGCTGCCTCTTACACAGAGTGTTGGCAAGAACCCTGTTTCTTGTAGAGTTCCTTTTTTATATCTTTGAAGAAATCTACTGTGGTCATTAGAAACTCTTAAGAGTAAGTTGTCCTGTTAAGGTTGCTGAGTGATTAAACTGCTAAATCTGTTCCATCAGCTTACAAGTGGAGGTTGGCTCAGACTACCTGGTAAAAACCTAAAATCATGTTTATTTATACTGCTGTTGGGCAGAGGAACATGTTTTGTGCCTGTATAGTTAAGTTGTAACAGGATCAGTGACAAATAGAGATTTACACAGAAATAAATAGTAGATGATCAAAGCAAAATTATGTCACCACATATTTGGGGAAGGTTCTATGTCAACATTTATAACTGAATTTGATACTACTGTTATAAACACCATGTTTTCACTTTGTTCTGGGATTTTGTCTTGTCTTAAGAAGATAATAAGGACCAAGTGTGTTACATGCACCAGATCAGACCTGTGGCATTTCTGTCTTGAATGACATTAGAGGTGTTCTGAGGATATCGAGTAACGCACTCCAGCCTTTGCAGAGCTGCTTACCAGTTATGTGAGGAACTCTGCAAGCAGGATACAAACATAATTTTTGCTTGGCTGGAGGCCATAAGAATGATTTGCCTGTCATGCTAGATCACAATATTTTGGTGGATTTTTAGCATTCCTTTGTAGTTTGATTTCTTCAAATGCTTGCTGTTGCTATACAATGAAATTGGTAGTTTGCTGCGTGTAAGGACTTACTCCTGTTAAACTGTAGACATGAGGTACTTCATCCAGTTGCAAGGATCCTTTTTCATACTCTTAGACCAAGACTAGGTAATTGCTATTTTATTCTCATGGGAAATTACTGACCTATCTTTCATAGCTCTTGGCGGGGAGGGAGGTTGTCCTCCTGTTTTTGCAGGGTGGGGCATGAAGGAGACTTTCATGGGCATTCTGAAAGGAGAATATACCAAGCCATACAGTACTTGTCTTCTATTGACCTTTTGGTGTGTTCTCTGAGCAAAATGGAAGACATTTGGGTCAATTTGTTATTCATTACTCTGTGAGATTTCCCCCCAACCCAATCATAACCTTCTCAAATTTCAGCTGTTAACGGGGAAATCTTTCCAACTCCAGAATTTTTGTTTTTGAAATTATTCTGGCTACACCATATGGTTCGAGCCCCAAAAGAACACTGGACCCTAAAAGTTTGCTGTAATGCTGCCCCAAATCTTACACCATTTGTTTGTGAGGCATCAGACCTTAAAGCAAAACCGATAGAGGCTGTGAGACAATATACCACTTAGAGTAGTAAATAGAAAACGTTTTCTACTTTTCATTGTTTAAAGAATTAAAGAAGGCGGGTATCTCCAAACATGAACAAATCAAGAAATTAACAAATTGAAAAAAGATTGACTTAACTTTTAACTTTAGAATTCCTCTGAAAAGGTAAAAGTTTTTAGATTATACTTCATACTTTCTTAGTCTGGAATATATATTGCTAGGAATATTTAATCCTTGTTGAACATTCCCTCTGGACACGTGCACATTCTTTAGAGTATTCAGCATATTTGTTCATGAAGCACTGAATCCCATTGACCTATTTTTTTTTTTAATTAACCTAAGCTTGTTTTCTCTTGTTTGTGTTTTGTGAAAAGCATGTTAAACTCGGTTTCAAAAAAATGCATACAGTTCTGCCAGTAATAACAGTCCAGTCTGGAAGTTCAGTGCTTCCATTCAGTCTGTAATGTGAGAATTTGGAGGTCAGTTAATAGTTTGCTTAATAATAGAAGAAAATCAGTTAAAGTTCTAAGCAATGGCCAACTTACCTCTTAAAGCCTGCATGAAGGATTCTTCTGAGCCTTTCTCCCTTATAACTTTCCCTCTGTATCGGTGGTGTTGGTCTTGATTAAAAGGGTTTCTAATCCAAGTCAGTTCACTTGGGAGGTCAGGCAGGTTGATTTCCATGGTGCTGAAAAGACAGATACCTAGCATAAAACCTGGGTATTAAAATAAATAGTCCTTGTTTGATGTGAGGGTTTTGTTCTTATTCATGTCCAAGGTAAGAGTTAGTAGCACAAAAATAGTGGATTTTCGAGAGGTTTATACATTTAAGTGGAAAGCCCAGTTACAAAGTGTTGTCTTCTGGGCTTGTATTATTGATGAAAACAACTTGTATTCAGAACATCAAAAGGAAAATGAGTTGTATTAAGTCTTTGAAATAGCTCCTGATTGGTTTCAGAAGTGGTAAGGAAAGTCTCCCGTTATCACCTGTGTTCCTGGCTGGCAGCACATTAAGTGTAACGTGTCTCAGTGATTGCTGAGGCCAACGGCTCTCCGGCAAGCACATTAACCCAGTGCTTTAGGCTGAGATAAGAAAGGAGCCTGTCCTTCATATCTCTGGAGCAGAAGAAGCAAAGCAAGCTGGAGGAGGGGAGGAATGATTGAAAACTGTTAAGAACTTCTAAAAGTACGTAGTTTGACCTGAAAGATGGCACTCAGGCTGCAAGGGGTTTTCTGCCATGGTTCAGTGTTGCAAGGCAGCAGCCCTTCTCATTCCATACAATCCCGTCAGATGGCAGTTTGCTGGAGTGTTCCTCCCCTTGAATGCTGTTTGCCACCTGAGGAATTGCTCCAGTGCTACTGCTTGTGGCATTGTGCTGTCGGGGGTGTTTGTGAAGTGGCCTAAGATACTCAATAAGAAAAGGAGGAACTTCTTTCTAATCATTCTAATGGTTTATAAATCTATGTGACAGGGTAATACTTACATCGAGGAAGTAAATATGAGGAATGTCAGAGAAGAAGATACTAGAGCTGACTGAGAAGAGGTGGTATTTCAGCTAATGTTGCTACTAGAAGAAGTACAGTCTTTAAGAGAGATGGATGGCCTTGTGTTTGAAGTGTAAAATGATGCATACCATGTGCATTTTTTTATGAGAGTGAGGTTGGGTTGTTGTCCATGATTACCTTATAGGAGGGATTTCAAAATAGGAGCCCTTTCATTCCAGAGTTTGAAAGGTTATTGTCCTCCACTTCAGTTGTTCTGCTTCATGTAAGGCAATATCTGAATTGGAACTGTAAAAATAAAACTTTTCTCTCTCTTCTATCATCTCTTCCAGCTGGTTAAGGAAACTTTTAAGCAAATCATCGCTTTGAATGAGTTGAAACTGTATCTGCACAAATGGTTACACTGCCTAAGGCAAGAGAGTGGTGGTGTCTGGAGTCTCCAAAACTGGCAGTGCTGATGAGTCCGTGCGCACTTCCTCTGCACACAGTTCCATTTTAACAGTTTTGCCCCAAGCTTCTTGTTATACTCTCTTGTGCTCAGATGGCCTGTTTTTGAAGCTGATGCATAAGCACTATCAAGGAGCTGGTCTGGACTAAAATGTATCCAGCTGGCGTAAGGGAGACAGTGAATTGGGGTAGAATGAGTTGATGCCAGAGCTGTGGGATTGTGAGGGTGGTGACACTGCCTCTCTCTGCTTACCTAAAATGAGAACTGAAGTGAAACTACAGCTATGGGATGCAGATCACGTCATGTTGCCAAAAGTTAAGCTTCTGTCTCGCCATAGCACTTGGCTCTCCCCACTCTTAATTCAGATCTGCTGGCAGATCTAAAGGCAGTGGAACAGGAAGCTGACTGTCCCATGAAGCAGTGGGAGCACAGTGGAGAAGAGTCCAAGACCTTTCTTTTGGTATCATCCAGCTGTTAGGCTTGAGCAGGAAGACTTCCACAATGCTTCTGTTCTCTCAAAATGTCTTTGGTTTTCTATTGCAATTTCAGTCAAGTTTTAACAAGTGATCCAGTTCAGCTAATGTTTATGGCTGGGTGTAGCAAAAAAATCACAGATTTGAAAAGAGTAAGAATGAACTCTGTCTTTGATATAAGGCTGTTCATAGCTGGAACTGCAAGTAAGCAATATATCCAATACAGTAATGCAGTTGGGACGCACACTTTGGAGGCAAGGGAGCTGAACTGATAATACACAAGTTCTCTTTTGAAAAGAGGAAGGTAAACATTCCAGCCTGTTGGACCTGTGTTCATGCCCCGTTTACTTGTTTGAAATCTGCTTTACATCTTTGCAATGTTAATGTTTTTCAGTGGATCCCTATGATTGCTTGCCAGTAGTACCAAGTGGTAAAAAGCCTAATACTCTGTACACCAGACTGAGATTTGGATCTCCTTCTGGTCTTGTGTAGGCCTGTTTCTGGCAGAATTGAGTGTGACTTTATCATTTGTCCCATTAGGATATCATTATAGGTTCCTTATCTTCCTTTCTTCAGCAAGTATGCTTTTGAAGCAGCTTTCTCCTCTTGGCAGTTAGTCTGATAACAAAGTCAGGGAAGGGAAAGAGCTTTTCTTCAGTGCTAAAGTAAGTTACATGACTAAAGTAGCTCCAACTGAAAACATGTATTGGTTTCTATGCAGTAGACAATCCAGTTGTATTAAACTAAATTTTAATAAAAGCATTTCATAAGCATTGCCTACATGTATGAAATGCTTTTTTATTGGTTTATGCCTTTTGTGCGTTGATTTCTTTGTTTATGACTTGAAAAGCTTTGTTGTCTGTTACTTAGGCTGAAACTTCTAAAGAAACAAACTCCCAAATGAATACAATTGTTATTTAGTGAAAGAAAAAGAAGAGAAGAATTTCAGCTTGTCTGATGATATTGTTCTAGAAATGGGGTGTGTACATGACTTTTTGAGGATTTTGGCCCGACAAAGTAAGCCTGGGATAACTAGAATGTCTAGAGAAAAAGTTTGGTGAATAATGGCCTGCTTTTTCCACGACTTGACATAATTTTCAGTGGGCTGGGTTGAGTATTTTGAGGAGGGAAAAAAGTTAGTAAAGAAAGAAAACAATTTCAATTTTAAATAAAAATCTACATCTGTCTGGAAAAGGTGGTGTAATTTTTTTTTTTCCAAACGTTCCTGCACATTCGGTCATATTTTCATAATCAGTGATTTCAACTTCATAACAGCATCGACATGAACTGCACTCTAAACATGAGTTTTGAAAAGCTAAAAGCAATTTTTTCAGAAATAAAATACTTTAGTGATAACATATATGAGGTGTCTGGTTGCCTTTAATGCACTTGCACACTGTGCATTGACAAACTTTGTAGGTGAGTTAAGATTTAAAAGAATCTGCTTTGTGGGTTGGATTCAGTACAATTGTGGAAAAAGCTGTGCAGCTTTGTGGTATTGGCACAGCTGTGGGACAGTGAGGAGATGAGCTCATGTGTGGGTGAAAGGCCCCTTGGAAGTGGGATTGCTGGGGAAGGAGCAGCACATGGTACTACTGACAATGTTTCTCCCTCTGATGGAGTGTCTTTAGCTCAGCAGTTGGGCTCCAACTCTGCCAGCGTTCAGAGGAATTTTACTGCCTCTGAAAGGCAAAATGGGGCTGAGTGTCTTGCTGAGCTGGAACCCTTTTGCCCTCATTGCTTTGTCCTTGATACCTTCAAAGACTCGGGGTCACTATGAGTCTAGTTTGAAGCTGCTCCATGAATGTGACAGTATGATTGAGAGCCCCTGAGTGAACTGTCATTCTGTAATTCAAACTTTAATATTTTTGTTCGTCTTCAAAAATTGACAGATTTAAAAATTAGTGGTTTTGAAAAATGGATATTCTTTGGCCTGGTTTAAATGGTCAAGTCAGTCATTCAAAACAGGAGGTTGCAACTGTAGCGAGAAGGCATCTGCATTTTCTTGCCACTTTTATTTATAATCAGTATCAACATTTTGTAGTTCTTGCTTTTATCTGACTGAAGTTACCTGTGTTTGCACAGCTGCTGTTTCTGATTATTTTGTAGTCCCTGGTCACATACAGTATTTGAGTGGAAATTTATGGTAATGCATATGCTGCAGATCTAATTGTCTTGGGTTTTTTACTTTTTTCCGATGGATTTTATTGCTTTGTCTTACACTTTTTTCTTGTTTTCTAGTGTCAATTTACAGTATTTGGTTTTACGACAAGAATGACTGTCATCGAATAGCAAAACTCATGGCTAAGTAAGTACCAGGGCTTTATTATTCTGAAATTCTTTTATGCAATACAGGAAAAAACCCTGAACTTATTACGTGTGTCTGCTTCTTTCTCTCATAAAATGGGGAAAGACAACATTCCTGTTGGTACCAGTTTTTTAAGTAATGAAAATGATAGTTTTGTTTTTTACAGAACTGCAACATTAATATTTTCTGTTAAGTGATTAAAGAAATCAGTTTGTGGTGGTTTAGTATTAGTTGGCATTCTCCAAAGGAAGCATGTATGAACAGTGTTTATTATTTCAAATTCTATTTTGTACAGGGAGGCTGGCAAAAGATCTTCTGAGACAAAGTATAATGCAATAAATGACGGTTGGGGTTTTTTTGGTTGGTTTTGTGATGGGCTGTTTTTTGTTTGAGTTTGTGGTTTGGGGTTTTTTCAAGACTAAGTTCTTATTCCTAACTAGAGAGATTGGAAAATAGCAGAATTACTAGGTAGAATCTTCTAGAATTAAAGTGTTGTTAGGAGAATAATCAAAACAGTGAAATAGTTAGAGCTTGGTGTTGCTAATTTCTGGATTTTTTTTGTTGTTGTTTTTGTTTTAATACTTTAAATTTCTTTAGTAAAGCTGTCATGCTACTTCCTCTCATTTTGTAGTTCCAAGGGCTCCTAGAGGTGCCATGCAGCAGGAGAACTGAAATGGTTCAGTTTAAAGAGTCCGTAAAGGCCTGTGTTTGCAGTGCCACAGCATTGTTGGCGCTGGAGCAGTGCAGTCAGTGTGGCTGTGCCAGGCGTGGGTGCCCTGCCCCAGCTGAGAGGGCCCTTGGATTTCAGTGCAGAAGTTTGAGTGAACAACAGAGGTCAAAGAAGGCTGGAACTGGTTGAGTTGGCAGTGCAGCGTGGAGTCTTTAAATCATGTTGTCATGGGAGGGTGGGTGTTCTTGCACCTTTCTGTCCCTTGCAGATTAAGCCAAGACTTCTTACTAACAGAAGAGGTTGAGAATTAGCTTAAGCAAATTTTCGGTGTCCTTATGAAAGAGTTTGAATTGTGAGATGGAGTTGTTGCACTGGCAAAAATGCAAAATGTTGGTGTCCTGCACAGAGTATCTGCTCATCCCTTGTACTCAGCTTTGCTTCCCTTCCCTATCACACTCCTTTTCTGATCTTCCTTATCTATTGCATGCCTTAATCAGCATGTCATGGCTTGCAAGTCAGGGCATCTTGAAGACTTGCAAAATTTAATTATATAGAAATATGTAATTAACTCTGTGGAAACTAGTAACGACGTAAACATCTTAAGCTGAATTCTAATTTCCTAGTCTGGGGTTTTTGCAGTGGGTTGCTTTGGCTTTTCCCTACAGAAGCAGTGTGAGACAACATAAATGACAGTTTTTGATACCAAGTTCTCTTTCTTATCCTGATAGCCCCATACAGTTCCCATTTCTCGCTTTATTTTTTTCTTCCCAGTTATGTTAGACTTTTTGCTCTTATTTGGCTTGTTCAATACAAGGATTGGTTATAAGGGTTACTGGAAAACATTGTGTGAAAGGGGCTCTTGGATGTTGTTACCAAAACAAATAACAAAACGTCTGTTGCCTCTCCTCTTTATAAGCACAGCCTCAGAAAGGCATGGCTTTCTTTGTTTAGTGCACCTTTTAATTTAAAACCATGATACTGTTTGAAGTGGGAGACAGAGCTGAACCATTCAAACTCTGCCGTGTTCTTACTCTATTATGCACAGCTGCAGTGCAAGTCTAAGTGGCAGAGAGCAAACCTTGAGTCCATTTGAAGTTAAACTGAGTCTGGGCACTGTAGCACAAATCATGGGCTAGAGATACCTCAGGAATCTTTAAAAGTGTCAGGGAACAGACCAGCACATTCACTCTTTTTGCTGGATTACATTATTTACATTTTCTTCCAAGGTTATTAATTTTCTTCCAGTTTTTTGTCGTTGTATTGGGTGGAAATTTAAATTTACACCCTTTTGTTTAGGTGGGATTTTCTTATTCACCGATAGGAAGGAGTACTGCCTTTAGTACCTCAGTGCTTTAAAAACATACCCATAAAAGGTTTCAAGGAGATTTGCATTCTCTTCCCTGCTGTTTGACTTGACCTTATTGTGCCAGACTGACTTAACAAGATTGCAGACCATCCATTTATATTTCGGTGACTTATCTTTCAAAAGAAAAGTAAATTAGTGTTTGTAGGCTTTGTAATCACAGACGTCACTTCTCACATTCTCTGCCTCCCCCCACACCCTTCTGTGAGGTTGTGCCAGGTATCTTTTCAATGCTATAACTGCAGATATTCTTCAACAAACTGTCACAGCAGCTCCTGTGTCCCTGAAGGAATGTGTGCCTCTTCCACTATCTGATATAATGGAAAGAAACAGCAGGCCTTGCTTAAAAAAGATTTAATCCTGGATTGCACGCAGAGCATGCTCAATGTACACTTTTGCATTAGGTGACTTTTTTTTACCCCAGGAAAGGTATTTGATTTACAGAAATTTTTGTGTTTTTTTTTTCCATGAATTCTAGAATTTTCTGAAATGGACACATTTTATGGGAGTCATCAAACTCCTGACTTCAGAAACAATTAATTTGGGCTAAGTTAAGTCAGGATGATTGAGGGATGAGCCTTCTAGAAGAAATAGGACAGAAACTGGGGGGTTTCAAAATTTTGTGAATCTATTGCATTCAGACTGATAAATCTGTAGGGGGGGTTATTTTTAGCTTAGTTTATAAGCTTGTTACCCTGTTTCAATCCAAAGTGGCTTCTGAGATAAGGCAGCAGGCTAGAATTGGGAGAGTGTCTCAGTTCTGGGGATACAGTTTCACATTTAGTCCATCACCACTCTGTAAACATAACCTGCACAAGACAGAGGATGGAGTTTGAGCTACAAAACAATTATCTACATGAGAAAATAAACTGTTATTCTTTTAAAAAAAAGTAAATTTTAAAAAGGTAACAAGCCTTCATAATGAACAAGAGAAAAATATTATGAAATGTTTTTCAGAAATATTTGTGAAACATTTCTGTGAAATGGATGTACTCCTTGAAGGTGTTTTACTGTGAGACCAATTAGTCCTGTTTTTGTGGGAGGATGTTTTATTGGAACTTGGGCCAAGTAGTTAAGAGCAGACAGGGGGTCTCAAGTGAAGCCTTTGCTTTGCCTGTCAGGCAGCACACATGGGACCTCAATTGTCCGGAATTTTTCCTTTAACTGAAATATTTCTTTTTTTCTGATACAATTATGCTGACACTTAAAATTTCAACCAAGTGTTGGGGGGGGGTTCACCTTGCTCTTTCTCATCCTTAGTTTCAGAGTGAGTTTAGAGAGGTCCTAAGTTAGGGCTGGGTGACCAATGTGGGGTGCTTGAACACAATGTTCTCTCAGGGTGTCACCATAGAAACACTTGTGGAGTATTGAGCCAAAGGAGCACATGCTGCAGTTCTTGGAAATTGGCAGGGTGAAGGTTGGCCTTCCTACTGTGAGCTACCTTTGCAGGTGACTGCTGCTTACAGAGAAAGCTGTACTAATAATCAGAAGCTAGTTAAATAACCGGCTTGTGTGATTAAAAATTCTGTAAGCAACACTGAATTGTTAAAAGCTAAATCTAACCCTTTTTCAAATAAACGCAGCTAAACTTCCAGTGAAGAGGCTTGGTTGTTGGAAAACTGGGAAGAAACTTCCAAGACTTTAACTATTTTTTTGCCTCAGAAATGTCAACATAGAAGTGCATATAAATAATTACAGTCCACAAAATCTAGAGTTTGCCCTGAATCCTAACTGACCCAAAGAAACTGGAGGTGGGAATGATTGACGCTGTGTGTGATTGTTGTGACGGCACCTCTTGGCTCCCCCGTCAGCCCTCAGTTCCACAGCATGCAAGTTCTCAAGTGACATGCCAGCTCCAGAGCTCTGCCTTGTTTACAGTGCTTGTTTTTTCTTAACATATTTGATTAATGCAGGCTTAAAAAAGAAGGGATTACAGGCTGGTGTGTGTTTGTTTCAAGAGGATAAGCTCTAGCGCATTGCACAGCCATGTATATCTTGTGAACTGCACATGGATTAGGAGTATATGCTGCCTTTACTTTTATTAATGAAATGTCCCCCGTACACATCATCTTCTTGCACATCTTAAGCGTCTTTTCAGTTGAAGGGTTTGGATACCTGAGGCAGGTAGGGGTGGAGTAAAAGTGGTGAGTGAATCATAGGCACCAGAGGCCAGAGCAAACACTGTGTTTCAGGCCTGCAGGTAACTGGAATTACTGCAGGGCAGTTTGGGAAGAAAATGGTTTGCTGTTCTTTCCAGAGCCTTTAGATGGGACATGAGGGGTAACTTACTCTAAATCTTCTTGCAGTCTGACCCCAGAGACAGCTGGTGTGAGCCACCTCTCTTCTTTCTCACTGTCTTTGTTTTGTTGTATAATGGTCAGCCTGATCCAACATTAGAAATGTTTGGTAGTGGATTTTGTTGAATAATATGGCTTGATTTGGCTAAATATGGAAAAAAATGCATATGAGGGAGTAAAGAGTAAAAAAATGTATCTTAATGTATGGTGTAATATCTGTGTTCTTTGTATATCACATACTTGGATGTCCACGTATTTTATTGTAAAAATGTCTTAACAGGAGAGCTTTATAGAAGTGGTGTTTACTGTAGGCAAACTTTGTGAGGGACAGCCCAGTGCCCTCTGAATTGGAGATAAATCGTACAGACCATTTGACAGTTTGACCTGTATAAACCTTGTAGCAAATGAAAACTTGCATAACTTTGGTCAGCTGTGTGTTAGGTTTTTATTCAGGCAGAAGAAATGTGTTAATATGCTGGGAGTACATTTTTCTTTACTGCTTTTTGCAAGATGTTAACCCTAGATAAAATTTTAAACTGCTGTTTCTCCTTTCCTGTTACAGAGTAGTTGAACAAGAAGCTCAGAGGTCGCAGCAGGTTTCCCAGGACAGAAAAAGTCCCAGTAGAACCAATGGCTGCAATGAAAACAGGCCCATTGACATCCTGGAAATGCTTAGTAAAGCCAAGGATGAATATGAACGAGTAAGTAAATGTCTCTTTTCTGGAATCTAGTTCTTAGCACATCAGCTGTGCTTTGTTTAAAGGTGGGCTGTCTCTGCCAGCGTTTCAGCAGCCTTGTTTTCAGATTGCTGTGTTGTTCCCTCCCTCAGGTACACTGTATTAGGGAAACAGTCTCTATTTTCAGGCAAGGTGGATTGAATACTGATCATGTGATCCAACTTGAAGTGTAGCTTGATAGGCCTATTTTGCAATGATTTCTCCTGCTGTGAGAAAATTTTGTCTCTGGGAATAGCAAATAAAAATTGTGCCCAACAGCATCTGTCTCTTCTTATTCTCAAAAGATGTCTTGTGGTATTAGAGATTGAGTCATTCAGTACATTTGTAGACTCTGTGAGGCATATTTTTAATAACTGTAGACTAAGTGTAACAATACCATTCCCCTGTCTTTCTGTTCCCTAGTTTACTACTTCAGTCCTGTCTAGTGTCTTTGTCCTCTTAATAAATTAATTTGTTTTGGAAGGAAAAGTTTGTTACCATTTGCCAGTGCTGCATTTACAAGATTACATAATGAAGAATGTTAGTTCTCTTAGGAAAAAAATTACTTTCTATAGTTGGGAGGACCAAATTCATACATGGAGGATGAATATAAAGGTAGTGTGTGGGAGATCCAAACAAGGACACAAAGATTCTGAACAAGCCTCTTCTCAAATGCAATGATACAAGAATGTGCAATAGTAAAGCCATGTGTGAGTATTTCATTGCAGAGCTGTGCTGTGGTTCCTGTGGCTGTGCTGGTGGCAGAAAAAGGGAGCACATTAGTCCAGTGCTTGATTCCTTCCAGAAGTTACTTGTGCAGCAGAGTTCCTTTAAGTGCTTGGGATTGGACTCTTTGTAGGATTTTGGATGGTTACAGTACAATGTGGGATGAGAAGAATAAACATGTGGATTAAGCCTTGTATGAGCCAATTTAGTGTCCCTTTCTCATATAGCTCAGGTCATGTGAATGTGACAAACACAATGTCTTTGACCCAAGCTCGATACTAATTCCCAAGAAAAAGTCAGCTTTTGTCAATGCTTTAAAATACAGATTTTTAAAAAATAATTAATTCTGATTGTATGTGCATCAGTGGTGTTTGGGGAGAAGGGGTCTTTGTGTGAAGGCCAGTATTGTGGAAGTAGCAGCTTTTGTGAGATCACAGAAGGAAACATCAAAACCTAAATGATTCATCTTCCAGTGGTGTATCAGATTTGAAGAATTTGAAGTCTTTTTAGAAAGAAGAAAAAAACACACACCACAAGAACGCACTGTCTGGTAGTGCCCTCTTAGGGTGTAATGAAGCCTTTCTCCCTCTTTGTCCTTGCCATATTGGATAATACACATTTCCAACAGATGGCCCATAAAATGACTTGGGATGTTCCAGGTTCTCTTCTAATTTTCAGATTTTTTCCATGTGAGAGTACTGAAAAGCTTTTGCTAGAAACAGAGTTCATGAGAGTCATGGATGAAGCTCTGTAGTCAAGTAAAATTCTGCTGGACAGGCAATGATATACAGATTTTTTAGTGGACAGTTGACGTCTGTGGTATCAGGGCATGGGAGTACAGCTGCTTTAATATTGAGGGGGTTGTGTCTCATCTTGATTTCTCGTTTTATGTGTGTGTGTTTGGTACTTTTAGAACACTGGTGAAGCTGGAATAGTGACTTCATTACCTTTTTGTGTGCACATGAACTGTAAACTGGATGTGTTCGACATGATCCCACATAGCCCTCTGTGACTGTGGTTGTGTAGCAGTTGTCAGATAAGCAGAACGGAACAATGTTGGTCTCATTTCAAACAAGCTTCTCCAGAGAATGTTTTGTTGACCTCCTCAGCTTTAACAACAAACTTCTGGCACGTTAATTTTGGAACTTCTTGTAGCCGAGATGTGCCAGCATTAACGTGATGAAGTAACCATGAAGTGACTTGTTTGGAACATGGCTTCTGGAGAGACCTTTCCTGTCTTAATTTTTTTTTAAAATAATTTTATGGCACTTGGTATTTACACATGAATTTGTATTTAGGAGCAGAAAGTACTTATCTGCCTGGTACATTCCAGATGGATCATACAGTAATCCTTGTGTGCAGCCCACATGAGATTGGCAGAGTGTCAGCATGAGAAGGGGGCAGAGGGAGTGAAAAAGAGATTTATGAAGGTCTGAGTGATTTAATCTAGGATTCCAAATCAGCTTAATCCTTCAAGTACACACTACATCAAGCCCATATGTGAAAATGAATGAACTCTGAGATTTATTTTTTTTTTAATGAAGTGAATGGATGCTTTTTATAGTGTGGTTTTGTGTGTGTATTTCAGTAGGAGCATGGAAACATACTGCAGCTCATCCTCTAGTGAAAAGAACACTGCCTTTCCTGATTTTGTAACTAGAAGGCCTCCGGCATTTCAGGCACAGAGTTTTGACCTTCAAGTTAGCAGCTAAACAAAAGATGGGAGAATTAGGTTCTCGCCTCTGTCCCGAAGTCACAATATATAGTCTTGATTTTTGGATTTAGTGCTTTCTGTTAAATTTGAAAACAGAAGAATAAAGCTCAGATTGCTTTTTAATCCGTTGCTAAAAAGTTTAACCCATATTTTAGTGCTCTAAGCAACCACAGCAATCATCATGTGTTGTGCCAGTGTTGAGCTATATCATATGCATAAGGTGTAGTTTACCCACTGGAAACTGGAGTGTTCTGCACTTTGGGTTTTCACTGGTGATTTAAACTATAGTACAACTTCTATAGTTGTTTATGTATTTATTTATTAAAGATTAAAGCCAACTAAATCTGTAACCATATTGTCTGTTATAACGCAACTCTCTTGTCTGGTTTTGTCTTACAGAAAACTAAATTAACACCTGAAAATATATATACATGGTTGGTTAAACCTGGTGCAAATAAATGGGTGATCAGCACTCTCTCCAGTCCCTTAGGATGATTTGTGTCAGGATCTTTTTTTTTTAGCAGTTTCTAGTTTGGATTCTTGATTTAAAGTGTAGCAAATTTCCTAATTATTAGCTAATGCAGATAGAGGATGTGAAAAGCTCACCTTTTCCTTAATACATAGGAGTTTTTTGGTGAAAAAGTATAAAGCCAGATGTCATTTGGGGGTTTTTTTAATATAATAATACAGAGTAAAAGCTTTATGACTACATACCAGATTCTGGATGTCTTGGTATGATTTTTGTTTCCTAAAATTTGTGAATTCCACAGTGTCTCACAAAAATCAGTGTGTTTCAGTCCAAGTGCCATGTAAAAAGGATTGTATAGTGGGTAAATGTAGGTTAAAATTCATGTATTTGTGTTAAACTTTCCAAATTTTTCTGCCCCCTCAGAATCAGATCAGTGATTTAAGTATTATATCAAGCTCTGGAATGCAACAGAATTCAAATCCTCCAAAGGCAGAAAGCACAGAGCCTTCAGAACAGAAGCCTTCATTACAAGTACAAGAGCAGGTATGTTTTATCCAGCCCTAAATGAAGGGTGCTTTTTTTTCCCGCATTTAGTACTTTGTTTTGGTACCAAAATTGGGTTTTATTTGTAGAATGCCTGCAGTGTTGTCTGCTGAATGTATTATCACTTTAAATAAACTAATGAGTTTGAAGACTTCTGGGATCCTGAATTGTGTCTTTTGACTTAGCATTTTAAAAATACGAGGAAATTTCCACACTACTGTGAATATCCAGGTATGTTTAAATGGGCCAGCTTGGATTCTGGAAGAAGTCAGACCATGGTAATGTGCAGGATGCCTTGGAGAGACAGGAAGCAAGAAAAATGAGCTGTGCCACAGTATTGCACTGAATCAGCCAGGTGCACACAACACTGCAGCCTTTCACACATGAGCTCGAGCCCTGATTTCTCATGTCTCAGACACTTCCTTAACGCTTGTCTGTGCTGCCTTGAATGCTACAGTACAGTCCTGCACAAGGAAGCTGTGGCTTCATACAAGACATTTTAAACATCTGTTTAGGAAAAAAGTAAGTAAATTCTGCAATCAGTAAATTCCCTGTAAGACATGAAGTGCCTTGGGCCTGCTTGCAGTGCCACCCAGTGGGCATGGGAGGGGCAGTGCTGGTGCTCCTCGGAGTGCCCCAGGTGCACAGCAGCTTCAGTTCACTGCCATAGTTCACTGGTGTTTCTGATGCAATAAACCACCGTGTTGGAGAAATGAAGGGCCCAGTGAAAATGTGGGCAACCTTGCACTTAGTACTTGTAAACAAAGTACATAGTCTGGAGGACTAGTTGTTTCTAGTTCAGTTAGGGCTGGGGTGTGGGCAGCAGGAGTCTGTTTTAGGGGATGGGGTAGTAACAGTTAAGGAATTAAAATGAGGGGTGGGAAGTTTGCTGGGATTATTTGCTGTCGCAGCCCCTTCCACAGCACCTCTGCTTTTGGATCAGCATAGCTGATGGAGGGACCCCTGGCAGCCAGCTCTGCTTGCTGTGTGCCAGTCTGGAGACCTGGCAGGAGATAAGATTTGAACAAATTGCTCTGAAGTAATTAAAGGGAAAGTCAATTTATAGAACATGTAAAATGTCATATTTTTAATTCTGTTGAGCTATTTAAAATAATAGCTGCTGAGATATTGGGAAAAATGATAATTCTGTAAAGCCAGTTAACTGGGTTCAAATATATCACAAAAAATATGTTGGTTCTGAGCCACATTTTTAGTAACGTGGACAACTGAAAGACTACTGGAAAAACATTCCAACTATAAAAATATGTTTTTCATCTGATTGAAACAGATGCCTAAAAAATAGTGTGCATATGATAAGTATGGTGAGATCCCTAAACTCCCTCCAAAATGTCACACTTGCATGTTGATTGACAATTTCAGTTGATTACTTGACTGTTGTAATGTATTAATAAAGGAAAGTGAGCCAATTAATCATACTGAAGTGAAAAGCTGACTCTGAAATGATCTGGAACTGTAAGACCAGTGGAGAAAAGTAGGAACAACTTTCTAGGAAAAAATTCCTAACATAATTAACAAGGTTTAGAAACGATAGAATGTCTCAGCCACAAAATGAAAGTGTGCCTGACTTGAAGCTGGCTGAAAATGAGTAACAGTGGCAGCAGAGATGAGTAACCTGGGCAGAAGTCAGTGTAATTTGAAGCCCAGAATTTTTTGTTAGGCACCTGTGCTGCTGTGCCTTCAGTGCTGTTATCTGTGCTGGGGAAATTGGAGCCAGCAGAGCAATGTCATGGTACAGTAGTTGTCATTGTCAAGTAGCGTCTTTGTTTAGACATACCATCAGAATACACTGGAATTGTGCTGCAGGCCATTCAGTCTCCTGAACAGAATGTTGTATTTCAGTCCAGCTGTTTTACATAACTTCTAGCACTATGCAACCTCAAAAAAAAATAGAGAAAA
Organism: Sclerurus mexicanus; assembly: GCA_013396755.1. Taxonomy (NCBI): domain Eukaryota; kingdom Metazoa; phylum Chordata; class Aves; order Passeriformes; family Furnariidae; genus Sclerurus; species Sclerurus mexicanus. The sequence continues at coordinate 294,865 of VWZF01005837.1, read as the reverse complement.
TGTTGAGATTACAGGTGGTGTTAATAGCTGTTTCTTTTCTGTTGTGTAAAACACATTTTAAAATATTTTCAGTAAAATAAGAAGATGATATCCTTAAAATTGCATTTTCTAAAATGTCAGTGGTGTAGCTAGATGTATATTTTTGGGAGAGACTAAAGGACGGGTAGATGTAACTGCATATACGTACACAATTTTCAAGGAGATAAATATATATATGCTCAGGTTTATACAGATTCTTTTACCTGTTGTGATATCTATTGCATTGTTAATGAAAAGAGTGAGAAAAACTGTCTAGACATGTGTTGCTAGTTCAGTTGTGTAGTTTCTAATTTCTGTTTTCCTCTCCCATCTCTTAGGCCATGTTATTATTTTCAACTCCATAAATTCTATCAGGATTTTGTTCTACATGTATGGGTTTTCCCCACACCCCCTGAAGTGCCTTGTGTAGTTCTGGCTGATGGATGATGGCAGGTGCAATGTTCAAGACAGAATCCATAGCCTTTCTCCTTCCTGACTACTAGTGCACAATTTGTCCTGAGAAAGCTTTAAGAACAAAGCATACATAGCCAGGATGTTCCTTGTAAATTAAATTAATTTCAAAATTCCTGTAGATTTGTAAGAGACGCTGTGAGTTGCACAGTGTCGTGGATATTTCTGAGCTGAAAACTTCTTTTTCCCTTCCTTTTAGCCATTTCAGTCGAGGCAGAAGCATTTGACTTTGGAGGAGCTGTTTGGAACCTCTGTACAAAAGGAACAGCCCACAGCCCTGTATCCCAATCCAGAGAGAGTGGAGAAGCTGCAGGCAGATGCATCTGCCAGAGAGCAGCACAGTTTGCTTTTGCCTTTTTCCTTTGACCAGCCACCAGTAATGCAACAATCCCTAGGGAAATCCGAAAGTCCAAGCATTAAAAGCAGTGCCAATCAGCAGGACTGTTTAACACCTATGCTAATACCTCCAGCTTCAGTTTCCCAGCCTGATATGAAAAATGTTTCAAGCTATTCAGTTCGTTTAAGCCCTGTTCTTAATTCAGCCTCGACAATGGAAGCTGCCCCTGCTCAGATGCTTCCTGGCCTAAAACAAAGCAACAGTATAATGCAAGTTATGCAGCAAGCTGCCAAGCCCATATCCCCACTGGTGAATCAGCCGCCGTCTGAAGGGAACCACGCTCCACAAAACCTAATGGCTGGCCAAAGCCAGCTCATTGCACCCTTGACAACAACCAACACGGGAACTGTCTCAAATCCATCTCATACAAGTGTTGATCTTCTCCAGAAACTCAGGTTGACCCCACAGCATGACCAAATGCAACAGCAGTCTCTAACTAAGACGTCCTTAACACCAAACATCTCTGCCTCAGTTGGCCAACTCGTGACACCAGAAAGCTTCAAAGAATCTCACACTAAGCCATCGGCCTTGAACAGCAAGATAATCTCTCCTCTTCAGGTATTCTGATATCTATGAAGTTTTAGACTTTTTAGACTACATATATTTTTCCCTTGGAAATGTGCTGTTGTATATTAGCCTTTTAAAAATAATGAAGGACTTCCACTGTGTGATATTGATTGAATTGCTATGTTACAAAACTAATGGAATTGAATTTCTATCTGCTACCAATGACAGACCTGTCTGTAGAGGAGGAGGTTTTTCAAACTGGTGCTGTTAGTGGGTGAATAAGTCCTAAAGAATTCATCTGTACTTGTGTCAGAAAAGTGTTGCTCAGAGTTGGTGATCTGAGAAGGGAGAGAAGGATGCAGGCTGATCGGTGTTACAAGGGATGATGCTGTGAAAGTGTAGCCTGTACCTTATTTGAAAGTATAAAATTAACAATTTTCTTTTTCTGGTTATTTTGCTTGGGGTGTTTTGACCCCCTTCTGCTGGGGATACCTCTGGGCTACATTGAGATATGGCTTTGTAGGTTTGCTGTAATACTGAAAGCATGAAATATAAATCTGGATATTTCTTCCTTTTCCAACTTCCCATTGATTACATCAGTTTTACAAAATTGATCGAATTATATCTGAAATCTGTTGAAATTTCCATTTCTGTACTTTCATAAAAGCAGAGAACCACCTAATTTGTGAATTTTGCTTTTTTTTTTTTTATTTAGACTGTACAACAAAACAAGGAATCTGAAGTATTTCCACAGCCGAAGACTTTGTCTAAAGCAAATCAAGTAAGTGATGAAGTACCTCTGCTGATTGTTTATTGGCTTTCTGAGAAAGCAGAAAGCCCAGCTGTGGTTCGGAGTTGATATCTCAAACAGTCATTGTCCACTGACCATATTTAAAGAGCTGTTATGAAGCAGAAAGAAGCTGCACTGAAGGAAGGGGGAGTTCTGTCAGCCCTTTGCAGTGCCTCTCACTGTTGGTTCTGATGTGGCAACGAGAACACCTTTCTGGATTTGCAGCCCTGCAATGAGTTTGCATCATTTCAGCGGGGTGTGTTATGTTGCAAGCAAGCAGTGTTAAAGCTGTAATATTTTAGCAGGGTCTGTTAGCCATAGCCCCACAGAGGCATAATATGCAATCCTTGCCTTACTGTCTCTTAGTTTTCCTGAGATACCCTTGTATTTTATGAAAAGATACAAAGTGAAAGAAATGGAAGATGGAGGAAGAAAAGAATAACAAGCATTTGTTATTGCAGTACTTTCTAATAGAAAGTTTTAGTGATCTAACTACAGATTTAACATTATTAGAACTGTCTTGGGTATGAGTTCAAAATAATGTCAATTTTAAATTTCAGGTTGCAGTTAAAAAATAACTGGTAATAGTCAAGTCTTCAAGAATTATTTTAATTACCTTTTTGTTATGTATTATTTTTAGGGTACCATCTGTAATTTAGTTCTAATTTATCCACCCCCTCCTTTTTCAAATCTCTTGAACTGCCTCATTCTTGTCAAACTTGCACTACATGAAAGCAGTTTTAGTAGCATGCCCAAATCTGATTGTGAAGGCAGTAAAAGTGGTCCTACGTAAAGTAAAATGCTGTTCTAGCTACTGGCCTACTGTAAGATAAGGTCTAATAACCGAACTAAAAACATTCTGTATAGATTTGGGAATTTTAAGGAACGTGTATTTGTTGTGTAATAAACTATATTTAAACACATTGTCTTCAGCTGAAATCCCACGCCCTAAGTCTTCACAGTTTTGACTACAACAAAATCAGTTTGCTAGTTCCACTACTGTTGATGTTATTATATACACATTAACTTCAAAGGTTTGGGAGGGCTTTTTCTTCTGAAAATCTTTGGTTATCCAAAGGGAACTCTTTCTGCTGACCTATCAAACATCTTTACCTATCACATTTAGTGCTGCTTTTCTTTTGAGTGAGATTGGCTTGTTTATTTTCTTTTTTTTCCCCCCCACTGTCTTGGTCATTCTGGAAGCCTGAGCAAGACATGGATTATCATCCTAACTAATGATTGCAGGTATCAGGAGATGTAAGAGTTGCTCAAAGTGGACATTTATTTGTGTCCACTTTATGCAAATATAATAATCTTTTAAATTTGCAATTTATGTTTAAAAGGAAAAGTGGTAAAGTCAGTATGTGGATTTTTGTCATGAAATGGAGACAGACCTGTGGAAGAATGAGGTGGGATGATGGTCCTCAAAATATTTCCATCCCCTATTCACTTCAAGGGAAAACATACTTAAAATAAGAATATGTCCATGTACACCAATGCTTTAATTATTATTCAACAATCTCTTTAAATATGTTTGAGATACATTTATAATTTGAAGTAAAGTATCTGTAGGAGACCATAGAAGTGGGACTGGCCTTTCTGTAAACCCCTGAGAAAAATCTGCAAAACAGCTACAGACTCCTTTGATTATCTTGGTGAAAAGCTCATCTTTCATTCTCTGTGTTATGTTTTAAATATTCTGGAAGGTGGCAAGGAGCCTGCATGCAAGAATGGTGAAGGCTGCTACCTTCTTCAGCTTTGAAAGTGTGAATTACTATTGATATTAATCTTTAGAGATAGACATTTCTTCATTAAGAGCAGCTATTCTGTAATATGTGAATGAATAATTGTGGCTGCAATTTGTTTAATTTTCTTTATACTCCTCTCTCCAGCCTTTACAACATCATTCATTCTTACTGAATGTGGTGCTTATTAATCTTCTCTTCTTTTACAGGTTGCACCTCCACAATTTGTTACAGCCACGACAACAGTAACTCCTTCAGTCCTCTTGTCTCCCAGTGTGTTTCAGCAATCAGCTACAAAAGCTACTGAAGTGGAGAATAAAGCCAGTTCTTCTTCGCCTTTAACCCTTGGAACAACAGAAATTCAGACTGCACCTCCTGCTGTTCTCAGTAGGTCCCAGCTTCAAGAAGCACTGATACATCTAATAAAGGTACTGCCTATACAGAACTCAGTTTCTGAGGGATGGGGTTCCCAGTACAGAAGCCAGCACTGAGAAATTCTGTACTCCTGTAAGTCCTTTTGCCCTGAAACATTACAAAATACATTCTTCTCTCTTGGAAGGGGTAGATTACTCCACACTGCACACATAGTATGGCACAGTTTGCTCATTTTGGTTGAAATGTGGAGCACTTAGAACAACAGAGTACATGAGATATGTCCTTTCACATCCATGTGAATTCGTAGGCAAGTGATGCGTAAGTTGCACTAATAGAAGCTGGTGTGAGGATGGGGGGAGTTGATTTTTCTGTCTTTGTAGGTTTTCTGCTTACACAAGGAAAGCTTTCCTGTTTTCAGTTCCCTAGAACCTTTCCTCATCTTTACCTGAAGTACATTTCTTTGAAATGGAAATTGCAAAGTTCTAGTTCTGCTATTTCTAGGAATTTAAAAGTTTAGTTGCATTAAGTCTGTGATGTTGCATTGATATGATTTTGATCTCTAATGCCACGGTGAAGTTGCCATGAATGACAAACAGTTTTTCTTAACCTGGGATTCTCTTGCCCACTCCGTGCTGATGTTAGCAGAGCTTAACACCCAAAATGCAAGTCTAAAAATAACAAACAATATCTTTGCAGCTGTTACGACAAAAAAGGGCCACTACCAGATCCCATCATTAGGTTGCCTGATTTCTCTCTCATTCCATTTTACGTAACCTTATCCTGTATTGGTTTGTATGGTTTTTCTCATTAAAGACTTCAAGCAGTCTTACATCTGAGCCTAAGTGCCAGTAGTCCGGTGACTTTAGAGAGCTGACAGGAATATTTCTCTGCAGTCTTTAGAGAGCTGAATGAAGACCAAAATAGACATATCCTGCTGCATGGGAGTACTCGCATAGCACTCCAAGCAGGTTGCTGTTCAGATCTTGTAAGGAGAATATTACACCTCTAAACTAGCTGGTGAGATACCAGTTTTGTAAACTTGTCATTTGAAGGAATTAAACTCAAGAATATCTCTAAATATTATCTCTAGATTGAACTAATTGACTGCCCAGTTATGCTTTGACATGAGTATTCTTGTAGAACACACTGCAATCCCACTCAGGCCCGTCTAACAGACAGAAATAACATCACTCGTGCCACTCAGGCAGACTTTATTTGGGAACTTGTACACAGAATGAAGTTCTTTCTGTCTAAGACTAAGGTTTGGACTCTGGAGGAAAGTGAAGTGTGGCCAAGGCTGACATAGTAACACCTGTTTGTTTGTTTGAGCATCCAGTGTGCTCAGTGATCCCTTTGCCTGTCTGACCAGTGTCATGGTTCACAGCCCATGTGGTGTTCAAAGAGCATTGCCTTTTGTGCAGGTACCCAGCTAGTTCCCTTCTCTTAGCTCTGACAGCTGGCACTGCAAGGAATCCTTATGCACAACTTAGGCATTAAATTAAACTTTTTTTTTCCATTTCTTTACTAATGTTTCTAATGTGTTTCTTTTTTTTTCTTGCAGAATGATTCCCGTTTTCTCAGCACTATCCATGAAGTCTACTTGCAAGTCCTAACCAAGAGTACAGACAACATTAAGCTATAATTGAAGCTGAGTCTACTTAAAATAAGTCCATTCTAAAAACAATTATGCCTCATCTATAAAACTAATATTTTTGTAAAAGAATATTTAGTTTTCAATGTCTTGATTTTGAACCTGTTAGGAAAGACTATTCCTTAAATACTTATGAAAGTAATGTTCTCAGAAGTGATCTAGGTTTTCACTGTGATCATCACCAGCAAACCTTTTTTTTATTGGGGAGGGGACTTAAGTTGCATTTGAGCTCTCATTAGCATTAAGTGAATGTGCAAATGTTTGCTCTGCCTCTCATTCCTAGCTGTATTCACTGCTCAAGGATTACAGACTCAACACTCTTTCAACCAGCAAATACACAGTACAGTACAGTACACTACAGCACACCAGGACAGAATTCAGTTGTGGGAAACTAGTTCCAGGCGAAGGACTAAGGAAAAGAAGACTAAAATGCTTTGTGATTAAACTGGCAGATGTGGGGAAGGAACAGATCTGGAAGCCAGGCCTTTGGAGCTAAATCTTTAACAAAAGGTCTAAAAATGTGATTTGCTCAATACATTGACAGTCTTCATTTATTGCACCTAAATTCATCTTCCAATATTGATCTTACTTGCTTTTGTGTTACTGATATTAAACAGGTATCCAAGTGAGTAAGGCCATTTTCTCTAAAAAGGAAAATTTAAAATATGCAAAATTCTCAGTGATTGTATCATTTTTTTTAAAGTAGTTCTGTTGCATGTTGAAGTTTTCTTGTTTTAAATTTATAGTTAGGAGACCACTACTGGAAGACCCTCTTCCTGTTCAGCAGTATTTGATAAAATTTAAATACTTTGTTCCTTTTTACCTTAAGGATGGACCACATCATAGTTGGCTTTTATTCCTCAGTTGTGTTGGAACTGCAGTGTTGAAGACTATGCAGATGGGAAACAAATGCATGCTTTTCTTCTGTTGCCCTCTCCCCAGATTGTTAGTGCACATTTCATAGTCCGAAGTTTATCTAATTAAAATGTTAGTACTTCATATATGTGATTTAGTAAGTCCCTATTCACTAATTAAGAATTTAACTGGATGCTTTCCCATTTGAAATCAGGACATTTCTAATTATAACTTCTTATGCTGCTTTGTTGGTTTACCCATGGCTTGTATTTATTTCTTCAAGACATGCAAAGAGAATTAATTGACTTTAGGTCCCAACTTTCTCCAGCAATAGTAGTTTTAAAGGATGCTTTTTCAGTAGAAAAGTGATTGGTTATTGAGTAAAAAGATAATCTGTAGTGAGTTACGATGCACTGCTTTGTTCTTTTCCCTCAAGCACTATTGAAATATGAGAAAAAATATTGTTTGACTCCTTACAACATATATGTATGATATATATCCTAAGGATTAATTAATGTTGACATAGTTCAAGGTGCATGGCCATTTCATTGGAAACTAGTAACTAAGCTTTAATTGTGACTTGTTCACAAATTGGGATGTTTTAGATACAACAAACACGTTTTTCTGTATTTGATCTATTTTAAGTTTTTTCGTAGCTGTTTAGTGGAAAATATATTTTGTTTCGAAAAGATTTTCTCAGCATTTGAGTTAAGTGTTTCCAGTTAAAATATATAGTATATTCTTAGAAAAATGTGCAAGCTTCAGGGAAAGATGCTATTGTCATGCACATTCATCAAGAAATATATTGGATTTAATGTAGCATTTGAATTCAGCAATATAAACTCAGCCTTGTTAAGGAAGATAGGAGCTTCCTCCGTAAATTCTAGAGTTACAATACTGTGTATGCACATAAACAGTGAGACTCAGATCTAAGGTCTAAATGACTTTTTTGGTTGGGATTTTTAGGAAAAGTTTCACTAAAAGGGACATACCAATGAGCAGTTCCTCTAAACAAAAATGGACAGTCTAAACCAAATAGAGAGCTGCTTTTATCTGGATTTAGCAAAGATGAAGTTTGTAACTTCCCATGGACAGCTTACGGTTTCTTCAAAGAGAGACCTGGTAAGAGTTCATAAGAATAGAATGTTGGAAGCTGATGGTGCATATGGGTACTGTTTGCTAAATACCGTCATATCCAAAGATCTATAGAAATGATAGGAAGAAGTTGTATTTTGAGTTCTTCAGCTATCTATAGTTGACAAAAGTAATACTACTTTGAATATTCTTAACTTGTGAGGGTTCCTGGACAGCTGGGAACCGACAGCTGGCAGATCCTTCCTTCACTTTGATTTGTAGTGCCCTGGTAGCAATTGGTTGTTGGTTTACTTCCCTGCCCCGGCTTTCAGAATGAAGTGGCAGAGAACCAGAGTTGAAATCATACCCACAACAGCAAACTGTGCAGCTTGGACACGTGCACATGTTTGTTGCAGCCTCTGTGTGTGGCGGCAGACACGGAACCAGCCTGGGTGTCACTCAGCACTGCAGAGGTTTGAGTGCCACGTTAGTGGCTTTAACAGATGAACTCCTTGAATGAAAAGTTCATTGTAAAACAAGCTCAATTATACTGTAAAATTGGAATGTTTTCTTAAATGTGGGCTGTGTATTTAAGAACTTTTTTTCCCCTAATTTTTTTAACTTTTTGTATAAGTATAAAATTACCAGTTTGTTGAAGTGCTTGATTCATGTTTTCTGCATGTAGGGATAACCAGGGTGTAGCAGTTACCAGGAATCCTCACAGGAAATGACTGTGACCATTTTAAAGTTGTTGGGTTTTTTGGTTTTTTTTTAGTGACTGACTTAATGGGATTTTACCTATTATTTCTGAGAATTAAAAGATTCTTAGTTCAGATTGTACTCCCCAAATTAATTCTTATCTAGGCGTGTGTTTTGTGGCTCATGTTAAGTCACTTTTGGGAAAAATTAAAAATCCAAACTCAAACCTAATCAAAGACAGTTCTAAAACCTACAGCTGCTGAATGTTCAGGAAAATCAAAATTCTCAGTTTTATAGTTAGACTTTCTCTGCTGTTATTTAACAATGCAAAGTTTATATGAAAGGTGCCTAACAGCTATTAACTGTAGAAGCAGTCTATCTTTCCAGATTAAACAAAATTTGCAGAATGAGTGATAAAGTTAAAAAAAAAGTGATGCATCTTGATTTCATATGAACTGTTTAATTCTCTGTATAAATACTCAATATTATCTTTAAACACTCACTGCTGGATGTATCTCATTTTTGCTTGCATTTCTAATTGCTTCATTTTGTTTTATTTCTGAAACACATTATGCTATGTGTAGTCGTGGATACAATTCTGATATACTTTGGAAAGCAAACTTTAATTTGGGACTTCTTGGTTTTTAAAAGTATTCTAAACAAATCAGCCACCATTTGCCAGGTATTTGTGTTGCTTTGTACAGCATATCTTAACAGGAGGAATGTGTGCAATATGTATCACCTCAGTTTTGTCTGGCAATGTTATGAAAATGTTAAGATGCAATATCTTCTTTTCACTTCAATTTGGAAAAATTGCAGTATCTCTGATTTGGTGGTGTATTTATTTTTATCTATTCAGTGTATGGGCATATGGTTAGTTAGGGTTTTTATGTACATTATGTGCTTTTAGTAATTTCTGAGTTTTATCACTTCTGTGGATGCACCAGTTGTAGCCATTTGCATGTTCTTTCAATATGAAGACCATGGGGAAGGGAACTTCAGGAAAGATTTCTGGAAACCGAGTAACTGTAAGTCAATAAATGTAGATACTGCATCATTAACGTTTTTGGTATGGTATGGATTTTATAGCACCTATGTATGTTTGCAGTTAAGTTATTGCATAAATGTTTAAGAATGAACATTTTTTCATTCAAAATTTTGTATGTTTGCAAATATATTTTTGTAATAAAACTTCAAAACAAATGTTTCAGCACCTCATAAAATCTTGTGATGTTTCCTTTTATTTCTAGAGTCATCTGACTATTGGAAGGTTAAGTTCAGTTTCAATATCAAGAATACTTTTTTCACTGTTGTTAATCTTTTTGTCTTCTCTATATCCAGGTATTCCTCTTCACTGTTATTCATGTGAAGTGCTCCCCTTTGGTTTGAAAAGAAGGTAATACTTCTGACTTTCTATGTGTAGCTCCAGCTAAACCAGGCACTGTACCAAAAGTTTATGCAGACCAAAATCTTTTTGGCCTTTTCTCTCTTGATCCTGTGTGCTCTACAGTTGTGGTTTCTGAAAATGAATAAAGTCAATCCCTGCTATGATGGTGATGTGCACTGGGTAAAATTATGGTGTAAGCAGTAGGCTTCGTAAAGCTCATCCCCTAAAATTCAAATTTTATTTGCAGACTTGCAGAATGAAATAACAAGTTGTAGCTCACGTTCATGGGCCAAGTTAATAGAAGTTGGTGGAGTGATGTATTTGGTAACGATTCAACAGTACTTCCTTCTCAATATACAAGATCCTGGGGCAGGTTAACTTGAGTATAGAGAATAAGAAACCTGTCATTCTTACAGCTTTTCTTCATTTGGGAACAAGATGCCTTCAGATCACTGGTCTTTACTATGGCTGTGGTAGATTTCAGTTTAGTTTTCTAATCAAAATATTAGAAATTGTAGCATATGTTAAACAACTTTGAAAGACTTTTTCAGTGCCCAGTAGTGGAAATATTTTTTTCTCCTATCTTCACACAACTGTAAGTGGGAATCGGGTTTTTTCTCTCTTCCAGATTTTGATTGAGGGATTTACTTTTGCACTGGCCTACTAATTTAGGAGAGTTAAACTGCAGTGATAGACCTGTAACTGAAATACAGCCCTTAACTGTAAAGCTCATCCTTGGCAGTTATACAACAATAGAATCTTCATATGACATTCCTCATTAGGCTCAAAAAGCATTGAGAAAAGAGGGCAGTGAAGAGATATTTTTATCAGTTGCTGCATTTTTGAAAGAGCGCTTGCAATAAAACAAAAGGGAAAGGACCAGTGGATAGAAAATTCCTGAGAAGAGAACAAGGGGAAGAATAGTAAGAGTGTAAGTAAATATGAAAGGGAATATTGTACAGAGACAGGTACGGCTTGTGAAGGTATTTCCAGAAGGACAGAAGAATTTAAATCAATTTTGTTTCTGTACTGCTGCATGTCTTCAGTTGTTCTCAAAGCTTAAATGTGGATTGCATGTAAGAATTAAGAATACTTGTGTGTGTGTTAGAAATGACTGGGTAGGCATGATTTCCCTGCTGAGGGGTTTTTCAACCTCCAGTAATGAAGCAGCAAAATGGAATTGGCTGATTCACGGCAGTGTCTAATTTCTGTCTTTGCTGATGGCCTCACATTGCAGCTTACAATCTGCTACAAAGATCAATGCTGCTCATACCTAGTTGCATTTTCTTTTAATTTAAGTAGACGTTTAAAAATATTCCTACCGTAATCCATTCTTTAATATTCAAGAAGCTTCATTTTACAAAACCAACCTTGGGAAATACAACCACAAAAGGATAAACTTTATATGCTGACTGAAATTAAAGCACTCTCCCTTAGGCCTTTCTTGAAAACATGCAGGAATGTAATGTAAATGCACAAGTTGTGTTTCTTTTCTCCTCATAAATAAGTCAAGAAGCCTTAAGAGCATCTACAGAGCAAAGATCTGCTGTATGCAAAACTCTGTGTGGTCTTTATTTAGAGAGCATATGACTGGCACATCCTGCTCTACTTCTTGTGGTTCAAAAGAGGAATGGGAGAGGTTTAGCAGGTTATCCACCTTTCTCTGAGATTTATGGATGATGTAAAGTGCCTTGTCTGGTTTACTTTCTAAGCATCAACTAAATTAACTTCTGTGCTCTGGGGACACAATTCCCCCATGTATCAAAAGTGCTGTAAAGGAAGCTTCTGCTATCTTAAACTCGCCACAAGAATTAAGCTACAAGGGTGCAGTTAAAGCCTGCAGGGTTTGGATGTGTCCAGTCTGTTGTGGTTTACAGCAAGCACTGCTCCTGACGGAGTCTTCAGCATGGAAGGCACGGGGCACCCAGTGTAAAGAGAGATCTCTGCTTTCCAATGGGCTAATAGGAAAATCCTGCCACAACAGAAGCCTTACAGAAACCCCAAAGGTTTGGTTAGAAACACGTGCAGGACTTTTAATCGGGGTTTGAAAATAAATTAGTATTCTGCAGATATGAGGATAGTTGTCTGAGGGAAACTGCTAAGATAAAAGAAGTATGTGAAAGTAATGTAGATTCATACTATGTAGTTCCTGAGCCTGGGCCTGTGATGCAGCTTTATCTGTAACTTCATTTTAGATAAAAAAGCCTGAACTTACTAGTGCACCTATGCCTGTTCCCATGCAGTGCATAGAACTTACAATTCTTGATGCTGTGCTTCACAGGAAGTGGAGATTTTTATTTTTTTTATTTATTTTTATTTATTTTTTTAAAATTCATTAGCAGCTAAATAATATTATTACTGAGGATTAGGGAACAATCTGTTCCATGTCTAACTGCAGCCACTGTGTTTTTGCATGTGGAAGGATGTGCTGCTTATGCATAATGAGAGAATGCTTTGGCATCATTCCATCTCATCCATTCTTGAACAATTTCCTTCTTGAAGGGCTTCTAATGCAACTGTTCTTTCAAAGGGCAAGAACAGTCAAGGCCTGTTGTGTTGCAGAGGTCAAGCTGAAGAAAATTTTTTTCACTTTCTTTCAATATGCATTACAGCACAAATAAATCCTGCTTTACTTGGTCACTATAGCTCTTGTACCTTCCTTCTAAACTTACACAGCCTATGAAAGTGTTGCTGTTTGAAGATCTCTCTTAGCACAAGTTATTGATGATAACTTTATGCTCTTAATTTTGCCAAATTCAGTTATTTGAAAACAGATATTCATTTAAACCAAGACTAAAGAGAGGCAATATAAAAATTACTATGTTTTAGAATTATTTTTGTGCAACATTTGTCTGCCTGTAATTCAAAAATGGTCTGGTCTCTTATGACCTTTTTGTAAACATTCTTCCTTTTCCAGATTACTTTGCCAGCTGTATCTGAGAAGGTTTTAGTTGAGTTGAACTATGAATATATTCTGCTTGTATGTATCTTTTTCTTACATTTTGCTCTCATGCCTTTAAAGGTGAATTGATTTCCCTGTCTGTTTCCTGATATTTCTGTATCAGGTGCTGCATGAGAACCCTGCATTTTCCAGGTTGTTCCTTATAGCTGTTTGTAGCCTGTGTAGCACAAACTGCTTGTTCTATGGCAACTGAAGGATGTGTAGGGTGTTTTTCATGCTCCAATGGGAACTGCAGAGCTGATCATATACTTCACAACCTGCTGAATATTCTTTTCACAGGGTATTTACTTGAGTGTGCACCTGTGCTTTATCTAAAAATGCTTGTTATTGCTGCCGAGAGAATAGAATTTATTTTGAGTAAGATGTGACAGTATGGACTGTATCTCTGGTAACGTTGCAGCACCAGATTTGGTCTGAGAATGTACTGCATTCCCATCCACCAGGCTACAGTGATTGGAATTCTACCACATAATTTCTCTTTTATAAGGTACCCTGCAAATGAAATGAAACCCTGTGCACTATACAGAGATGTTCAGCACTAGCAAGGTTACAATCCAGGGCAGTAGTGACTGGCAGGTTCCAGTTCAGTTTGGAATCCATTCAATGCTTGAACTGCAGTTGCACAGCCTGTTGGTCTCCTCCCACACCTCCACATGTTTTCTTTACTCACTACTGTTTGGATTTTGTAGTGATGAGTTCTGACTTGGATTTGGGAATTTCTTTTGAGAACAGTTTTTGAGGCAAAATTGGGCACATAGCCCCTTGGTAGCCAACTGGCCTGAATTCCAGCAGTGCTGAGTGCATGCAGCTCCTGATCTGGTAAACAGAGTTGCATGTACTTATGTCAGCAAGGCATTTTTCCAGTATCTCAGCAAATGACAGTCATAGCTGAGCTTTCATGCTTCTGCTGCATAATGCCCTGACACTGAAACGTGGAGGAAGGGATGGAAAAACCCAGTTATCCTGTGTATGTATTTAATAAGCTGTCTAGTCTAGTAGTTAATACTGAAGCTAACGAGATGTGATTGTATGTTCTGAAGCAGGACTGTTTGCCCATACATTTGCATCCTTGTTTTAATCATATTGAATGTGGTTTCAGAGGCAAATCCCAGGAAAGTGGAAGAAATGTTGACTGTTGTATGCAATGTATACCATGACTTTAACTATTGCTTTACAGTCCATCACACTTGGTCAGAGTTGCAGAAATAACATGCCTCTTCAGTAGATCAAAGTGGAGGCACTGACACAAAGTGGAATTTCGTCCCGTGTATGCTTGAGCTGCTGTTTTAACAACACAATACCATAGTAAGCACTCGGTGGTGCAGCACAAGGATTCAGGGAATGGAGGGCAAATTGTGGGCAGTAATCTCCCGATGACATTATCTAAGCTAAGTCTATCTTGGAGTCTTTCTCATTGTTATCCAGATAACAATGGAGGAAACAAAGGGAGTTCTGAGCCTTAGTAATACTGGTCTGATCCAGACCAACCCCTGTGTTTTCTTACAGGAGGGAAACAAGAAAGCACTGTAGGTCCAGCCTGAGAAGGCACTTCTTAAGACTGCTGTTGCTAGGACAGGCAGTTTGTTAGGGAGGCATCCTTACAAGGAAGGTTCAAGAGCACCTTCACTGTAATCACAGAGACTTGACCACAGGCTTAGCTCTTTAGCCAAAGAACTCAATCAGCCTGGAATAATAAAATCAAAAGTGAGGCTCTGATATGGCCAGTGTATATTTAAAAGAATTGTGAGAGAAAACAAAGGACATTGACTAAGGAGCAGGGAGTCACTGAACTCTGTTTCAGTTCACTGTTACCTCACTTTACCACTACCCATGATGTATGCAGAGAGAAACAGTAACAGCCTGGCAGTGCTGATCATTCACACTGTATAGGCAGAAAACAGGGAATTATTAATCTACTAGAAGCAAACACTTGCTTATTCTAATGATACCTGCTACCATTATGATATTTTTGCCCTGTGTTTACAGATACTACCAGCCATCCAGAAAGATGAAGTACCCATATCTCTAAAAGAAGCTTTTTTCCTGATGCAAATGTGTTTAGGAAGTTTTTGAAATTTATTTTCTGCAGCTGAAATTGAGTGTACAGCTGTGTTTTCTTAAAGTATCTTCAGTCAATACAAAATACTGTGGAGTTTGTCATCATAGCCATGATTTTACTTACACTTGGCACCTCAGTTGAAGAATTTACTTTATGCACCTCTTCTAAATCACTGGAAGACCAAATTATCCTGCCTAACTTCACTCCGCTCCTATCCATATCACTGAGATGATGGTTGAGCTAAATGTCAATATCTCTCTAAAGAACAGTGTTTAAGCAGCAGGGGTGATAGAAAAATTGTCATTCACTTCCCTAGCAGAGGCAGTATTTTAACAACTGCTCTTCATCAGTTAGCAAGAGCACAGCTTAAGCTAATAAATGCTGCTGTGCTGCTAAAATGTTCTGTGGCTTCAACGGCATCAGCAGGTGGGAGATTCCAGTAGAGCAGGTCTAGAGAGCTCATGAGAAAGTTCTGAGGACTCCCCATCTGCACTATGTGTGTTTGAATTCTGCTTCAGAGTAGCTCTTGTCTGGCTTGTTGGACTGAATATTCATTAACAGCTGGACTGTATTAGCTGCTTTCTCAGACTGAATCTTGTTTCATCTTTATTTGAAAGGAACCCAGTTCACGAGCTATGGGACTGCTCAGCAGGGAACACCAAAGCACAGCGAGCAAGGAATGATCAGGGACCTTGATCCAGGATGGTGTTTGTGGCTTAAGCTACCTTTGACTTACCTTCTGACCATATGGCTGCAGGCAGAATCAAGTGTGCTGTTGCCTTGAGAAAGACTTGCAGGTAATGGAAAGGATGCAAGAAAGGACAAAGGAGAAGAGGGAAAGCTGTGCAACTTGCTCAGAGAAGCTGGTAACCCTCACTCTACAAGATTAGTCTGATTTTAGGCTTATTTGATGCTATGGCACAACCAGATCCTGAGCAAAATATTTGCTGGTATATAGCACACATAAGGTTCAGTTAAGCATCTTTTACAGGGAACTTAGGTTTGACTTTACTGTTAACTCACCCACAGTTCAGACAGATTTTATAGTTGAAAATTTGCAAAGGAGAAGCCCTTAATCAGTAATTCCCTTGTAGATTCTACTTGCACCTCTTGAGATCTTTCATAGTCCTCTACTGACCACATTGCTTTAGGCATCATAGCTCCAGGAGGACAAAAGTTTGTGTTCTGTTGAACCAAGGTGGATTTTAACAGGAATACTGTAGGGAAACTGCTGTTGAGAATGGCTGCTGATTGTCTCCACCATGTCTGGCAGTCCTTTTTTGTTTAACCCAGCTAGGATCTCTTTGTTATGATTTCCTACACAACTGGCTAATTTCTAGCTAACATGTGTTATTTACTTTCCAAGTTGCTTTTTAGCCATAGCATGTTACAAGGTGTACAATGTGTCTTTCTGTACCTTGAGAGGAGACCTGCACAGTGAACCTAAAAGTGCATTAACGCCTTCAGTCCTTGGCCCTCTGCTCTGAGGGGCATCGCCCTGCCATTGGAAGCTCTTGGCATTATAGGCTATGTCTTCAGAGTTCCTAAACTTACATAATTCTCAACAGGCTCTTCCATAGGCCAGTTTTATTGTCCCTATCAGTTCAATGTGTATGAGTGAAATTAAAAGATTTGGGTAACGTGTTCTGTTAAAAAAAAAAAAAAAAAAAGGTAGTTGACCTACCTAATTATTTTAAAGTCAGATATAGATTGGAGCATAGCAAATGGTAGTTGCAGCAGTTAACCTTTGTATAGTGCTCTCTAGAATGAACTCTGCACTTTGCTACTAAGTCTGGTGGGTTGGTTCCATTTTCTCCTTCCTGGCATGTAGCCTATTTCCAATCTAGTTTTTCTTCTGAAGTATTTTATTAAAAGGATTTTTCAAAAGACAACTGGTGGAACAGTCTAAGAAATCAGTTAAGCTAAGGGAGGGGTGTCTGCTTTTATTTCCTGTAACAAATTGGTTAGTTTAAGGAAGAAAGTTTTATCTTACCTTGCTAAAGAGTTTCACATGCTACTTCTTCGTGGCAGTTTGCCGAGGGAGCAGGGCTGGATGCTTTGTACATGGAGGTGGTTACTTTTGTTGCTGAAACCCAAAGTCTGCAGTCTTGAAAGTGTAGCTTTTGTTAATATCAACAGTTCAGTGTCTTCTGAAATGAGATGGTAACATTAGTTCACTACATGTAACTGTTTACATTTGAAACAGATGTTAAATATATTAATATTTTTAACTCAATACAATACACCTTCTAGAACAAAACTACCATTGGACAGAACAGTGAAATAGAAGAGTGCAGTGCAGGAATACCAGGTTTCATGAGCAAGATCTGCATTTTTTTAATTGTTGTTGTCTGTCGTTTGTGTTTTTTTTTTTGTTTGTGATCTCTAGTGCTGCTCAAGCTTTCTAAAACAAATATAAAATACTTAACTTGCTTAGTTAAGTCTGCAGCTTTAATGACAGTGTTCAGAATTGCTAGAGAAAATGTATTTACTGCAATATTTTATGCAAAAGTATCTGTATTTGTCACATTTTTAAATATATATTATGTAAATATGAATTATTTCCTGGAAGGAAGCCACACGGGCTAAATCTGCTACTGTTTCTCCAGACTGTGGAGGAACCAGGTCACTGTTAAGGTGTGGGATGCTGTGGACATTCTTTTACAGACAGAACTGGCTGGGCTGGAGAGAGACCCTCAGCAGCAGCTTTATCGAGCAGGTTTGAGGGAGGTGATCCTGCCTTTACTTGGCACACCTGGTGAGGCACACCTGGAGTCAGCTCTGGGCTCCTCAGTACAAGGGAGACAAGGAGCACCTGGAGAGGGGCCAGGGGAGGCTACGAAGATGATGAGGGGCCTGGAGCGTCTCCTGTGAGGGGACACTGCAGGAGCAGGGTCTGCTTGGTCGGAGGAGACTGAGGGGATCTCGTCAACACGTAATGTCAAAGATGGGTGCCAAGAGGATGGTGCCAGGCTTTCCCCTCAGCAACAGGACGAGGAGCAATGGCCATAAACTAAAACACAAGAAGTTCCACCTGAAGATGAGGAAGAGCTTTACACTGAGGGTGGCAGAGCACGGGGACAGGCTGCCCAGGGCGGGCGTGGAGTCTCCCTCTCCAGAGCCACCACAAGTCCCCCTGGACGCGTTCCTGTGCCCCCTGCTCCGGGGGCAGGGGAGTTGGGCTGGGTGATCTCCAGAGGTCCCTTCCAGCCCTGTGGGGCCGTGAACGGAGGGAGAACCCGAGCGCGGCTCGGCCGCCCCCAGCGCGGGCCGTGAGAGAAATGGCGCCCGCGGGCGGCCCCGGCGCCTCCGGCCCCGGNCGGTGTGTGCGGGGATGGGGAGCTCTGGGGCGGTGTGTGCGAGGATGGGGAGCTCTGGGGCGGTGTGTGCGAGGATGGGGAGCTCTGGGGCGGTGTGTGCGAGGATGGGGAGGGCTGGGGTGGTGTGTGCGGGGATGGGGAGCGCGGGGATGGCCCGGCCGCAGCCCCGCAGCCCGGGCCGGGGATGCGGAGCTGGCACATCTGGAAATGGCGGCAGAGCCCGCCCGGCCGCGCCGCTGCCCGCGGGTGTTGTGACTGCGAGAGAGGCCGGGAATGCTAAGTTGGTGCAGGACTGGAAACCAAAGAATTTGTGCCCGAGGCGCAAGCGGCTTCTTTTTCATTGCGTGCCCGTCAGTTGGAACTAATTCTGCACAGAATTTCAAGTGAGCCCAAGTGGGATTATCTGTGCCGTGCCCGCGGTCTCCAATGGGCAGCTTATTCAGGCCTCTGGACAGGATTTAGTGTGGGCTCTGATGTGTGCAGATTCCAGGGTTATCCTTCCTTTGATCGTGCTTCACCTATGGAAAAAAATCTCTGCAAACAATCCGCTTTTACTCATGTAAAATTAAATCCATTTTTTCTCCTTGAATAATACGTTTCAGTGCTTCCATATAAAGTGCTGGCCTTCTTTATTTTTTTAATATATTCCGTTTTGTTGCCATTTCCTCCTTTGGACTTCTTTGAAACTGGCTGCAGTGTTTAAAAAAAAAATGTCTGAAGGAATCCCTTGGATGCTGAGGTTTGTGTGGAGAAGAGTGGTATGTAAAATATTATAAAGCTTCTTTGAATTGCCTTACACTCTCCACCCTGTGCCTGGCATGAGCTGCCTCACATGGCTCTGGAAAGGCACAGAAACTGAACTTTACTCGCTCTGTTTGCAGACAGCAAATGGAAATCCTGCTGTGGTTCTTCCTGTGAAATGGGGTGTTGGGACGCAGGAAAACTCTCAGCCTCCATCGGAGGGAGTTTGTACAAATCCGCAGCTTGTTGGGTCCAATCTGGAGGGAGAATACGGGGTACCCAACAATTGCTCTTTTAGGTCTTGATTTGTTTCAAAGCTGCAGCATGCAGGCAGAGTTACACAAGCCTGTGTGAAATTGTAAGTAAGAAAAATTGTGCTAAATCTACTTCATAGAGCTCACGCTTTGGAGCTGAACTTCTCGTATGTATTTTAAGCAGGCTCAGGGATGTATGGTATTACTTGCCATATCAGCAGGTAAAATTATTTCTCTGCTTTGTCTGATGTGCTGTTAAAGAATAAGATGCTACAGCCTCTACTTCTTTTTCGTGGTCCATGGAGTTCCACAGTAAAATCATTCTCACCATACTGATGAAGAGACAGTAAAAGTGTTTTTTCTCAAGCTTTTTATTCCTGGTTCATGTGTGCTACAGTACTGAGACCTTCTTGCACAAAGGCATTTCATTAATCCCTCTGGTTTATTCTGCCACTGGAGTTGTGTAGTCTGAAATTATTACACAACCTGATAACGAGCAGATTATGAAAGATGGGCTCTGGAGGGAAGATTCTATTGGCAAGTCATGTATTTTCTTAATAAGATTTGATTGCCAAGGTGATGGTGTAGTAACATGCCCAAAAGTCAGTGTGTTGTGGAGTTAGGCAAAGCACACATACTTCTAAACCATCTGTACATTATGAATATGTTTCCTAAAAACTGAATGAGACAGTATGCTTTGCTTAAATTGCTGGTGCACTCAGAATATGGAAAGACGTTTGAATGCAGGCTAATTTAAATAGAAGCTTACAGTTAATTAAAAAAATAACATTGTCATGCTTGCTTTGACTTTGGTAAGGAAATTTGTGTTTGTTAAGGGTGTAATTTGTAAAAGCTGAAGGAAATACCTACAATAAAAGCACTTGGACAAAACAGGACCTGCCTACTACTTTCAAGGAAGTAATTTCTGTAAAATGTGTCGTGTATTGCAACACAAGTGGTGATCTGTGGTAGATCTGGCACACCAGTTCTTGCAGCCTTTACTTGTCCTACCTTTTGTTAAAGAAAGAACAACCCTTGCCTGGACAAGAGCTAAGTCGGTCTGATCCTGAAGTTGCTCAAACCCATCACTTTGAGTGCTTCACCAGCTGTGGTGGAAAAATTCAGTGAACTGGAAAAAATGTTGTATTTAAAATGACTTACGTGGGCAAAAAATTGGATTGAGTTGGTTGTAAAGATTGAACATACTTGCTTTGGGGCGTGGACGAAGGGGGTTTTTTTAGATAAGTGGTGCAGACATTTCCCTCGTGTAGAGTCTTTTCTGTAGCTGATGATACATTTCTGCAGTTTTGAAACTGCCTTGGCTTCCTAGAGTTGGATGGTTACATTCTTAAAAGTGGAAGTTGCAAGAGTTTCTTTACAGGCAGTTAAGTTTCATAACCTGTGGTGTGATAACTTGTTGCAGATTATTTTTTCTTCAGTTTCTTAGCTTTTGTATGTTCCATTTTAACTTTCCACCACTGTCCTTTTTAGTTGAAATGTGGACATGGGAGATAGCATCCATTGATGTAGAGTAATAAAAGAAAACCTACAAAACTACTTTTTTTTGAGTAATCATTTTACTCTTGATTTGCGTGGATCCAGAACTTCAGTGCTCTAATAGACTTCAGTTTGGTTTCCTACTAAAGGGCTGTATTTCAAAGTTAAGGCTTCGATAGAATCCATCAGAGAAGTGCATTAATGGGACCAGCACCATGAGGTTTTGGGTTGTTCATCCATCAAGATGTAGTTGATTTTTACAATCATTTCTGATATCTGATAAACAGTTAAATTTTTGGTTATTTCTGATAGTAGGAATTCATGCAATTAACCTGTAGCTTTAACAAGATTTTTTCCCCCCAATTTTCAGGTAATTTATTAAATTTTTCTGCCTTTTTTTTTTTTTTTATTTCCATGCGCTACCATTTTAGGTGGTTTAAAACTTTTTTTACCAAGACCAGGAGTTCATAGAAGTATGGTTAAGTACAAAGTTAATAAAATTAAAGGAATGAAAGCTTTAAACAAGCATGTAAGGCTTCTTGATTAACTCAAATATGTAAATATATACTAATATGTTTGAACCATGGTTTAAAGCTAATTCTTTTGGTTCCCTGTGTGTGAGTACTTACTAAGGGATGGACACTAACCATAATTTGTATTTTGCTAGTGTTTTGCATGTTTTTCTTCTCTTATTACAGCACTGTTTGGGATGTTGGGAGGGAAAGTTTATTACTATCATAAGAAAATATTCTGGTTAAAGTTCTAGTGAAAGTGTTGTCTAATCCTAACATGCATGGTAAATGTACATGTGGGAAATGAAATGTGACACTTTCATAGTAACTTTGTCCTGTTTTATAAGTGGAGTCAAATATTTTTAAAATATTATGCTAAAGATGAAAAACAGGTGTTGGTAGAAGAGAAAATGAGATGAAACTGCAAGTTATTGTCAACCTTCTTACTGTTCATCATCCACTTCCCTATACTTCAGTAGAAATGACTGATGTCAAAAGTGATCCTATTTACACCAGTAAAATATGAAAACTGCTACTTTCCACACTCAATGAAAATCTTTAAAGAGCCTCCTTACTCCTTTTAAGCTTTATCACTAGTGAAAAGCCAAGGCCAGTACACTCAAGTGATCAAGTAGTGCCATCCCTTCCAGGTGCATAACAACAGTGATCATTATTTAAATTACAGTAATGTATATAAATAAAAGCAATTCTGTGCCCTTGTATTGCATTTCAAGTGAAATATGTACCTTGTCTTGGAATAACTCAGTATTTGCCACTTGAAACAACCCTTTCCAGGGAGCTTTATATTTGCCTGTTGGTACTTTATGGCACAGTTGGCTGAAATGGGCCTGTGTGTTCCTAAGGCAAGTCACAGTTGAAGGATTAATTTGTGCTGCTGTTGAAGACTGTTGTCCCAGATAGTTCAATGGGAGAGACTATCCCAGATACTTATAAATGTTTGATAAACCAACCAGTACAATATTTCAAAGTGATATAGATGTAAATGTAGAAAATGTTGGTTCCTCTCTTAGCCAAAGATTAAACAGGTCAGTATTTTATGTGTATCTGGGTGTTTACCAGGGACAGTAAATTTCTGTATCCAA
The DNA here is from genome assembly GCA_013396755.1 of Sclerurus mexicanus. Classification (NCBI taxonomy): domain Eukaryota; kingdom Metazoa; phylum Chordata; class Aves; order Passeriformes; family Furnariidae; genus Sclerurus; species Sclerurus mexicanus. The sequence goes on along the minus strand of VWZF01005837.1, from coordinate 272,448 downwards.
CTTCAGTAGAAGATGAAATACGAGAGTTGCATTATTTAATGCCCTCTTTAGAAGTCAGAATTTTAATTCTGACAGCTCTAACATGGTAAAATGAAATGGTTCCTACTTTAGACGGTTATAAATGTTCCAGAATTTTCTGCAAAAGTTATTGTGTTACCAATCCTTGTCTGTGAATCAGGACCTGAACAAGTCCTGGTGACACTCTTAATTCCTTCGCTCAATAAGTGGCTCAAGCTTTCCTGTGGAAAGCTGCCCTTGTTTCCTCTGCATCCATGTGAATTTCTGTGGCTGGATAAATCCATGGAGTCTGATTTCAGGCCCAGGGTCATACAGGTTCCTGTGCTTCACAGTCACCCCCGAGGATGGTGGTCCTTGGCATGGAGAAGAACGGAGAGCTCTAAAAGATACGTCCTTGAGCTGTCAGCAGGGTCTAGACTGGACATCCACTTCAATTAGACAAGAGGCTCCCTTTGTCTCAAAGTACAGATAATTGGCATTGGGGGAATGGCAGATGGGATGGGTTATCAAACACTTAAGATGGTGTATTTTAATGCAGAGGAGTTGGGGACAGGTAAAGCAATATTTTAAAGATATGGTCCTGAGCAAACGGTAACAAGAAGTGGTAATCTTGGGTCTTCTTGACTTGTAGCCACCCTACATCATGTTGCAGTGCAGCAGAGATTATGTCTGTGCTGTTTTTCCATACCATGAGGTACAAAGTGCAAGACCCCAGAAACGCCAGCAACGACCGGTTTGTTCTTTCAAAGGTAAATAATAACTGGTTTGTGATCCTGTTGCACTCTTGCAAGTAAAGAGCTGCCTGTCTGTAGATTAAATTGACTGGTCTTTCTTGACTTGTGTTTAATTATGCTTGCATCTGCACAAAAATCTATTGGAAATATTTGAGAGCTTGGAATTTGTCTGGTTCAGAAAGACAAACACAAGTTGGTTGAATTAAGATGTAGCATAACATAAAGATAGCTTGGAAGTGTCTGTGTGAAGTGTCTTGATAAGTCTTCGCTGTGTTGTTCTAATGTTAAATAATAGATTTTATTATACTGTTTATAAAATCTATCAGGATACATTAAGGTTATTTTGGCATAAGAAATTTTCTAATGAGGCAGTTGGCTCTTGTGCTGTCCTTGTTAACTGCAGCCCTGCTGTTCTGCCTGCAGCCACATCTGCCACAGTGGGCACTGATTCCTGCCAGTTTCTCAGGGAGCATTACACCAAACAGGGCAGTTAGGGAGTAGTTTGCATTCCCACTGTGCCAGGATGATATTAAAGTCAGTGCTACCTCTGAAGTCACTGTGGGTCAGAAAACAACGAACCTCAAATCTGGGCTGGCTATTAATGTCTATATACCCTTTTACCTTGTGCCATTAGAAATCACAGGGACATTTCGATCATATGACATTAAGGCAGGTGAGGGGCCTTCAGAAAGCATAATGTTGTGAAACTTAAAATTTTGCCTATTGTCACTCACTGCATCTTACTTTGAGTACATGTGTGTATTAAAGAAGTTCTAGGGGGATAACACTTACTTGCTCATCCACCTGGGATGCTCTAAGCAGGGGTGTGGGGAACTTGGAAACAAGCATCAATGCGAATGTTGCTTATAAAACATTGTAAAAGTGTTTTATAACTCAGTGCTTCCTTAGTGGACACAAGAATCTAGTTCCAGGGTTTGTCAGCTTTGTAGAGTTTTGTCTTGATCCTAGGAAATTGTGAAACTTGTGCTTTGTTTAAAATTTCTGTTTCTCTCTAGGGTCATGCAGCACCAATTTTGTATTCTGTTTGGGCAGAGGCTGGATTTCTACAAGAAGCAGAATTACTGAACTTGAGGAAAATTGATTCTGTCCTAGAAGGACACCCAGTACCAGTGAGTGCTCATAACCTTTGATATAAAATGTTTTCCGTGAAACAATAAGAGCATGTATTTTATGGCAATTCTTGGTTGCCAGCTGTAAAGTACAGGAAAGATAAAGGCTTCCAAGAAGAATGATGGTGTTTATGGCTTCTGAATGTTTGAATGAATGTGTAAAAACTACCTTTATTGTTGTTGTAAAGTTCCCCCACAGTCCTGCATGCATTTTTTTTTCCATTTTAAAAAAGGTCTAGGTATAGTTCCATCCAGGTCTTACTTGTCCTTTAAGCAGCTTTCAGGTATTTCAGGAGTTTACATCCAGTTCTGTAACCTCCTTGGTCTTTCCATTCTCAGCCAGTTGTTTCAGCTGATCCTTTTTTACACAAAATCATCAATTCTCAGCTGTTGCCATCCAAGGCATAGCTGAGAAATTCCTGGCCTTGGTACCATTCCCTCTCAGAAAGCCTGGTTAGCTTGTGACACTGACCATCAAGGTACACGCAATTGCAGGGAGAGAAGGGTTGTGGGGCAAGATTTAGACAGACTTGTGCATTGTTATGGCTGAGAAGCTGCATTTTGATGCATGTTGAACCATCTTCTAGCACTGCAGTTCATTTCCTCTGTTTTTTAACTGTAAAATAATTGTCTTTTTACTCTCAGAGACAAGCATTCACTGATGTGGCTACTGGATCCCTTGGGCAGGGTCTTGGTGCTGCATGTGGAATGGCATACACTGGCAAGTTCTTTGACAGAGCCAGGTAATTCCATCTTCATGTTTCATGATTATAGGCATTCAGTGGGAAAATGTTGTGAAAATAAATTAGATTCTTAACATCAAGCAGGGAAAAGCAAAACTCCTTTATTCTATTCTCCATTCCTGAATATAATTTCGAATTCAGGTTTTTAAGGATAGCCTGCTAGTTACAAAGCTGTTGTCAGTGAAACTACAAGGGTTTAAAGGTTAGCAAAAATTAGTGCATATGTGTGTTCCTTTTGTAACCTGACAGCACTGAAAGGTGATATTCCTGAGCAGAGAAGACAGTAAGTTGTGGGAGCAGATTCTTAACTTCCAGAGAGTAATTGATAGCCGTGTTGAGACTGGATGTGTCCCCTCAGAAGGAAGGCACAAGCCAGAGATGTGTCTGTTCAAAACCAGATGACAAATAATAGAGAACGTTAGATAGGGAACTGTTATGGTCAATAACAGCATTATTGGATCACAAAGTGGGGCTCCAAAATGTTATCAGAAAAGCACTCAACTCCACAGAGATAAAAATGACTGCTTCTGCCATTTGTTTTGTGCACAAGAAAAGAAGATGTCTAAAGGCAAATCTGTATGAGGAGGAAAATAGCCTGATGTAGTTGATAGATTTTATGTGACAGTTCTAGTACATTCGAGCATAGGCTGCCCAGTTAATGTGTCCTACACTTCACTAGCTTGAAATCATTTCTGTGAAAGATGACTTGCTGATTTTAATTGAGTTTAACAGATGCTACGTGTGGAAAAAATCTAACCAGTGCTTACATGACAAAAGGAAAAGGTGGTCTTGCGTGCAGCACTGGGGAGCAGCGTCAGTGAGAGGAGTGCAGATTTAGCTGAAGGCAGGTGGGATTCAGAGCAAAACTCTGTTACAGCTTAATGTCTAGTAAAAAAAAAATTGCTAACAGCCACCTTGATTATTTTGTTTTAAAATTATATATTTGAAGGCTAATGTACTATTCTTTTTTAATTTTAGTGGGTAACAAACATTTACAAAGCTTTGTCATCCAGAGAGTGGTAATAGAAGAAAAATGCAGCGGCTGAAGTCTGTAGAGATGAGGCAGTGCTCCTGCTAACTGAGTTTTACCTAAATAAAAGGCTTCAGTGTTTATAGAAATAGTCTATAAAGTCATATCATGTTGGCTAACTTTTTCCTGAATTCTGAATCTGGTAATGCAGCATGCTTTCCTCCATAGCTGGGTTAAGCCACAATTTAGAGTTTCCTGAAATTCAGGTGTTGGTTGTCCTTCCAGAGTGTCCATGGTAGGAAGGAGAAAGGAGCCAGTAACCGTTCCTGCATTGTTCAGATCCTGCTGAGTCACAGTGACAATGTTCAATGGGCCTGTTCAGTCAAGCCTTGCAATGGGAGGCTTAAGACTTGATTTTTTTGAGACAAAGCTTTGGAAGGGAGTGCAGTATTTCTCATCTAATTTTTCTAATGTGTAACAACTCAAAAGTATTTTAATTTGATTTGCCTAAGGTTATGTAATGTTATCTGAGGTGAATGCATTGAGCAATGGGAGTTGAGTTTTGGGTTAGAAAAAAGCAGGGAATTCTTACTGAATTGTTAGAGGGGTTTTGATTTAATAGTGCTTACACATCAAACTTAATTTATTTTCTTTTTAATTTCTTCTAGCTATCGAGTGTATTGTCTGCTTGGAGATGGAGAATTATCTGAAGGTTCTGTTTGGGAGGCAATGGCCTTTGCTGGCTTTTACAAGCTTGATAATCTCGTTGCCATATTTGATGTTAACCGCCTTGGACAAAGTGACCCCGCTCCTCTGCAGCACCACGTGGAAATCTACCAGAAACGCTGCGAGGCCTTTGGGTATGTGAGGGAAAGGAGCTCAGGATAATCTCTTGTTCCAAACTGTATGTTTTATTTGCTTCTCAGAATTGTTCAAATTAGCTTGCAGCTCTAAAGGCCATCACCAAGGAAGATGGTCTTTTGTAATCCCTGATATTGGTCAACTTTATGGGTACAGCAGGAATATTAAAAGTGGCAGAATATTTTGTTTAGAGGAAAAATAAGAGGACTGCTTACTCAGATGCATTTGGTTTTGGATCTTAAAACTGTTTTTATCACATTAAATACAGATTTTATAACTGTGGGACCACATGTACTGTCATAGCAAGTAGATCAGAAAAAACAGTATGGAAACCATGAGAATTCTTTGTGTATTGGCTTTCATTTAGTTTCATATTTCTATGTAGCTGCAAAGCCCATGATAAAAAATTGCCAGATACAACAGCAGCCATGCAAATTATGATGGAACACTTTTTTTAATCAACTTCCATTGTCAGTTTTTATCTTATTTCTGGATGTTTTACTTGCTCTTGTGATTAGAAATGGCTGAAGAAATGTAGGATAACTTGGTTATCTGTGGGCTGTGAATTTTGCTCGTAGCTGTTGATCCCTCTGTGACTCACTTTGATTTACAAGAAAGTGACTGATATTTTTTATGATCTCAAATAAATGCTTGTGTGTGTTTCTGGCATACTTTGGGTCCCTTAAAAAGACACTGCACTGGAATGGTGTTAGTATTCATTATTGTTATTGCTGACTACTAGAGAGTGTCACATGCTAAAACCCTTTAGAAAGAGTTGATCTGTTTGTGTTCTTAGCTGGCATGCCATCATTGTGGATGGACACAGTGTGGAGGAGCTTTGCAAAGCCTTCGGCCAGGCCAAACATCAGCCAACAGCCATCATTGCAAAGACTTACAAAGGCAAAGGCATATCAGGTAATAAAACACCTATTGCTTTGCATACTCATGTATATGATATGTGCATAATACTGCAATAAAGGTGCCAGTATTAAAAAACAAAGAAGCTTAGAATTTCATACATTGGAAATACATTGTATCCTGTCAGCTTTTTGACTTGATCATCCCGCCATACAATCTGAAAACTCAGAATTTCACTCCATTGTCTCTTTCCTTTGCCTTTTCTTAGGGAGCACCATTAGCCTGAGGACTCGCTGGGAGCGGGCAAAAATGTGTCTCAGTTCTTCATGTTACCTGGTCAGGTGCACTTCCACTTGGACTGGGCTGTTAGATCCCTGGTTGCCAAGCAGGATTTCCTCTGCTGGCAGCTGTACTTGAGTTGTTACTCTTTAAAAAATCTTTTCTAGTCTGGGAGTTGGTTGGGGATAGGGACAAACACTGGACCATATGACTTGCTCTTGAAAATTGCCCTGGTGAAAGAGGCACACCTTCTTGGCATGCCCTTGATCCCTGGACTCACAGAGACTACTCTGAGAAGGGAGTAACTTAGTCACAGAAGCTCCCTGTTCCCTGTGCTGCAGGTAGCTGGGTCTGCTGGTCCCACCAGGCAGTATAAATGCAGGGAAAACAAGGAGGGGTGCTGCAGTTACTGTTTTGACAAAGCTGCCTGAGATGGTACATCAGATACCAGGTTATACTGCAGCTTAATTCTTATGATCTGATGTGCACTTCATTGTGGTGCAGGGTACAGTAGTCCTTGGAAATTATTTCCTGGGTTAGCAGCAGTTGGAATGTTTTCATAGTGCCACTAAGATCCTTTTGGAATTTTCACATGGTGTGAGACTCACATAAATGTCGCTGTCTGGGGGACAGGTGTGTACCTGCACATCTGAGCCACAGCATGCGGAGTCTTTCAAACTCTCTGCCCCTCTGGGCAATGTGAGTGCTGAGAAAATGCACATGGCTCTTGCAAGAGAGATGTGTCCCAGCTAATGGAGCCTTGTATCCATGGAATGGAGTAAATGCATGTTCAGGTGTCAAGGGTTGCTATGATTTTCTTCAGCTACAGCACTCTGTGAGTTTGCATTTCTGACCAGATAAATATTAATAACAGGAGTGAATATCTTCATTCCTTTTCTTTGAGTCAGCAAGCAAAGTTCATTATTTGCAGTGACTGAGGAAAAGCAGCGTATCAGCCAGAGAAGTGATTTGGCTGTTAGTGCCAGGTGTGCCAGATAAGAGTCATCAGAAGCTATTAAAATAAAGCTGTAAAATGTCAGGTCTTGTTTGAATTAGACAGCTTGGTTAACTGTTGTTCCAGACTTAACTGATTTTCAACGGTTAGGCCTAATTGAAGAAATTTTATGTGAAATGTTCACACTGATTTAGTGATTGCTTCCTGCCACGCTGTCAGACCAGGTCTTTTAGGTGCCAATGTAAAACTGGTTTCAAGTAAGAGACACTGGAATCTTGTTGCAAGTTTGGAGTATATGCAATTTGATTATTCCTCTTATTTGTTTAAACATGTCTATTTTAATGCAATTGATTACGAGTGTAATTGTTTAAGGAATGTCTCTCTTGGAAGACAATACTAGTCTGTCATACTACACTGTGTTTTAATCTGGGTGAAGAAATCTGCAGCTAAAAACTTAAATTTTTATACTTTTCTTACTTGTAATGTGGTTTTAAATACACAGGTGTTGAAGATAAGGAAAGCTGGCATGGAAAGCCTCTTCCAAAAAATATGGCTGAACAAGTCATTCAGGAAATAGATGACAGAATCCAAAACAAGAAAAAGCTTTCTCCAGCCCTCCCAGAAGAAGATGCACCTATAGTAAATATTAGAAACATTAAGATGCCATCTCCACCAACTTACAAAGTGGGAGAAAAGGTATTCTCTTCTTGTTCACTGTTAGTCAGGTATTTCAAAGTGTGAGAAAATTTGAATGTATGGCAGGGAGTTTTGTGTTATCCCTTGCCACAATTTCAACTACCCAGCTCATCTCAGTAGGCAAACACTTCTGAGGTGTGACACAATCAACTCGCTGGGTATTGAAAGGGTATATCAAAATAGGAAGATTCAAATCACTCTTTTTCATTTTGTGATTGTTATCAATTATCTAAGCTACTTCATGTGGATATAAAATTAAAGAAACTCCATGAGTTTCAGTGAATTTCTGTGATTGAAAAGCAAGGTTTTAAAAATTTCCTAGCTGGACTGGTAGGGAGGTGCCGATTCCAGCACAGATGTGTGTGCTCATTGTGGGTTTATTCCTATTTTTGTTTGCTCTTCTGTGTGTCACCATTCTCATGTGTACTTTTGATACTGCTATCATTTAAAATGCCTTTGATTGTATGTTCATGTACTTATGGCAAAACAAGAGAATGAGAAGAAAAAAAGCCTGTAGAAACAGGAAGTTACAACAGCCCTGCTGTGCTTTCTTTTCCAGTGGGCTACACGCAAAGCTTATGGGGTTGCCCTTGCAAAACTGGGCCATGCCAATGATCGAGTGATTGCTTTGGACGGGGACACAAAGAACTCCACCTTCTCAGAGCTGTTCAAGAAGGAACATCCCAGTCGCTACATCGAGTGCTACATTGCTGAGCAGAACATGGTAACTGCCCTCTGGCTTTAGCCACAGCCTGGTATTGCCATTCAGAGAGTCTTCATGGAGTGGGGTTTTCATACTTGCTTTTCAAATAAAAGTATGAGGTAATTGCAGCAATAAACAATTTAGGAACCTTATTCTAATTTCTGAAGAGGTGACCTTTTAGTAAATACCAGTCCAAATAAACAGGTAAATCCATTCCCACTTAGTAATGATAATTTTTGCCTGCTGGAGAGAGCAAAACTATGTCCTTTGGACCGAAAGTGTAAGCCTTTGATCCAGGAAAAGAAAGAGGGGCATAATTCTTAAAACTTGGTGAATGACTGCTCGGAACAGATAAAGAAAAGAAGTTTCCAGTAAGAATCAACAATAACAGCTAGCAGCTGAAGCAAGGAGCAGAGGAAATGCAGGAGGATAGATACTGGGAGAGTGAGTTGCCTCCCTTCCCTGTTGGAAAAGCCAACAGTCAGGATCAGGACTGGACAGAGATTTTTAATTACTAAATTTTTAGGACAAGAAGTCCCACAGACAGTGTCTCAGAAACAACTAATAAATGAGGAACTCACTGTTCTTGTACAATCTCCCTCTTCCAGGTGAGCATTGCAGTTGGTTGTGCCACTCGTGACAGAACTGTTGCTTTTGCCAGCACCTTCGCCACCTTCTTCACGCGGGCGTTCGACCAGATCCGCATGGCCGCCATCTCCGAGAGCAACATCAACCTCTGTGGCTCCCACTGCGGCGTCTCCATCGGTGAGGGCTCCTTGCCTTGGGCAGCAGCAGCTCCCAGCCTTTTAGTGAGCGTGCTCTGGGGAGACAATCGGGGCTGTAGCTGGGGTGCTGTGACATTGATAGGAGAAAGTCATATTTGCAAATTTGCTTTTGTGAGACACACTGTTGTATTTAGAAAGAAGGAGAAAGATTTCAAGCCATCATCTGCTTTTTTTTTCTCTTTGGCCTGATGAGAATAGAACTTTCTCCCCCAAGCTTTTCTACTGCACCAGTAAAGACTGACAGAAAGGGACTGGACTGAAACTGAAGTTTAGATTCCTGTTCATCTTTGCAGTGTATGTCATCTGTGGCAAGAATAGCTGCATGCTTACTATTTTGTTTCTCAGTCTCTAAAGTGAGAAACCAATGATACTATTCTTGCACAGATGCTCTTGTCCATCAATCTCAAAAACTCTTCAAAGATCACCAGTTTGATCTGATTTGATAAGTTTGATTCAACTTATCTCAGTATTTTTTACTACTAGAACTATTGATGTGTTGATTTAAAAAACGAAAATCTCTAAGTACTGATGAAACAGGAACTGTGAAGCTGTTATGTAATTCAGGAAATGGAATGATAGAAAGGTTTGGGTTGGAAGGGAACTTGAAGGTGATCTCATTCCAACCCCTCTGCCATGGGCAGGAACACCTTCCACTAGACCCAGTTTCTCAAAGTCAGGCTGGTCTTGAATCACCTCCTGTGCTCCACGTGCCTTAGCACAGCTTCTAAGAGGATCTGTCCCAGTATCTTCCCAGGCACGGAGTGGTAGTTGGTAGTTCCCAGGGTCCTCTCCTTTCTCTCTTTTCCACTTTTTAAAACTGGATGCAGTGCTTCCCTTTCACCAGGGANTCCCTTTCCCCAGGGACTCCCCCTGACTGCCATGGCTTTCCAAATATCAGGGAGAGTGTCTTAGCAACTACACCAGCCAATTCCCTTGGGACTTGGGGATGCATCTCATCAGGTCCCACAGACTTAAGTATGTAGAGACCCCTTAGGTGTCATGAACCTGATCTGTTTTGGTTTAATCCTACCTGGCAATGATGTTGCACACAGCTGCTCACACAATCCTTGCCTCCACAGTGGGATGGGGAGGAGATTCAGAAAAAAACTCATGGGGTTGAGATAAGAGCAGTTTAATAACTGAAACAAAGTAAAATATACTATTACTACTAGTAATAATTGTAAATGAAAAGACAAACCCAAAAAAACCCAAGCACATAACAGTTGCTCACCACCACTGAGCTCTGCCCAAGCCTGAGCTGTGATCAGCCCCTTCCAACCAGCTCCCCCCAGTTCATGAGCTGAGCATGGCACTCTGTGGCATGGAATATCCCTGTGGCCAGTTCAGGTTAGCTCCCCAGGCTATGCTCCATGCCAGCTTCTTGTCCACCTCCTCACTGGCAGAGCACGAGGACACTGAAAAGTCCTTGACTTAAGGTAGACAGCACACATCAAAACCCAAAACATCAGTGTGTTATCAACAGTATTCTCATCCTAAATCCAAAACAGCATTGTACCAGCTGCTAAAAAAATTAAAATGAGCTCTATTCCAGTCAAACCCAGGACATGTGTTACAGCTGGACAGACTTTGCTCCCCCAGTCCCTGTCCTGCAGTCCACCCCTCAAGAGGAGTGGGAAGAGGGAAGGCCAGAGGAAACCAAAGCAGTGCAGCCAGCACATCTCAGAGCAACAGGCTGAGAGTCCTCACCAGCAGAACCTTGTCTGGCCTTGACTTCCCATCATAACTCTTTGCAACAGTCAGATCACATTGTGGCTTGACTTTGGTTTGAGGGAGGAAGAGTGTTTTACTATTTTTTTAACTGAAATGCATAGACATCACCCATGAAAACAGGAACTGACTTGCATACCAAGAAGGAAGTTGCAAATAGACATTCACGCTTGAAAAACTAGTAAGTATTTATAGGGAAAATGAGAGACAGGGAGTGCTGATGGGCAGGAAGTTAAGGCTCTCTGCATACATCAGTTNGTTCGACCAGATCCGCATGGCCGCCATCTCCGAGAGCAACATCAACCTCTGTGGCTCCCACTGCGGCGTCTCCATCGGTGAGGGCTCCTTGCCTTGGGCAGCAGCAGCTCCCAGCCTTTTAGTGAGCGTGCTCTGGGGAGACAATCGGGGCTGTAGCTGGGGTGCTGTGACATTGATAGGAGAAAGTCATATTTGCAAATTTGCTTTTGTGAGACACACTGTTGTATTTAGAAAGAAGGAGAAAGATTTCAAGCCATCATCTGCTTTTTTTTTCTCTTTGGCCTGATGAGAATAGAACTTTCTCCCCCAAGCTTTTCTACTGCACCAGTAAAGACTGACAGAAAGGGACTGGACTGAAACTGAAGTTTAGATTCCTGTTCATCTTTGCAGTGTATGTCATCTGTGGCAAGAATAGCTGCATGCTTACTATTTTGTTTCTCAGTCTCTAAAGTGAGAAACCAATGATACTATTCTTGCACAGATGCTCTTGTCCATCAATCTCAAAAACTCTTCAAAGATCACCAGTTTGATCTGATTTGATAAGTTTGATTCAACTTATCTCAGTATTTTTTACTACTAGAACTATTGATGTGTTGATTTAAAAAACGAAAATCTCTAAGTACTGATGAAACAGGAACTGTGAAGCTGTTATGTAATTCAGGAAATGGAATGATAGAAAGGTTTGGGTTGGAAGGGAACTTGAAGGTGATCTCATTCCAACCCCTCTGCCATGGGCAGGAACACGTTCCACTAGACCCAGTTTCTCAAAGTCAGGCTGGTCTTGAATCACCTCCTGTGCTCCACGTGCCTTAGCACAGCTTCTAAGAGGATCTGTCCCAGTATCTTCCCAGGCACGGAGTGGTAGTTGGTAGTTCCCAGGGTCCTCTCCTTTCTCTCTTTTCCACTTTTTAAAACTGGATGCAGTGCTTCCCTTTCACCAGGGACTTCACCTGACTGCCATGGCTTTCCAAATATCAGGGAGAGTGTCTTAGCAACTACACCAGCCAATTCCCTTGGGACTTGGGGATGCATCTCATCAGGTCCCACAGACTTAAGTATGTAGAGACCCCTTAGGTGTCATGAACCTGATCTGTTTTGGTTTAATCCTACCTGGCAATGATGTTGCACACAGCTGCTCACACAATCCTTGCCTCCACAGTGGGATGGGGAGGAGATTCAGAAAAAAACTCATGGGGTTGAGATAAGAGCAGTTTAATAACTGAAACAAAGTAAAATATACTATTACTACTAGTAATAATTGTAAATGAAAAGACAAACCCAAAAAAACCCAAGCACATAACAGTTGCTCACCACCACTGAGCTCTGCCCAAGCCTGAGCTGTGATCAGCCCCTTCCAACCAGCTCCCCCCAGTTCATGAGCTGAGCATGGCACTCTGTGGCATGGAATATCCCTGTGGCCAGTTCAGGTTAGCTCCCCAGGCTATGCTCCATGCCAGCTTCTTGTCCACCTCCTCACTGGCAGAGCACGAGGACACTGAAAAGTCCTTGACTTAAGGTAGACAGCACACATCAAAACCCAAAACATCAGTGTGTTATCAACAGTATTCTCATCCTAAATCCAAAACAGCATTGTACCAGCTGCTAAAAAAATTAAAATGAGCTCTATTCCAGTCAAACCCAGGACATGTGTTACAGCTGGACNGCCTGAGCTGTGATCAGCCCCTTCCAACCAGCTCCCCCCAGTTCATGAGCTGAGCATGGCACTCTGTGGCATGGAATATCCCTGTGGCCAGTTCAGGTTAGCTCCCCAGGCTATGCTCCATGCCAGCTTCTTGTCCACCTCCTCACTGGCAGAGCACGAGGACACTGAAAAGTCCTTGACTTAAGGTAGACAGCACACATCAAAACCCAAAACATCAGTGTGTTATCAACAGTATTCTCATCCTAAATCCAAAACAGCATTGTACCAGCTGCTAAAAAAATTAAAATGAGCTCTATTCCAGTCAAACCCAGGACATGTGTTACAGCTGGACAGACTTTGCTCCCCCAGTCCCTGTCCTGCAGTCCACCCCTCAAGAGGAGTGGGAAGAGGGAAGGCCAGAGGAAACCAAAGCAGTGCAGCCAGCACATCTCAGAGCAACAGGCTGAGAGTCCTCACCAGCAGAACCTTGTCTGGCCTTGACTTCCCATCATAACTCTTTGCAACAGTCAGATCACATTGTGGCTTGACTTTGGTTTGAGGGAGGAAGAGTGTTTTACTATTTTTTTAACTGAAATGCATAGACATCACCCATGAAAACAGGAACTGACTTGCATACCAAGAAGGAAGTTGCAAATAGACATTCACGCTTGAAAAACTAGTAAGTATTTATAGGGAAAATGAGAGACAGGGAGTGCTGATGGGCAGGAAGTTAAGGCTCTCTGCATACATCAGTTTTTCAGTTGATCTAATAGTTTTGGCTGGCAGTATGGCTGGGACAAGGGTTGGGTTTGTTTTTTTTTGTTTAAAACAGAATAGTTAATTTGACCTGTAATATTCGTAAAGATTTAAAGATTCTTCATAAACATGTGCAGTGTCATCTAGAACCTCAAACTAGCTTTAAACTATTCTGCTGTATAGATTATGCTGTAGTAGTGGAGACTGTAAGTAGAGGGTGTCAGATTATGTCATTAAGGGAGGGATTCTTTCCCAAGCCTCTTTCCTTGTTAAAATCAATCCTCCCACCTCATCATAGTCTAGTTTGATCCAGTTTAAGACTTCTAGCAAGCAGCAAGATGTGTTGGTGCAAAAGTCAATCAGTTTTGGTCTTTGCTCATTTAAGAAGACAAAACTCCTTTGAGATACCCAAATTGTCTCCTAGAACTACACTTCCAGGTTCCAGTTTTCAGCACCTGGAATGTTCTGCTGGGACCTGTGACTGTGAAGTGCATACTTGGATTTATAAAGTTGTTGGATTTACAAATCTCATTCAGGCCTCAACTTTGATTTTCAAAAAAAGAATTTCAACACAAAGTTTTGCAACTTATATAAAGAGTTATATAAATTTTATATAAGTTTTGCAACTGATATGAAGAGTTAGAAAGAAAGTTACCCAGAGAAACCTCTAAGCAGTTAGAAAATTCAATTTTAAATGGAAGGGTATGAATTAAATGTACTTCCTGTTAGAACTTTGGGCCTGCATGGAATCCAAATCTGCATGGAATTCAGAATCCAGTCTGGATCTGTGGTGAAAACTGAAGTTTTATGTATGCAGTTCTAGGTAGACCTGGGCTTCTGCTGCATTGAAATTTTAACCCATTAAATTTATGAGAAATAACTCATCACAATGACCTTCTGAACTTGCACTAAGTTCATTCCTAGACTAATAGCTGCTGATGGATCTAAATATTAAATAAGTTTTAAGGTTGTAAGAGAATAATGAAAAAAATCTCTATTTTCCAAACTTAACATGTAGTGAAAGAAATGATAGTGTACGTGTGTCAAAAATAGATATTTCGGTTGTTTAGGCAGTTTTATATCCTGGATATTTGATGCTGTTCCTATAAAGTACTCACTTTTTTAATTAAGCTATAAATGTAGGTTTTGAGAGTTAAACTCTTTTTAGGTCTGTGGTACTCTAAAACCATGTAAATTGGTATTTTCATAAAGACTTGTGGCCAAACAACTTAGTACTGGTCTGTAAATTTCGGGTATGAGCTGTGAGTTCTGGTGGTATTGGCACCACCATAGCAAAAGCAGGACAAGCACGAGTAACTCTCTACCTTGGATAAGATTCAGGTTCAGGTACGTGATATTTTATTCTTCATAATTTCTCTTTTCTTCTATGTCTGCATTGTGTGGGTGCATTTTAGGAAAGGAAAACGCCCCCTGAGATCCCACTCATTCACACAGAGTGCAGGCAGACTTAGTGCTGTGATGAGAGGTTTTTCCCATGTCATGCCTGAAAGCAGAGATGCTCTCTCTTCCTGGTCGGTGCTTACTTTCTTAGGAATGTACAGTGGCAGAGTTCAATGCTTGATTTCTTTAACATGTTTAAAGTTCTTCAGAGTTCTGTGCTGCCCTTATGAAAATATTCTCCTCCTTCCTCGTGAACTCGTCCTTCTTGACAAACAGGTAGCGGGTGCATGTGGGAAGGCTCATGGCCCTGCAGCTGCAGGCTGGGACATGACTGCATTCAGAGCTCTTTGCATGGCTGGTTTGGAGCAGTGCCATTCCCAAAGCTCCGTTACATAAGGTCACTGGGGGCGGGGGGTGTTGTGGTGGATGTTTCTTTAACCATGGAAAATCATGGCATCCAGCACATGTCTGGCTATCGATTCTTTTTCACAGATCTGCAGTTTATGTCATGAGGCGCTTAAGTTGTTAAATTAACAACACAGATGCCCGACTGCTCCTTTAAAGACCTTTTTATGGTATTGAAAAATACATACATACCCTTCATTTAATCTTGAAATGAGCCTAAGAATTTGAGAGTAGTTGTACCAATTGCACTCTCCATTTCTGATGGAACATATGCCATTCTCCTTTCACCTTTCCAGCAGTTTAAATCTGGAGGAACACTTTCTGACAAGTATCAATTTTGCTTGTGTAGTCTCAGTACATGTAAATCTGAAGATGCTCAGATATCTTGTGACCCTCTTTCTGAATCTGTACCTTTCCCATTTGGCTGTATTCCTTTTATGTTGTTTTATTGTTATACTTTATTTCCTATTTTTCGTTTTAATCCCAGCTCTCTTTCTTTTTAGTCTCTTTCTATCCTTATTTACTGTTTAGATGGTTCCAAGTTTAAGGAGAAGATGATTCTTTTCTCAAGCAGGTAGACTTGCATGTTGTGTGTGTGCCTGTTTTTATACTTTTCTCTTTTTTGCCTGGTTTACGTTGAACCTCCCTGCTGTATTGAGTGATTGTCAGAAATGTGCACTCACTCTTTTGTAACCCTGGTTTAATTCTTTCAGGTGAGGATGGGCCATCTCAGATGGGACTGGAGGATCTGTGCATGTTCCGGGCGATTCCCAACTCCACTGTGTTCTATCCCAGTGATGCTGTAGCCACTGAAAGAGCAGTGGAAATAGCTGCCAACACCAAGGTTTGCATCACAGTATTTCTGAGCCAGAGAATAATTCTGTCTTTTGTACCACTCTTGTTGCTTCTGGCATGTTGCTTGCACGTCTCTACCCACATAAATTCTTTCAAAGACTCCAGTGTGGCAGTGGGATGTTTTCTTTGCAAGGAAAGGTTGCAGGCATTCTGTCCAGGGTAGCGCAGAATGAACAGTCTGGAATGCTGTGGGCCAGATTTGGGGAGATGTAAATGATTACATGGCAATTGCAGTTTGAAACTGTATTGGCTCAGAATAAGGGTACATTTAACTCAATTAGGTCTCCAGCAAACTTAAAAGTGCACTCCTAGTACAATGTCTCAAGAGTCAAAATTGAGGCTGGATGGTTACAGCTGGACAGATCTTGAGAAGATAAATTCATCTTGAGGATTTTGATCATCAAGTGCCTGTAGGTGAAAGCTCAGGGGTCAGGTGCTCTGTTAGTCTAAGGAGCCCACAGCTCCTGGAGGCACTGGGAGTTGGTGCCCACACGAGTTCCCAGTTCCACAGCCATCCTTTGCTTCCCTGTTGCCAGTGATGCATTGCATTTAAATTGAACTGTGGCTGAAGACAACTAAGACTTCCCACGTGGCTATGAGAGAATTTCTGATCTGTGTGACCTTGAGCTACTTTGACAGTCAAATGGCCAATGATGGTCAAATGCCATCCGTGGCATTGGGCTGGATCATCTCTTGGTAGAGGAGCTTTTCTTGAGAAAGAAGCAAATAATCTGAAATTTTTCAATCTTGCTACTACAGCTTTTCAGTGAAGGAGTATAGGAATTCGGTGTGTAACAAATGTGAAAAATGATGGAAGGTGGGGAAAGGAGTGTGAGGGGGAGATTGAAGTACAAGTTCTGGAAGGGCATCTGAACACTAACTGATGGAAAGCATTTTTCCTTGTTTACACCCCAGCTTTTCTTCTTTTGTTTTAAAATTGATAAGAGTAAAATTTGCATATGTAAGGCTCTACGATTCTAATTAACTGGAGTAGGATTCTCCATTTCCACAAGAGAACAAAGTAGAAAGAAAATTGCAAGTTAGCAGTGTGCTCTAAGAGGAGGTGAAGTGTTTTGTAGTGTTGGAAGAAACCAGCTACCAAACGAGGACTAATGGAAATTGGTGGGGCAGGGGGAGTTTACTCAGTAGAACCAGAGGTAACACAGAAGGGTGAACACCAGCCAAATAGAAAAAGTCATTTTGCTGTATTTTTTTTCATAGTGTTTACCAACACCTTTCTGTTTTTGTAACCTCTTGCATGTTTACTTCCGAAACAGGGCATTTGTTTCATCAGAACTAGTCGTCCTGAAAATCCTGTCATTTACAACAACAACGAGGACTTCCATATCGGACAGGCAAAGGTAAATATTGCACAAATAAACAGAACCAGAAAAAATATGCACCGTTTCTCTTGTAAAAGCCCTTTTTCCTCTAAAGCACTGCAATGCCAAAGATTTGATCTTTTTAATAAAGTCTCTAGAAACATAAAAATATCAGTAAGATTTGTTGTTAAAAATACATGGACACGTTTTCTTGCAGGTGATTTTGAAGAGTAAGGATGACCAAGTGACTGTGATTGGAGCAGGAGTCACCCTGCATGAGGCTCTGGCTGCAGCAGAGCAGCTGAGAAAAGGTGGGGCTTTTTTCCTTTATGAGCATTTAACACAGCAAAAAAACCCACAATACCAGCCAGCCTAACTGTTCACCCTTTGTACTGGTAAACGTTAATTAAACAGTTCTAGACAGGTAGGCAGTCACCTGTTAGCTGATACATTACTACATGTTACATATCTCCCAGTCTTGCTTAATGGAGTAGGTTTTAGTTGGCTTAGCAGCATTAATAGCAGTGAAAACTGCCAAACTGATCAGATGAAGGTCTCCTTAGAATTGCTAATCTGTGTGATAGCGCCCTGAGCAGAGGCTTGAAGACAGTGTGTGAGAAGCAGGAGTGGCACATGGTCTGGGCGGGCCAGGAGCAGCACAATGGGCTGCAACCAGGCTGGGGCCAGGGACCAAACCCAGGGACCAAAGCACAGCTTGTCACCCGTGTGCCAGGACACGGCTCCAGCTTGATGCTGCCTCGGGTTTCTCTGAATGGATGGATCAGCTCTGCAATAGCATGGGAGAAGGCACAGTTCTGTGGCAGTGCTCAAGTGCACTGACATCTCCCAGCCACGATAATCCTTCAGTGAAATAAGAGAAAGAAACCGTCAAAACCCCATCTGTGAGTCAGGGGCCTGCACCCAGGAAGAGATTACAAATAGCAGGAGATAATGCAGTTAATGCTGCCCGTGGCTTATGGGGAGCTTTGTGTGCAGTATCTGGGTGGACTGATACTTTGTTGTGACCTTGAGTCACCAGGCTCAGGACATTTTGAAAATTGTATTTTCACAACCATTGTTATTTTACTGTATTTACTGAGCTTTGCAATGCCCTGCTGATCTTGAAGTGTGAGTAACCACCTCTGGAGAAATAATCCCTTAGTGCAGAGGCAGTGTCTAATACCCATAATGTACTGGGCGCTAAAGAGCCTTCAGTCACAAAACTGACAATAGGGCCTCTTCATGTGTAGGAGTTGACCCAGTGTTCAGCTAGCCAGGATCAGACAAAACCTCAGTAACTGCTATTCTTTATAAACAATTGCCATTTGTGTGCAGCTTTAACGAGCCATCTGGGCCTGCCTTACCAGGACAGGACAGATTCTGAGTTTGGTGCCAACCTTAAGGGTGACCCGAGCAGGGCTGAGGCAGTTCAGACAGACATACCTGGGAGGTGGCAGCCTGCAGTGAAGAAAGAACTCAGAATGCCTACAGACCAAAGAATCAGGAGGAAATTGTGCCTGGCTTGACAGTAAAGTTTAAGGTAAAATAAAGGTCTGGGAAAAAAATTGCCATTAATAGTCTAAATAAGGAGGATTTTCTGGTGGCTGGATTCTGCTCTTACCTGGGGGAAGGCCAGTAGATGACTCTTGCTGATGGGCACTCCTAGTGACCTTGAGTCACTTATCCAAGGCTTTTCCATCTTCTCTGTGAATGAATGGCTTTTACTGTGGATGTTACTATTCCATAAGGTGCATGGAGAAAGAATGCATACAAAAATGAGGGTTGGTTGAGTTCTGTGGTAGACAAGCCATAGGTGCAGGTACCTGGGAGTTAATGTAGGCAGTTTTCATAATGGTCTAGAAGGTCCCAGGGATTGCCTGTGGCACTGGCATTGTTCTGCACGCTCCAAATTCGTGTTGCAAATTATTTCATTCTATCTCTGCAGAAAAAATCTTCATCCGTGTGATTGATCCTTTCACTATAAAGCCCCTGGATAAGAAGACAATACTTGAAAATGCCAGAGCAACCAAGGGCAGAATCATCACTGTTGAGGACCACTACCATGAAGGTGAGCAGGGGCTGGGAGGTCACAGCCCTCAGGGGTTCTGACCCAGCAGAGAAGCAGGGGACCTCATGATGTTGTTCCATTAAAACAAGAGACATTTCAGTCTTTTTGGTCGCTGTTAGGATTGTAAGGTGACACTGAGGGTTGAAAGTTTCCTAAGATGCCATGGGTTAATCAGGGCTGCCTTTCTGGTTACCTTGGCCTTGTGTGCCTTTCTGTGTATTTGGTCCAAGTGGGGTCTGGATCCATTTGTGCCCAGTGAAACTGTAAACTCTGCTGCACTGCAGGGGCTCTGCACAGGAGTGTTCTCTGAATGGCTGCACAGCAGCTTCTCTGCAGGTGTGAAACTGCAAGAGAGACCATTGCTGTGCAGGCTTCTTCAGTATTCCATGTGTCCAAAAGCTTGACTCTGGGTTGCTTGAACTCAGATGGTTTTGGCAGTTTCAGCAATTACTCTGGGATAAATTCCTCCTTCTTTCTTCTCTGCTATTGTAGATATCTACTAATGGAAAGGAGTAGATATTATTATGATAATATTATCCTACTTTAATGTGAGCATCACCTGAAGTGAGCTGGTTCTACCATAAGCACTAGGTACACTATACTTCGGTTCCAGACCACATGGATAGTGATAGATCACTGAACCTTATGATTTTCTAGCTCAGTGTTCAACTCTGGACAAATATTTTACTGCAGATTTGCAAGATGGTAAAATCATGACACTGTGAGATGCTGAACAGGCTTTTTAAGCTGGCATAATGCTCTCTGGTGCAGGCAGGGAGGGCAGGACAGCTGTACAAGTGCATTGCAGGCCCCATCAGGCTTATCTTTCCAGCTGCCCTGCAGAGGTGCTCCTGGCTGCAGGCTCAGTTTCATTGGTTAAATCCCACCATGCCCAAGCTGTGGGAAGCCCTCTGATCCTGGATACACCCTGACTGAAGGGCAGCACCAAGCTGTCTCTCCTACCAGGTCTCAGAGTACATGCTTTTGACACAAGTCCTGTGCTTTCTTCTTCCCTAGTACTCTTGCTTCCAGTGTCTCTCCTGCCTCCACACAGTTCCTGTTGCATCCTTTGTCCCTGGGACTGATAGTGACTCAGTCTGAGCTGAGCTCCGAGGAAAGGTTGAGTGTGTTACATAACCCAGAGAGGTGCCCAGCGGCACGTACAGGCACTGGGGAGAGACGGAGCTGAAATGCTGCTGAGATTGGTTGGAATTTCAGCACGTTAAGTACACTCGTAAATACTCTTCAGTCTAAATGTATTTTTAAACCCATCCCTCAGTGGCTGATGCCGAGGTGCTGAGAGCTTGCTGACAATGCTGTGCCCTTGAGAGACAGGTGTTTCTGGCTGCTGATTGGTAAGGACTTCAGGAATGTCAGGCTGCCTGTCCTCGGAGTGCCTTTGATATGGGGAAAGCTTTTCATTTCACACTTGGCCAACTCAGACACATGTGATTGGGTGTTTTCATAAGCCTGGGCACCGAGGCTGTGACTTGCAGGGCCCTTTGCTCAGACGCACAAACAGTCTGTGTGTTCCCTGCTCGCACACTCTGGTCTAGACCGTGTTTGCCCTCTCTCCCCAGGTGGCATCGGCGAAGCCGTGTGTGCCGCGGTCGTGGGCGAGCCCGGCATCACCGTCAGCCGCCTGGCCGTGTCCCAGGTGCCCCGCAGCGGGAAGTCAGCAGAGCTCCTGAGGATGTTTGGCATCGACAAAGATGCCATCATGCAGGCTGTGAGGGCGGCCGTGTCCAAGTCCAGGAACGCGGAGTAGTTTGAAGCATCTCATGCTGTGTTACGGAAGAGCTGTGTTCGGAGAGGTGCTGTCAGTTCGAGGCAGGCAAAGGTGCTTTATGTAGAGAGTTCTAATAAAAATACCAGCTGAAAAAAACCTCCTGGGGTTTCATCTCTTCTTTTTCTCTGGGGGGTTTGGTGCCCTGGGGTAACAGCTGAATGTGTTCAGTCCCTTCTTTCTGTGTTGCCCCCCAGCCATTTAAAACCAAAGGCCAGGAGGAAGGACCTGAGGTATTGGGAAAGGGGGGAACCAAAGGGGAAGTGGGGGCAGAGCCCTGGGCTCAGGGAGGATGTGCTGAGTGGTAGAGCAGTGAGCACAAGCTCAGCGAGGGAGGTTGAAACTTCATAGAATTTGTATTTTTGAGTGCTTGGCCAGTGCTGTAGCAAGGGTGTTGCTGAGATGGACTAAAGAAGGATCTGGAAGAAGAGCAGGAGCTTCCCAGGTACCCGAGAGGATGCAGCTGAGAATGTAAGTTGCTTTTTTTTGTATAGAATTGACTTTTCTCATGTGAGCTGCTCCAAGTTAGCTGAGCTTTTCATCTTGCATGCTGGGATGCACTGGGTCATTTTTTAAAAGCTTTGATGTTTTTAAATGTTATGTTTATTTTACCCTTAAGTTTCTGTTAAAAAAAATAATTAAAAATTCATTGTTGGCTTTCAGAAAGATGTTACGCAGCAGAGAACACTAAAAAGGCCCTTTTCATCAGAGCACGGTGACTCTCTAGTTTTCAGTTCACCCAAAAGCCAGTTGTTGCCAGGTCTACACTGGTCTGAGCAAGACTTTATTTGCAGACTAACACAAAATACACTGTATTTTAGGATGGCAGAATATTTCTACAAAGACATGTAAATAGTACATGTAAATGAGAATATAAGTATTAGGAAATAACTGGTATTTATCCTTTTTGCACAATTTAGCCCCTGAGGTGCTGGGTGGGTGCTGTGCTGGGTTGGTGCAGGCCTGGGTGCAGCTGTTGGTGTTCCTGGCAGTGCAGGTGGATCTGCAGGACCAAGTGATTGACATTGATGCTTAAGTACAACCAAAAAAATAACAAGGCTTGAAATTCTTCCTCTGAACCTCTGGGCTGTTTGGGTTAATAGTTTTCAGATCTACATTTTCTTACAATTCCATGTTTAATGGCTTTTTCTGTATGACTTGTTGCCTTTATCATTCTATGTGTATCAAGATCTTTTACTAAAAATTTAAAGGTACTCATTTTTATTGCAGTCTGCCTGTGATTGCATTAACCTTCCATATATAATGTGTAACACATCCCTGTAAAATGAAAGGAATGTCAAAGTTCCGTTTTATTCAAAGGTTGGGGGATGAGTCAAATCAAGCACTTTATTTTTCCCCTGAGCAGAAGAGATGAAGTTTGCTGTTGTTAATAATCTCATTACTGCAGCATTGTGTCACTGCCTGTAACATGTCCTCAGCTCTCCCCGGGTGCAATTCTTGCCCACCCACTGCTCCAAGTTCTGCCACAGTTAATCTGCCTCAGCGCTGCTGGGGCTCAGCTGGGAGAGCAGCACCACGGCTGCCTGCTCTGGGCAGCACAAGGGGGGAGGAGAAGGTGGCTCTGGGCTTGCCAGGATTCCTACTGAAACATCCACAGCCTAATCCAGAACCAGCACAGGACAATAGTGGTCATTTTGTTGATTCTGATACACGACAGGCAGAATAATGTGGTTGCAGGGGAAGGGAAGGAGAATGTGTTCATATTTAAGGGAATTAAGACAATCACAATCTAGATGTCGGTTTGTGTTTGAGCTCTGCTGAGCCACGAACCACTTCAGAAGCAAGAGTGGGGCCCTGTACGCCAGTTTCAGGTTTGTTTTTGGGGGGCTTGACATTTCAGTATTTCACATTGGCTATTCAGTTTTCAGGTTCACCTCATAAAGCAGTTCTTTTAGCACTGAAAATTCAGACAGCAGGGTTTGTGGAACTCCTGAAACGCTCCTCCTAGGCAGCTTTCCTCATACCTGTGCAATGAAGGAGAAGACAGCTGTCAGGACTGCTGTGTTCAAATTGTCCTGTGTCCATGCAGCTTTCCAGCATTCTTCATGTTTTGTGTTTGTGAGTATGGATAAAGATGAGCCAGGAGCCTGGTCAAAGACCCAACATGCAAAAGCTCCCCCCACTCCCTCAGTTTTTATTTGAGCTATAGAATTCTCATGCAGACACTGCCAGGTAGTTAATATCCAATACAAGGGTATTAAAAATGTGAAAGTGCTCTGCCACAGGAAAAGAGTCAAGAACAATTAATTTTCAAACCAGAGCAGTTCTAATGAACTGCAGTAAAATATTTCTTTTTTTTTATTTATTTAAAGAAATAAGATTAGAAATTGTAATTTAGAGAATTTGATCTTAATACTTGACCAAACCAAAGTACCCAGGAAAGGTAAGTAAGAAGAGCACTGTTACCTCTTGGCCTGAATTTGTCAATGAGAGGAACAAAGCTGTCAAGGACACTCCGAATTCGATACACTGGTTGTGAAAACAAACACATTTACATAAAACATTAAAAAATAGAAAAATGGCAAAAACCCAAACATTGACATTTGTTTAAACAGGCACTTTTGCAATATCATTAATACCAAAGTAGTGACCAGACTGATTCCTGAGAGAACCATCCCAGCCAAAGGAAATGGTGGCACACGGTTAGAGAGGAGACACGTTCCTGGCTGGGGAGCCAGAACTGGCTGCTGGTTGCACCTCTCCTCTGCTATCCCTAGGAATTGCCAAAATGCCCGTTATTTTAATATTAATATTAATATTTAATATTCCCAGCAGCTGCTGCCATCCAGGTTCTGTTGGGAGCTCGTCCTTGGTCCCAGGGGAATGGATGGCAGCCGGAGTGCAGCAGCATCTTATCGGGTGGATCTGGGAAGACACGGCCTTGCTGCTAAAATTACCGTTGTCATGGCAATGCAGCATTCGGCCATTGCTGCAGAAAGAGGTGACTCAGGGTCTTGTGAATATTAAGAAGGAAAAATGAGTCAACCTTTGCCTTCAGCAGCACCCAGCCTGCTTGTCTGCAGCCCCCCTGTAACCGTGGAGGGGATGCTGGGGGACAGTTCTGTGGGGAGTTACGGAATCTCAGCCCCACAGCCCCCAGGGGTGACTGCGTGACCTCATCCTTAGTGCAGGGACAGAGCTACTGTAGGGACACTTACCTAGGCCAAAGTATATCCCAGTGGTTTCCAGGGAAGCAAAAGTGATTAAACCAATTCCAAGAGAAATAGTCCAATCTAAGGTAACAAAACAAATGTTGGCTTTGTTAATTTTTCTGGAGTTCAACAATTTATCCTTCTATTGAATCTTGCCTTACCTTGGTGGTAGTAGTAGCAAACTAGTAAAGCTCCAATTGCAAAGCAAAGAATGACAAAATGAAAGAATTCATCTGAAATTGAGAGGGAAGATTAGGTCACAAGTGAAGCCACAGCCATCTGGAATGCACATTTAGGTCCAGGGTATCACACAAGGAATAATCTCCTGCCCTAGGACTGCACAATGGACCTGCACACAAGGTATTGGGAGAAGCCTTGATGATTTTCATCAAGAAGCCTTGATGCACTTCAACAAAGTGCTCATGTCAGAAAAATAAAGTTTTTTGAACCAGAGATCCTATTCTCAGTTTAAGGTTCAACAGGTTTGACATCAGTTCAACTAAAGAAAAATAAATTTAAAAATATACCATCCTTCCGTATGCCCATCCACCGTACTGCCATCTGAGGATGGGGAGTGCTCTCATTCTCATATGCTGCAAAAAAAAAATGTCTTTTATTGCCACGAAACTCTGAAATTAAGGAGTTTAAAGTTTATTTCCCTTCTTGTACCTGAAAGATATTCTCAGAACAGAATATGTGTAAAACTGTTTGTTCAAAGGAAAGATCTGTGAGCCTTTCAGAAAGATGAAATTAACAATTTAAAAAAAAAAACCCTAAGAACAGTTTTTAAAATAAATTAAAAAAAAAGCATAACTAAATGGCTGCATTAACAATACTGAATTGTTTTAAAGCACTTTTCTCCCTCTTCTGGGACAATCCATAGTGTCAGAATGACAAGGGAGGGGTAAAGCTGTAGTACAAGGGATTCCTGGGTGCTTTGCTTTGCATAACCACAGCTACAATAATATAACCTTCCCTTAGTGAGATTGTGAGAACCATCCCTCTACTGACACCTGATGTCAAAGCACTTCTGCACCTCCCAAAGTAAGACCTGCACTGAAATGAGTCTCCAGTAGCTGTACTGGCATAGAGAAAGAACATCAGAACAAGCGAAGTACTTCAGAGGTTTAAACACAGCAATTTGCTCTTTGTCAGGAGCAGAGTTGCCAAATTCAGTTCTTTCTCCACATGTATTGCCACAAATAGCTGAGTATTTTGCCATCTCTCCAAGGATGAGTTCAAAGCAGCAGGTTTTTTCCTTTTCTGTCTGTTGATGGCTTGAGCAGCCCCTGAGGCACCTGCTGCACCCAAACCTTTGAGAGTTGTTTCAGCACAAGTTTTGGATGCCGATTTTCATTACATGGGGCTGTGCATCCAGGCACCCACTGCCTGGCAGTGAACTGAATTTTCTCTAAAGATGTAACAGGTGAGTACTGAAAATGTCCTCCACATGAGCTGCAGCCTTTTGACATAGTGCTTTTGAACCATGGAGCAACTAAACCTTGCCAAGGAATTCTATTCTGGGTCACCTGATACAGGAGTCACCAGTTAATAGAGCACTGCATTATTCTCACTCTTAGATACAACTCTGTGCAGTTGTATGAATAATCTATAGACACGGAACTTACCAGAACATCAATTCATACTTGGCAAGTGTCTGTCCTGTAACACTCTGCCTCCTAAATGCAACAGGCCCACTGTAACTTTGCGTCGTGGAATGGTTTGTACAGTATTTCTTCTGTTAAGGCATTACATGTTAATACCTGTTCTCAACTTTCTACTTTTTGATTAGAAAATCTGTAGCTATTAAGGAGCTGGCATTGCTGTCACCACTAAGCAAAACTCAGTCCTGAAAGAGCACCCACAAGAAAAACTTCTGTTTGCTTGTACTTACCATCTGTAATTGAATCTTCTCTTCTGGTAATCTCTGAAAAGCAATATAGTTTTGTTATTTCCAATGGCAAAAATACCACTAAAGGGTTTTCCACTATTTTAGTACTAACAAGCACAAGGAGTAGTCACTTATTGAGTGACTCAGTATAGACAGAACAGTACTTGAAAGTGCCAGGAAATGGAGGTTCAAAAGCCTGAGAACACATTGCAACAAATGACTGTGCACAGTGATCCTGGTGTCTCTGAAATAGCTGAGCAGGATATCAATGGCCTCCATGGTAATACACAGTTGCAAAAACTGAAACTAAACTGAAGCAGAGCTGGAAACACGAGCACTGCACTTGTGTGTGATCTGAACCTGCTCAACATAGCAGACATGGTGTCCTGCACTAGCTAAACATTTTCAGTCTGGGGTAGTGAACTAATCTAGAACTGAATCAACAAAGCCAGGCAAGTGGTAGAGAGGCCAAACAGCAACTGGAAAAGTACTGGGACCCTCTTTCTGCACCTGGCAGTACAAGGAGAATATGGTACTGCAACATATTTCTCTGCCTTGGTGTTTTGTGTAGCATCTTGGGGACAGGTAACAAAAACCTCCCCAGCGGGTCATGCTGTGATTTATATGTTCTTTACTGCACAGAAGAGGAGTTAAGCAGATGTCTTCTCAAAAAGGCCACTGGACTGTCACTCCTAACTCATGCATGTGGCCTCAGCCTGGATGCAGGAGGGATGAGATCAGTAATTTAATTAAACCATTGAAAATTTCCTGCTCTGGGCTTTTTGCGTCAGTTCTGCTGCTGTACAGCAGTGCCTGCTAAAAGGAAATCTGCCTTCAGACTGGCTGTCCATGCAAGCCTCTCAGCTGGGACTGTTGTTCTGTTGCTTGTCATCTGGCTTTCACCTGGCACCTCCTGCTGGGAATGTTCTGAGCTAAGGCAGGAATGCTTTCTGCAACAGAATGTCTGCACCGTGCCCAGGTCCACCACCAGGCTAACTGCAAAGCAAGGGACTTCCAGCAGGGGTTATTTGTTAATGTATCAGCAGGCCAGTAAGAAGATACTGCATTTATAAACATCCTTCCAGCAGGAGGAGGTTACCTGGGAACGCTTACCTGAATCTCTGTAGGGAACCATCTCTGCTGGTGTGCCTAAAATATGGTGCAAAAGATGATGTAGGTTAATACCTGCAGTGAGTGTGGTGTCTGGTGCCAACACCCCTGAAATCCGTGTAGGTGTGCAACAGTGATGAAGCAGAGACCAACTCTTTACTCCTTAGAGAAGGCAGCTCTGCTGAGGGTTGTGCAGTTTGAAAGTGGGAAATATGACTGGATTATTAACTTTCCACATTCTATCTCTCACAGTAGCTGAAGTCAGGTAGAATCAGACTCCTGTGAGACAAATTACATCTCCTAATGCCAATTTAAATGAGCTGCTCTTACATCTGGGTTGAGCTCCGTTATTAATTAAAATGAATTAAAATATTAAAGTC
Source organism: Sclerurus mexicanus (assembly GCA_013396755.1). Lineage (NCBI taxonomy): Eukaryota > Metazoa > Chordata > Aves > Passeriformes > Furnariidae > Sclerurus > Sclerurus mexicanus. The sequence continues at coordinate 244,941 of VWZF01005837.1, read as the reverse complement.
TTACATTTTTTACATCCATAGTTCTATAGCTATTTCTGTGTATTGACACAGCTCAGTTTCTTCAACTGCACTGTACTTATTTTCCATCTTTCCTCTGGAAGGAAAGGGAAAGCCTCAGGAACAAGGTGGTCCTTGCTGATGATCTCCTTGTTCAACTCTAAGCACTGGGCATGGCTGAGTGTCAGCATTACTTGAGCTTCATCTTGTAAGAAGTATCTTTCCTACAGCCAGATTCTGTCTTGTCATGCTCCTATGTCTACACTACCTCTGTTCAACAACCAAACCAAAAAATTACCCTTTTTTGGTTTATATTGGTTGTCTCTGGTAAAAGCCAATACTGTTGTCACTTTGACCTACCTCCAAGTAATTGGCCTTCAGTCTCTTGTCTTTCTACATCTTCCTCATCACTGTCTGGATAGAGAAAGTGTTTTTATATCAGATTAAAGAAGAATATGCCAGAAGTATCAGAAACAACAGCACTGCAGTTGTCTGCTCATAATATAATCATGTGAAGGTAAAAATCAAAGCTTTCAAATGCAAGGATTGTTATTGGCTGCTTTTGCCTCACAGCTCTCTTCAAAGGTGCCTGAATAGGTGAAAACCAACAAAATCTGAAGTTGGAATAACTCGTATAAAGGGCTGTAATGAGAAAGTTCTTATTTTAAAAACATACATCAGCAACATATTTGATGTTGATCAGCTTTCTGTAACAGAATAAGCCAATATCAGCATTATCACTTCCATGTTGCCTGTCACTTAGTCTCTCTTGTTTCCCATGAATGAAAGGGTCTAGTGGCAGGCAAAGAGACTCTTGACACACAGCTGATGTTTGCAAATCAGAAATGCTAAAGAAATACCAGAACATTGCCACCTACTGCCCTACACTGTCTATTCTTCCCCTCCTATAGCTCAGGCTTCAGTCAGGCCATAAGCCATAGGAGGTCAGAGAAGTTATGATCTTTTATTTGGAAAGGAATCTTGAAGTAGATTTCTTTTTCTGAAACCTAGAACTTTCACAAGATTGGGAGGCAGCCACTATTTTGCTGATAATGAATCTGAAGGTAATGATGATTTTCTGTGGTCTCTCTTTTGCACAATTTCTTACTCTTTTCAGAGCTCTGAAGAATAGCCACTGAATTACTGCATATCTGTTATGAACATGCAATAAGACTAAATTATGTATCAGGGAAAATAAAATAAATCCCCTTTACCTTGTGTATCTTCATCCATGGACTCATGGGATGAGTTTTCAGCCTTTTTTTCTTCGTCCTGTGAAAGTACAGGATTCCTTTCCAATCTCTTCAGCAGTTTCAATTTTTCATCTGTTTTATATATAGAGAAAAAAACATTATCAATGACTACATTTTCTCTCTTTCAGAGGGACAGATTTCACAAAGCTTTATTAAAGGTTGCTTGACAGGAAATCAGACCCCTAGTCTTACATCAGCTGTGTTTTTCTACACACAAGGAGTAGCAAAAAGCATTACAAATGAAGGCAGCATATACACTACAGTTTAGACTTTCTCAAATGGTTGTGGTAGATGCCTAAAGTTTCATATTCTGGCCTTTAATTTACTTATAAAGTTACCCTTGTGCAAATTGCCACTCCCTGAAGCAACAGGAGCTGAACGATGCTTTAGCTGGAGAAGAATGGCTCACCCTTTCCTGAGCTACTTCTGCGGTCAGCCCGGCGACTCCTGCGGGTTCCCTGTGCCGATGCCGCGGTTCCAGCACCCTCTCGTGGCACAGGAGCACATCCCTCAAAGGCAGATCACCGGGAGAGACACCTGCAGGGCACTGACCTGGCCCAGGCACGGCAGTGCTGGTGATTCCTAACAGCCTCCCATCCAGCTCAGTGCCGAGGGCTCGGGGGTCTGAGCTTTGCTTCGTTACTAGGGGCAGTATTTGGGCACTAATACTCGAAGCTGCTCACTGCACAAGGGCAGGAAGGGAGGCCCTCCTGTGACAAACATTCCTACTCTGACAGATGACCAGAGCTGGGCCGTGCTCCGGGCTGGGAGGACTCTCTGCTTCAGGAACATCTTTGACTGAAGCAGGAATAGGGTGTCCTTAAGGATCTCCAGTTAAATTCCAGGTCATCTTAAGTGAGTGCAACTCTGTCATCTATTAAAGACAATTAATGACTTTATGGACCCTGTGGAACTGCCCTTAGCTTCTTATTGCATAATCAGGCAAATAAGTGCAGTGGAGTCTATTTGTATCCAGTTGCTAGATTCAGCATCCTGAGCGCCATTCTCTAGGCATTCCTTTTAGTTTTACTACATGAGCTGTCAGGGTTACTTTTCAGTGGCTCAACTCTGATTTCTTACCACTGTGAGAGCTCAGAGGGGTCCTGGTTGACTGTGCAAAAAAGTGTCCTGGGTGTCATCAATCCAGCCAGATGGGAAAACTGGAGCACCATGTCAAGTCAGAGAAATTTCTTTGGCAGCATCATCCCAGGGCATCCTCTCCCTAAACATACAAGTTTTTTTCCCCAAGAAGCAGCAACTTCAAACTACAGTAAAATACTGTCTTTGGCTCCCATTACCACCAAATATAACTGCCTTTTCTGAGCACTACTTCTAGGCATTTTAGTTGTTCACTAACAATCACTTCCAAGCACATACCAGTTTTCAAGCTGCTGTCAAGTCCCACTGGCACTGCAGTAACAAAACAGCAAAAAGGGAGGACTCACCCTTTCCTTTGGAGCTGGGCAGGTGCTTATATGCAGATGGGTTGGATGACTTCAACAAGAGGTAAAGAACAGCCATTGCCCTGACTCCTTTCTTCTCTATGGCTTTCAGGCAGTCAGCACAGCCTCCAGGCAGGGCATCACAGCTGTTGAGGAGCTGAGACAAAAGTAAGTAAATAGCAACCAGTCCTGCCAATAAAACACAGCCTAGAAAAAGCACACCCTGATGCAAAAATGAATGTACCTCACCCTGTCTGTGGGATATGTAACCCTCTGCCCCTACTATACAAGTGGGAAATCAGGGACAAAGAGTAAAGCCAAAGATGGAAGAGAATGTTGTAAATTAGAGCCATCCACTGTGAAAAAAAGCATGGCGGGCAATAATTAACTCTTTAGAGTCAGAGAAATACAGCTACAGAGTCTGAAAATGGACATGCAATCTCTGCAGTATCTTACAGCAAAATATCACTAACAACGGTCCTGCCTAAAAAATAGTGAGCTGAACTGATCCTGAGGAATTTATACAAAGCCAGTTATTTTGTACGTGAAAAACAACGAAGTAGAAAGTAGTGGCCTGAATTTCATTTATCTAAGTGCCCTTTTAAACTCTTTAGCATATTTTAGCATATCAGATGATTGGACTATATGTTTTCTCTCCCCAGAGTATAGCAGGAAAGTATAAAAGTATCTCTATAACAACGATACATGTTTCTTTAGTAACTTACATTGTTCTTTTCTTCAGTGTTCAGGATAGGTGGGTCAGTGGTGGCTAAGCATTTTACAAGTGATTCCCAGAAGGACTGGTTCATTTTCTCGTGATTCTCCAAGTAATTGGCATCAGCAGTAAAAACCCTCTGGAAAATGTCTGGGAGGAAAAACAAGCCTATTACTGTGCAGCAGCAGAGGTGGGCTGCATGGCAGTGTTCTTGTGGTGGCAGACATCAGGCTCTAACAGGCTGCCCAACATCAGTATATAGGAAAGAGTCTTGCTGTATTGTATAAGGCATCCAGGTCTGCCAGAAAATACTAGGAGAATGTCAATAGTCCATACAAATTACAGATGTCTCTATGATGCCATTGTCTCAGAGAAGCAGAGCAAGTGTTCCTAGAATATTTCTAGCTATTTAATTGGTGCTTATTTCTGACTATGTTATTTTACAGACAGGCACAAAGACCCCAAGGGCTGGATACCAAGATACTGGGACTGCTCATTAGGCGTTTAATGTGCAGCAAATTCTCCTTCATGCATATAAATTCCCACTAGCACATGCCCAAATTGACAGTAGTAGCGTAGAGGAGCTGGGAATTGCTTGCTGATCTCTCTTTTACAAGTGAGGGGATGGATGCAGTGTGTTTTCAGAAGAACCATATTTCATTGACTCATGCCCACCCTGGCAAACACTGCTGCGGACTGTGAATGAGCTGAAGCTTTGATCTTTGTGCACTCCCCTTACCTTGCTGTTCTTCAGTGAGATCTGGGAACAGGACTTTCAAGTTCTCCATTGCTGTGCCTGTTCAAAAGGGGAGAAAAAGCGTATCTAGAATCAGATCACTGACCCTCCCTCATTTTCTGTCCTATATTCGATTTTTTGCAAACAAAGCACCTATCTCTAGGCCCTTCAATTTTTAAATCACTTCTCTGTTGCAATGGCAGTTTTACATCATGATTCATTTACCCTACTAGGACCCAGTTCTTGACTCCTCTGAGTGAGTCCTGCTGGGCTGGCCCTTGGTTATTAGGAAAAAACAAAAGTCTGATCATCATGAGTAAAACAAAAAGAAGTCAGACTTGATCATTCACATTGTTGTTTTTTACAGCTACCAAGGTGTCTAATTAACTATTTCCCACATATGTAACTTAATAGGCCCTGTTCCATTCACAAAACAGAATGATTATTTTGTACATTTGGCATCTTACTACTTGAGATGTATTGGCCAGGGAGAATAGTAGAAATAGTTCATAGGAAAGTCCCACAAGACTTTGAATCCTTGTCTCATGGAAGACTTTTGATCCTTCACCATCTGTTCTTCCCAAGTTGTCATAACAAGGAAATTTTCATTAATTTTAGTTTTATGCCTACAGGTCCAGGCATCCTTCTCCCCTCAGCACTATCACACTGAGAGATGCAGAAGGTGATGTTCAGGGAGCCTGAAATACAGTTTCCACTATGCAGAGTGCAACAGGAAAATGGTTTATATGTCCACACTTTTTCTTACAATATGACATTTCTATCCATTCAACAAAACACTCTCAATCAAACAGTTTGAAAACTGAATATTTCCTCTATATTTTCCCGGGGGAAACCCGTTTTGTTTTCTGCAGGCACTTTCAGTTCTCTAGAGACCATCATAACCAGTCAAAAAAATACTCTAACTTCAGAAGGATAGTGTAACACACAAGCAAACATTCAAACAGAACAACTTTTTAGGGTGTCAATTCTCAGATACAGAAAATTAGACCCCAAAGTAGCTGCAAAACCCATCTCTCCTTTGGGACCAGGTTAAGATCCCACATTTTTGGTATGTTGGTGGTTTTGAGGGCTTTCTCCTTTCCTAGGCTGCAAGTGCTCTTCAAATGCTGAGGTCCTTAGTTTGAAACTGCTTTAAGCCACTCTTGAGGCTCTGAGAAAATTACATAAACTCTTTAACAACTTCTAAATGCTTATCCCAAAACACTGCTTACCTGCCTCCCAGGTGTATTGTGAGAAAACACTTTGAAATTCTCTCCAGTAATCAGTCCATGCAAGAGCTCTACAGTGGCAGATAATCCCTTTGCCTGACTTACATACAGCCTTTGCTGCTGTGGCTGTGGCAGCAGCACTGTGGGAGCTGAAAGCCTGTGAGCACCCGATAGGGAATGCAGGAAATGCATCGGTCCCTCTGCCTGGTCAGCAACAGCTGATGATGAAATGCAGGAACCCAGCACACCACACCCGGACAGACTCGTTTGTGGCCATACAATAAAGAACGTCAGTTCTGTGCAGCTACGAATCTCCAGCTATGGTTACTGCCTCTTTCAGATTCTTTCTTGCCTTCCTATTCTCTCAGCTTAAACCTTGCAACAGTGTTTGCTTGTTTAAGTTAAATCCTTTAGGCCTCTTTCTAGACTGCACAGATGAAATATCAAACCTAAAGGAAAGAAAGTATTTAAATATAAACATTTCGAACCAATGAATTCCATTTCATAAAATAATTTATAAATATCCACAGATTTTACCTTTGAGTGAAATTCAGGTTTGTTTGCCTTTGAGGTTTCCTAACACCTGGTGATGGCCACTTTCATTGGCACATTCAAGGTACGCTGCTCTTCCTGTGACACGACCCTGTGGCAGCAGCTGCCCTGTGTCATCCCAAAGACAAAGCAAGCAGGGGGGCACTACCTGACCTGTCCCACCACACACAAAGGAAGACCAGATGCAACAGTGACGGCAGAGCAGACAAGTCATCTACATTTGTTGTCAGAGTGATGTACCTTAAAACTGCTCATTTGCTCGCCCAGGTGACCCGAATTTCCAGGCACAGAAACACCTTTGCCTAATGCACTTATGCATCCCACTATGATAAGGCCTGGACGCCACAGGAGGATCCAGGAGCAGCCAGCGTCTGCCCCCATCTCCCTTTCTGTGCCTCCAGCACAGCTCAGCCCAGTCAGTCACCAAGATTTACATAACAAAGGAAGTTGGGCACCTAACTTCTCTTAAACTATGCACAATTAATTCCCCTGTGGCTCTTCTGGAAAGAAAATCAGATCTAAACAAAGGATAAGTATAGGTGCATAGTTATTGTATATTTTAAAAGTGATTTAGTTGATTATATCTCATAATGACAAAAGGATGATGATATACTGACATTTCAGCCTGGCCATGAGTTCACTGGGGAATGACACAAACAACAGACCTCACCTTGCTTTCCCCACAGTAAATCAGAACTTAATTGCAGTGAGGTGTTTTTAACATGTTAGAATAAAAATTGTGTGCAGAGTCAGACTTAGAAAGTGAGGCTAATAACTGCCATACACAAAAACTTTTTGCTTAGCTAGTGAAACGTATCTGAGGGAAATTGTTCAATGGGATTAAAAAAATGTAAATAAAGTAAAATAAGGTTGTTTTGACTTCAAGACAAAAACCACGCAATCCTAAATCTTTTCCCTTTGAAACTATTTTTACCTTTCATTTTAAGTTATATGCTGATAACAAATCTTGCTAAATTTTATTTTAAATCTAAATGTTAAGTCCCTCACTGCCTTTCTCTAAACCCAAACCAAACCAAACCAACTTCTTAAAGCACACCTGCAAGTCTTCGGTTGGTCCTAGCAGTTGGTTCCACAGGAAGATGTCCTGGAGGGCTGCGGTGAAAGCCGTTTCTTCCAGTCAGACAACAAAAACTGATCCACATCAGCTTGGTTTGAAACTGTTCCTGCTCCAGTCTCCTCAGGCTGTGCCACCAGGGAGGTAAGTCTGCTATCTCCTTGCTTGCCTTCCTGTCATCAAATACAGCTGAAATGCGACAGAGAAGTTGCAAAACTCAAAGATTTTTCTCTCTTTACGGTGTCCTCGAACACAGGCATGTGGAGAGACCCAGCGAGTGCGTGTCCCTACAGCAGGGGCAGCTCCCCATGGGGTATGCAGGGGCAGGCACAGCCCCAGCTCCAGCACTTCCTTCCTCTCCTGGCTTTCACAGCAAGTCCAGACACGGCGGCTGCACTGCTGCCAGCCTCACACCTGGAAACCTGGGGTGGTTTGCTGCCTGTTTTCCAGCTCTGCTGGGAATGGCAGAGCTCCAATAAGCATTTCCGTACAACATTTGAAATTACCTGGTTCATATTTCTCCTTTTGCACTGTGTGCTTCTCTATGGCTGTTGCAAAGCTCTGAAGGGAAGAAAATGAGCTCATCAGAAGCCAGGAGAGCTCCTACTTACAGTCTAAGTTAAGGAAAAAAAAAATCTTCCTCTCATAAAGTGTAGGGCTTGCCATGAGGATTTTAGAGAAAAAAATGCATTTCTAAGATGGGGAACTTGAATCAAGAAGACACAGAGGTCACAGGGAAGTCTCGTGGTTCATCCCCACAGCACCAGAACCCTTGTACATTGAGGTGTGATGCCTCAGACAGCAACCAACAACTCAGCTGTGTACCAAGAGCAAGGACACAACCCTGAAACACCCTCGAGCTTGACCCCAAGAAGCTCCCAAACCCCCTCCCAGCACTCACCTGTAAGGCTGTGCGACGGTTTAGGATCCCAGGGGCAGGGATCCCAGAGCCAGCCCTGGCTTGTGGTGGCGGGTGGGTGGGAAGGCGTCAGGGCTGATGCTGGGGCCTCACGTGGCCTCCTGTGACTCACAGGGCAAGCAGTGACAGCTCCACGTTGTCCTCTGGCCACTGTCGGTCACACTCCAGGAGTGTGTTCGCCTGTCCCTGAGATCTGGGGAAGGCAGCCAAGGGCTGATCCCACTGGTATAGGGGAGAGGATCTGGGCAGCTCCCAGTGTGCCTTAGGCACTGATGGGATCAGTGGTCCCAACTGGTCAGGACCCCTCACCCCTGCCTGCGGCTGCTCCAGCACAGCCCCTACTCGGGCTGGAGGCCCAGGCCTGCTTGTTTGGCTTCTCTGGGACATGAGGGGAACACTAGGAATGCACAGATCCCACTCTGAGGAGAAAGGCCCTGGGCTCCCATAAAGCTAAGCAGTGACACTATGATGGGGGTTTGGAAGCCCAGGCACGCTGGTCTCCTGCCCAGGGCATCCCCAGGCTCAGGGAGGGAGGTACAGGTGAAACGCCTGACAGAAAAGGGAAGCATGCCCTCCCTCCCATCTGTGTCCAGAGAGATGAAAACACAAGGCCTCTGCTTGGCTCATCCTGTACCCATGGGAAGCTCATCGCTGCTCCCCTCTGAGCCCTTCTCAGTCACTTCTTCAGCACTAGAGTGTTGTAGTTCACTAGAGCCACCCCAGGGCTGTTAGGGGAGCTGCTCCTTCACTGGTAGGTGATGGTTCCTGACCCAGGCAGCCTTCAGCAGACCACAAGAGAGTAGGACAGTGGGGGGCAGATCCCCCCAGTGCACCAGAGCAGAAAAAAGTACCTTGGTCACCTAAAAATGTGTGTGAAGAGCGACAGCAGTGTCACAGGAGACTCCCAGGGACATTCCAATAGCACAGTGTCCATCGATTACACAAGGTGGGGACATGTTGAGTCATTTGTCACATTAAGCTAACGGTTTCACCCTGTGTAGGGCAAGTTGTACACCCTCCCTCTGCTCTCCTCAATTCCTCATCTACTGATGCTTCTGGAGACACAGGTAAAGTCAGTTATACTTCCTACAGTATGTGTGCACTGATTTTTCTTTTCCAGTTCGTTTGGTTTTCTATTGGATTTTTTAGTATTTTTTAGAGGGGGAAGGATTGAGTTTTGGGGTTTTAATAAGTAAGCCATTTCACTGTTTTTCTACAAGTGTCTATTCAACCTGACATTTAATTACATGTAACATTTAACACTTAAAGCAGCTTATACTCTGCATCTACTTCTGCTGGGAAGATTATCTCTTTAATTATAATGCTATATCAGGTATTACATATGTTTATTTGGCCCTTATTTGGGAACTGCCTTCTGAGACAGTCAGGAGAATGGTGACTTATTCTTTCTATGCTGGGAAAATTGCTTCCAGGAGGGGTTTAGAGAGGTGAGACACACGCAGAGCAGCTCTTGTGCTTGACACTAATTGGGTACAGCATGTGTGTGGATTTGTCACACAGGCAGGTTGCATGAGAAATGTAGAAATAGTCCTAAGTGAGTGTAGGAGGGGCCCAGTGATGGTATCTAGAGTAGTAATTGCTCCTTTAGTCATCACATTTCTGACAGATTAAAACATTCCCATGACACTTCTTGCCCTACCCTGACTTTTATCCAATGGGTTGGTTAAATTAGTCCCTTCTGTGCACTTAGTTGCTACCTGCTTTCCTTTAAATAAAGTCTGTTTCAACAATTGTTGTGAGACTACAAAGCACAGGTAGCTGCAAGAGGATTATGCCTCACAGTCAACTGAATTTTACAGGCTACAGCTAATTTACACCTACCTTTCATTTTTAAACTCTAAAACTTGCAAGAGAAGTAAAAAAGCAAGAAGCAGTAAGTACAACCCATTTCCTCACCTTCCAGACCATCACTGAACTAGTAAGACCCTGCACATCCTGTTATGCTGAGCTCATGAGAAAGCACCTGTTGACCTTTAGCTGAGAGGAAGCCATGAAAGCTTTTGTGGAGTCATGAGGGAGAGTGAATCACATTATACCTCACTTAGATATTTTGGATTTTTTTTTCTAATTCTCTACCCCTCTGTGGAATCACTTGCAATAATAAATAATTCACTATATTAGTATTTCAAATTAACATAGCAAAATTTTAGCTAAAGCCTGTTAAATTTAAGAACTATACCTGTCTGAGCAGGCTAAATCAACCAAAAGTTCAGGTCAGGATGTATCACTCACCCTGGACAATTACTGACCTCCTTGGGTGCTGTTGTCACCAGCTCATGAGGCTGAAGAATTAGTGATTCCAGTACTGAGACAAGGGCAAGATCCCCTCCTAAATGGCTACAGGTAATGCTGTTAATGTTCCCTCATTAAGGGAGCTCCCCTTTGTTATGGGTTGTGTCTCTGAGGAATGCTGTTCCCTGGGAGGGAGGGTGCTGCCTGGCCTCTGGGTCAGTGGCTGCTTGTCCTTCCAATTTAGCTACAAGGGCAGTTTTTCAGTTAAAGGGTGGCTGCTGAAACCCAAGGCCATCATAGGATAGATACTGCAGCCCCAAGACAAAGCACAAGTCCATAAAGGGCAGGTAATATTTAGTCCCACAGTACATTAACAATACTCTTGGACCTCATGCTAATGACTAAGATTTCAAGGCACACCTAGACTGACCCATCCCTTCTCCTCTGTCCTCTCCCTCAACACCATTTTCTCCTGTCTCACCATCTGCTGCTGAGCTTTCCTGATGTGACACCTCACTCTGCAAGTACTCCTTTCCTACAGTGGAGCCAGGGCCTTTGGTCTCCTTATACTCCTTGGAGGAGGGAAAAACGAAGACTGAAACCCAACCCCAGCTGTGCTCTTGCTACACCGTGAGCCAGGGTGCAGGAAATACAGGTAGAAGCAAATGTACTGTAGCACCCCCAGGGACCAGCCACAGGCCTGCCCAGGGCAGCGGAGGGGCTGGGAGGAGGTGACAGGGCAGTGCTGAGCACACCAGTACCTGCAGCCCCATATATTAGCAATGAGGGCATCCCTGTGTACCTTGCAAAGCCCGGCCCCAGCTTGTCCCAGAGGGAGGTTTCAAGAAGCACCAGTGTCCAGCCCACAGCAAGGCAAGGCGTGCATCCAGAGCCTCTCCTCTTCCTTGTTCTCCCAGTTCCCTGGGGTCCCTTCCCATCTCTGTTCTTCTGATCTAGCACTAAGGCTGGAAGTGATTTGTGAAGGAAAAGCAACAGGCGGGGGAGCATATGTGCTCCCTGGGAAGCATGAGGAGCCAGAGGGACAATTCCCTGTTTCAGCTGATCCTCCCTCTTGATAAAGCCCCTTTCCTCAGCACTTTTAAGCACACAGGCAACACCAAGGATTTCAATATTTAATCCTGACGTTTCGTGGAATGGCTTTGGTCCTAGAACTCATTTTGTAATCCTGTCAGCAAGGCAGGCAGGGAGCTGTCCTCACTTTCTCAGTGATGTGCCTGCTGGGAGGGAGCAAGGCCAGGAAGCAGAAAAACCTGCAGTGGTAATAAGGCACAACATGGGATTACCTGTTGGCACAGGGGCAATACAGGGAGAGCCACAGAGGGCTGGGGCTGGGCCAGCACAGACAAACCTGGCTGGAACATCCCCCAGTCAAGGCCAACCTCAGACCTGCTGAAGGTCTGACTCTGAAGTTGGCAGGACTCCGAGTCTGATTCATCCACTGTTTCCCCAGGATATTATTCTCAATCTTTTGCTTTAGGACATACCCAGTGAGAATCCTTCTGATGCCTGTCCACTACTGGCTTCACACTTCTGTGATATAAAGTGAAAAAACAAAGGTTGTGTCAGACTGCACAGGCAGAGAGGGATGGGGAAGGTGAACTGACAGTACATTCACCTTAAAGCTAAATGTGCTCTAGGACCAAGTCCCAGGTCTTGGGTCCCAGCAGAGCTCACAGCAGTGCTGCTGGCAGGTTTTGGAAATGGACACAAAAATCTCAGTGAATGTGGAGACCTCCCATACCCCTGTGACTTCCCCAGCTCACTGACCTGGGGATCAGCAGCAATCCAAGATGGACAAGGCCAATCTTCTCTTTGTGAGACAACTACTCAAGTGACTCCCACTGTTGACAGTGCCCCGGTACCACGATGCAAGCAGACAAACCATCTTCTGTAATCTTGAAAATTCAGCTTCACGAAGTTATTAGGATCAAAGTACAGCTCTCCCTCAACACCTCAGCTGTGTCCTAACACATTCCTTTCTTGAGATCACCTCAGCTTGCTGAATTATTATCAGCTTCAATCACCTGCAATATAAAGGGGATGAAGGTGCACTTGACTTTAAAGCTGTTTCCTAAAATCAAGGCTCTGCTTTCAGGAGGCATGGAGAGAGCCCAAAGGTTTTTTACTAGAAGCTAGAACTATTTAAGTTTGGTCCAATCCATTAATTTTAAAATACGTGCTTTGGATCAGAGGCTACAACCTTTGAGGGTTATGCAAAGCTTGAATTCAAGCTCTTCTGCTGACACCACAAAAATAGTGATGCCAGCCTTGTCTCCTGACTGAGATCAAAATGCTACTGCGTATTCCCAAACCTCGGTACCTCAGACGAGGACTGCTGGACTGCTCCCATCACTCCATGAGGCCTGACTGCCTGTCCAACAAGCAGTGAGCACTACAAGCCCATTGTCTGCCATCTGAGTGAGAACCTTTCTCAAGCTACAGATAGGCTTGGGCTTTGCAGGTCCATCCTGGCATCTTTGTCATGGGCTTCAAAACAGCTTCCTCTCAGTTTAGGCTCTGGGAAAAGGTCTCAGACCACCAAAAGGTCTCTGCTACCAATAACCAGAGCTGTGAGGGTGCCCGAGCACCTGGCTCTCTCAGGGCATGCTCTGAGGGCACAGAGCACATTGCTATCTCCTGCTACGTTAAATGTGAGGTGGGGAGAATGGCACCACTAACACGGCACGAAAACCAGTCCTCTAAATTAGAATACACAAATCCACTCCAGAAAAGTTTAATGCGGGTTCCTGGGGCATCATACTCTGAAAAAAAAAATGTTGCCAACATACAGTACAAAGAAAAAAAAGGCAAACAATTCCCCAGTCTCTAAACTAATGAAATATATCAAAGTTCCACCTGTTTAAAGGCTGCACATCACAGCAGCTGCTAGAAAAACAGCATCACAGCCTGAGGACCAGGAGGCTTCTCCACCTCCCAGAGATGGCCTGGAATAAGCAGCACCCAAACCAGAAAGCCTGGTCTCGCAGAGCTCTAGGAAACTACTAAGACTCCCTCAAGGGAAAAGGGCAGAACTCTGTACCGCAGTGAGCTGCCCAGCATCCCTGCTGGATGAACCAGACAGGCTGATTTCACAGTGCTGAAGCTCCATGAGAGCACATGTCCTGGGAGAAGTGGTAACCTCCAGCAGACCCCTATTCCAAAACTGTTTGGCCACACTGGAGATTTCAGGACTTCACTCCAGTATATCCACAGTAAGCAGTGCATAGGCCATGAGAGCACTTTTGATGTACTTGGGCTACAGAGGGCTGCTGCAAAGCTCTCATTTCCACGGGCAGTATCTCATTTCCAAAAGCAGCCAAGCTTTCCTGATGTGCAGCCCAACCTGACAGTAACCACTAAGAGAGCTGGGGGAAAGGCTGGAGGAGCTTATTCAAAACACAGAGATTCCTATGAAGAACAAAACTGTGAGCTTGGAGGAGAACCTATATTGAGGAGCAACCAGCTGATGTCAGACAACCTCAAAAACATAAAGAACATTAAGTTACACAGGTGCTCAGTAAACACTGCAAACATCATATTGCCATTGTGAAAAAGCTAAGATTCCAATTGAATAATATAGCAAGACGTGTAAAGTGAGCTGGGAAGCAATAAAACCTTTACTGTAGATACCAACTCCATGGACTCCCCAACAAATGCTAAATATGAGCAGTGAGTGTGCAGATCTAGATGCCCACTGAAAAACAGATAGAGAGCAGTGGTGGGAAGGGCGGAGAGACTTCCTTCTCCTTGCCACTTGCCTTCCAGAGAGGAGGATAAGCACCTCTTCCCAGGTGCTGGCAAGGGGCCCTCTCCTGTGGCATGTGCACCACGCCGGGTGAGCCTGCTGTCCCCACACTGCCCTGATGTGTGCACATGAAGGCTGAGACACCCTCCAGACCACTGGGATCACCAGATTTTCTGTTGTGACCCCAGAAGGGGCACAAGGCACCTCAAAGGCTGGTCAGGCGCCTCCCGCAGCTGACAAGGGCCAGGCCCGCGGCCCCCGTGGCACAGCCCCCACGCGTGGGGAGCAATGCGTGCCCAGACCCCATGGATGGAGCGGACCGAAGGGCAGGCTCCGGACATCCAGGACGGTGGCAGAGAGCCGGGCATCCCAGGGCCCGGCCCCAGGCAGGCAGGCAGAGAGCAGGCAGGGCAGGAGCACAGCGGTTTATTGGCAACACGAGCAGAGGCGGCGGCGGTGGCGGCGGGCCCNGCCGTGTCCCTGTCCCTGTCCCTGCTCCCGTCCTTGTCCTTGTCCCCGTCCGTGTCCGTGCCGCTGCCGCTCGGCTCCTGCGGGACGAGCCGCCGTCAGAGCCCGCTCTGCCCACCCCGGCCCGCGCTGCCCCGCGGCCC
>VWZF01005837.1:160767-228311 GCA_013396755.1 Sclerurus mexicanus | reverse complement strand
CCTCCGCTGTACCTCCTCCTCCTCCTCCTCCTGCTCCGCGGGTCCCTCCGCAGAGCTCGAGTCCGAGTCCCGCTCCTCAGAGGCCTGAGTCAAAATTTCTTCTCCTTGAGTCGGGCGCAAAAGAGCTGCACTGAGCGTATGGGGAGCAGCCAGAGCGTGCCGGGGTGGGAGGGAAGTAAATGGTGTTTTGTTGCCTTCTTAAATAGCTTTCAAGTTAATAAAAAAGCGGTTTTGTTTAACTGTCCTGCTGCTACAGGAAAGACGAAGAAAAGAGCCAGATTTGACTTCTGCTAAAACCACACACAAAAGTGCATGAAGGTGTTCAAGTGACCTCTATCTCTCCCAGTTTCCACCCATTACAACCAAACCTGCCCTCTCAGTGAGAGCCTCCAGCGAGGAAGCCCCAGAGATGCAGGTCCTTAATCTTGAAATAAAGCAATTCTTTCTGCTACACTAGACATGACTGTACTACAGTCACACTGAATTTGGCCTCTTAGCTCTACCCGCGCACCAGGGCAGTGTCACAGCTGTCTCTGTAAGATAAGCATTGTCCTTTCCCAGATTTTAAGTGCCCCAGGCAGGGCAGTGATTCTCACCTGAAGATCCCGATTTTTGAGGATGCCAACCCAAAAAGCCTCCTGGCAGTGGTTGAACGCAAGCATTGCCTTCACTCGGTACACAAATTGTTCCAGTGACTTCTTCAACAAAGGCACATGGTTGGTCAGTCCAATGTCTTGGTGAATCTATGAAACAGTAAAACATGACTATGATTGATTCTTGCCTAAGTGCTCTGGCTGTTTAAAACCCATTGGTTATTAGGTGGGAGGAATAGGACACAATCCCCACAAAGCTTGTCCAGATGAAGTCACTTCTCAGCCAAATTATAGCTATTGTTAAAAAAATAGAGCTCAGATCAGTAGTTTGTCTAAGGCAGAAAAATGAACCCTTGCAACAATCCAAACATTCATATTCACGTGGATTGAAACAGAAGAAGCCTCAGCTTTTGTCATAAGCTCCAGACTAGTATCTCCTCTGCTGAATTCCCAAGCCCAGAGAAGAAAAAATGAAAAAAGTATTGAATATGCCATTTCAATCATATCTTTTCTTGCACAGTGCCTCATGCAATCCCTTTATCCCAGCTACACAGAATGTGTGTGCACTGTAATATACAAAACCAGCATCTCTGGACCAAAGAAGCACTGGCTTTTGAGGGAACAGATGGAGCTGGTGTGAGCAAAAACCACCTGAGAAAGGGCAGCTATGCCAGGTATCATATGAGATTTAGCTCCAGGTGAGCACCTCCTCCTGACAGGCTTCAATCTGCAGTCTAGAAGACTCATTGCTAAACCAGAAAACCTGCCAACCTGGCATAACCTGCACAATTATTTTGTGCACAAGTATTTTCCTCTTTCATGAGAATACTTCGTAACCTTCTGGCATTAAGATGCTCTCATTAGCTATACTCTGAATTCAGATCACCTGCAGTTCTTGGAAGAGTTCAACATGCCTGGGCACTGCTTTGCTTTGAGTTCTGCCACTGTGGAACAGGTGATTACCAACAGCAAGCTGTTCTCTGGCCTGTGTAACAGGCAGGAACTAGCAATCATCAGCACTAATCAGAACCAAATCAGCAAACCCTTGCTAATGACAAAATCAACACTCACAAGACTCCCTGAGTCCTGGAACTTGCCCAACTGTCTGCAGGCAGTTTGGAGACTCAACCAAGTACCACAGCATTGGCAAAAATCTGCCTCCAGAAGCTGTCCTTATAGATATGTAAACAGAAGAGAGGCTTGTTGTGAAAGAGGAAATGACCAATACTTAGGAAATTATAGGTGAGGCTGATTGCTGTTGGCTACTGTGTGATGCTCCTTAAAGATACATGTAATGGGAGAGAGTGACAAATCTCAGGTCACACTGCACAATATGGCAGTGAGCTTCTATTAGGTTTGTATGAAAGTGAAATAAAGGTTGATTTGACAAATGTTGGTGTCAACTGCTCTTCAAACAGGTATGGAACACTCATTGCACACATTTACTTTCTCAGATTCAGCTTCTGCCTTCTCATTCTTGCAAAATGGTTTGGCACAGAGAGCTTTTCAGACTGCAGCAGGTACAAGTGCAGTGGCAGAACATGGGCATTCACTAATTGCAGCTCTGTGCTAACAGGGACCATGGGACACAGCACTTGAAAATGCTGGTCAAGTGCAAAGACAAACATGACATGGCATGCTGCAATGCTGGTATCCTGTCTACAAGGTGAATTGTGACTTTGGAGTGGGCATGAGGATTTTTCTTTCAAACACGAGAAGGACTTTTTAGCATCTTCAGGGTTCATGCCAGCTCTCTTCTTGTGAGAGCTGCAATGGCATGTTCTGATCTCCAACTAAATTTCTATGCTCACGATGCCAGCTCTGGACTAAATCAGTAGCAAATCTGGCTGGGGAGCCATCCCTTCAACTACTTTGGCAAAGCTCCTTCCTCACATGTGTTTTGAACAACTTGAGAGTCTAACAGGAACAAAGCAGCACACATGGAGTTCTTTCTAACTGCCTTCTGCCATGTAAATCTCTGTTGCAACAAGCACCATCTCTTTACACTGTATCCTCTCCTTCCTTCCTGCCCCAAGTCTCCTGCAGAGACTGGCAGACTGTGTGTTGTCACCTTCCTCTCCTCCCTTTGCCCTCTTCCCTGGTATCAACAGAACATGGTAAAAAGGGGACTTTGAACAGTGTTTTCTTCATCTGCCACCTGTTGCTGGTTCTTCTGACTCACAAGGCTGTTGATCTGTCGCAAAGCTTCTCTCTCATATTATCAACCTGGCATCTATACTTTGTGCAGGGTCTCTAAGGTCTTAGCTACAGCCCTCAGAGACACCCCCTTACAGACGCCAACAACCAAAGATGTCCAGAACCTCTGTCCTAAAAAAGATTACGATAAACTGATCTGAAATCCAAGTCAGCCACTTCCAGAACAAATGCTTCAACTTTTGGGCCATTAACCAAGGCTATTTCACCTCCTCTCAGAGTTTTTGCTTGTACAGATACTGCTGGAAGCATTCAAGACCCTGCCTATGCCCTGGAAGACCAGTGGAAGGGAAATAAACCATTCTCAGGACAAAAGTTTGTGCTGCAATTGGAACTTCTCTTACCTTGGAATGGCCACACATGTGATGAAGCTGTCTGGTACTCAGCTGCAAGGTTTTCAGCAAACTCTGCACATCATCCTGTAATAAATGAGTAGACCAGCAAATCATTCTCAAGGGATTTTTCCATAAGGGAAACATGAATATTGAAACAGCATTAGTCCTAGCAATTCTTTCAAAGGGTTATGAGATAGAGGTATGATATATGTATGCAGAAAACATCAGACCAACAAGATTAGGCCACAGGAAATACACACTGTGCATCTAAATCAAATAACTGGTAATAGAAGTCTGACCATATGTCATAAAGCCAAGCACTTTGAACTGAAACTGATTTTGAATCAGAGTTTGGAATGAATGCCTATCAGTGAAAGTTGGGGCAATTAAAACAACCTTGTCACATCTTGTCTTGGGTACAACTTCTGAATAGGGGAACCAGAGAAAAAGTTCAAAACATACTGCTGGATTGTGCTGTTTGAAATGCATCCAACATGAACAGCAGATAGCAAAGCAACCTGCATTGAGCAACCTGCCTGCTCACATGAGCTTCCTACTCTGCAAATGACACCTCTGTGATAATCACTTTTGAAGGAGATGGAGGCTGAAAGGACTTCATTTGCTAACAGTGGAGTCATCCAACCAGAGTGATGGCAAGCTGGGGAACAGTGATGTGTTTGCTGGGAGAGCACTGGATGGGCAAGTGAACAGGGCAGAGCACACCTGGAGACATTAGATGAGTGTCATGAAGTGTCACAAGTGTCCTGCCAACCCATGATCAGAGACAGGAATCTCCTTCTAGCAAGCGTTATTCACGCTTCCCAACTGGTTCCAGCCCATTCTGTCCCCACAGAGCTTACCCTGTGCTTTTTAAAGCTGTGGTCCAGCAGAGGCATGGCAAGCTTCAGAAATGCTTCTACAAAGAGACGGCCGTACTACAAAAGAATGATAAATATATCAGAAGGCAAATTCAAGGACCTTTTCAAAGAACCATCCCAAAGTCAGATGAGATAATGATACATTCTCTCACGATAATGGTACATTCATTCCCAGAGATTGTTCTTGCTTAGTAAAAGGCTACGTTCATATGAATGTACAGGATCAGTAAAGGGCAATGATTTAAGAAAGCTGGTACTTAAACTGCTCTCTTTGGTATTTTGAACTCTTGCTCACCTTCAGGCAGATGCTGAGTACAGGTCTGCTGTCAAATACCTACTTGGGCGAGAGGAAAAAAAGAGTCAGATCAGCCCACAAGTCTAAAGGAAATAACGTGATCACAGCAGCCAACTGAAAACAGCCCTTCATTACATACCCTTCATGAAAGCTTGAACCCTGTTCTAAGACAACATCCATTCTCAGGTTTCAACAGGGAACACCACATAACATATCAAGTGCAGGGACTGTCAGCTGGAAGCACTTGGCAGGATGGCTGTTTGGTGCATCTTTCGCAGATAGCAAAAAATTATTTCAACGAGTCTGAAGTTCTTAATAGTTTGGGACCCAGCTGATGGGCAAGTAACCACATAATGGACAAAGCAAAACAGAAATGGGTAAAGTAACATGGAGGTAGCCTGGTGCTTCCATGGACTGCAAAACTGGACTAACTGGTCCAGCTCTACCCTTTATGCCCTCAAAAGGTAGGGCTCCAGGTAATGCTGCTGTAAAGAAAAATCTGAACTTGAAAAACCTGGGCTTGCTAATCACTGCTTCAGATATGATAAAAGCAAACAGTAATAATGAACCTAAGCAAGGAGGAAAGTAGAGCAGTACCTGTCACCTTCTGCCCCAAACAGCATCACACTCAGTGACACAGAATCAACCAGCTCCAAAACTGATGGAAAGGAATATTTCATCCAGTGGGGCAAGCCTCAAGTTCATCACCACAGGATGGCATGAACTGCCAGCAGGAGTCAAAGGAAGATCATATGTTACCCTAAGAGCAAGTGAAGCTGAGGGCTATAAGGCAAGTATGGAATACAGGTTACAGACAGGAATCCAAGCTTCCTGTTCTGCAGTATTTGCCAGCCTTCAGTTGAATACATCAGGAGAGTGTTTCCTTCTGTCAGATGTTATTCTAGATCTACCAGAAGGGTTTCTCCCGTCTGCCTCTTCCACTTCCATCTGGCAGTGGACTCTGTCCATCACAAAACACTGCACTAGGAAATTGGGGGCTTCATCCAGTCCTTTTTCTGCACTTCCTTACATCATCCTGTCTTTGCACAAACATTATTTGTGTGAAAACTACGGTAGTAAGGTGTACAGTCTGCAAAAATTCAGTAGTATTGAAGTGAAAGCTAAATGGGAACCCTTGCACACAGATTATACCCAGCTTATTTACTACCTTCAGGTTGTTCCACTAGTCAGCCATGCTTCATGTTTTTCCCTGGTGCTCATGAACCTGGGTACACCAGATTTTGCTGGGAATTTGAAGGTAAAGGCAGAACAACAGCCAGAACCTCACCTTGACCAAGTTAATGAGGATATGGAAATTCCGCACAGCAATGTTCCAACGCAGCAGCTTCTCCAGTTGCACCTAGGGGATGCAAGGGGACAATAACCCAAGATGGAGGATTTCCTCTCACCTTGCTGGATATGCTTTCAGCATTTGCTGTACCCAAAGTATTGTTGTTGAAGACATGGGAGCAAAGCTTCAACACAGACAGATTTATCACAGTAAAAACACTTCACGGCAATTTCAGCCTGATCAGTGCTGGAATTAATTAAATGCTGAGTTAACTTGCTTCCTTGCTCTCAGAGCAGCTCTTGGTTGCAAAATAATGTTGTGCTCCCACACAGGCATTCAGACCAACTGCACAGCTCAGTGTTTTGCTGATTACTGCCTATTTTCCAGTTAGAGCTTCTGCTAGATTTACTAGATTTTTGACATGGTACAAATGAAGAAAAAAAGATACTACTTATATGTTACCCTGTATATCAAAATTTGCTGATGAATGAAGCTGACTGCATTTCCTAGACAAAGCTCAGAAGTAAATTCCTTTCCAATTCATGCAACTTTATAGTACTGTACAGTTTAACTCATGTCTTCTCCTCAAAGAATCCAGTGGACTTATCTTCCTACCTCACTTGAGTCCAATGGTTTCCCAGCTGGGATGCTTTTCACTGAACTCTCTAGCTGAGCCATCATTACTCTGAAGAAAACTGGGAATGTCTGCCTGTGAAGAAAGTGAAAAAACTAAAAGCCAGCTCTGAGCATCTAGATAGGCTGCTTGTCACCAGAATGATGTGGACAATTTTATGGTTATCCAGCTGGGTATTCTTCTCAGCAGGAAATCACAGGAGATTGACCCTAGGACTCATAAGTGTGTCTAGCCCAGCCCCATCAGCCAGACGGATGGAGAATCCTGGGAAGTCACTACCACTTCCCCATTATGAACCACACTTAATCACCATCACTTCCTTGTAACTCTGGGGGTGCACAAAATAAGAAAACTAAATATTTAAAATCAAAAATTGCCATTGTGCATATCATAGAATTCCAAGATTCTATTAATATAATTACCTGCTTAGTGTAGGATATGTAGAGGAACATCCATCTTTGGCAGAGTTGATCAGTTCAGGAACACCGACACTGGAGATTTCCTCGATAGCTTTCAGGATGTTATCTGTGTGCTCCAGGTAGACACTACATCCAAGACCAGCACAGTTGATCAGTAGATATTACGTAGAAAAACACAGCAAGGTCTTGAACACTACCCCACCTGCAACATGTGGCCTAAAACTGTCAAGCTCTTCCTTATGCCAAATGCAATCACATGTAGGAAATCCAGAGCAATACTTAGAACTGTCACAGTGATGTCAATAAACGCCACTATGATTCTTGGCATAGGGCTGGAACAAGGAGACCTTCAGAGCTCCCTTCCAACCTCAACCATCTGTGAGTCTGTGACTGTAATTTACCTAATACTCAGTCCTGCTCTCCTTGACTTTTGTGAGTGCTTACTTGCTTTCAGTTTAGTGCAAACAAGGCACTTTGGTCCAGATCCACACTTAAATGTGTATGTATGCTCCTAAGTACACTTACAGATGTGTTGATATATCCTGACAAGCTCTAGTCTAGCAAACATGGCTAACAGAATTCTTCCTATCACTCACTGTCTTTCAATGCTGTAGAAACAGTGCTTTAGGCCAAGCTGTGTAAGCATGAGGGTTATGATTCAGAGGGCTCATCCCTCTGCAGCAACAGTAATTATTAGAAGCAGAGTGTCTCAGCCTGCCTGGGGCAATGGCTCAAGCCTTACCAGAGCAGAGTGTGCAGAGCACTGTTGAACTGGCTGCCCTTCTCTCGGTCTCCACTGGGCTTCACCCACGACTGGCACAGGAACTGCTTTGCTAGCGAAGCTGTGAAAGATAAGGGATAACTTACTGGAAGAAGAATCCAAGAAAATTTCCTTCTTCCACATAAAAACAGTGAGTCCAAAATGGCTTTTTGAAAGATCACAGTATCAATACCCTTCATGTGCCTGAACTTTGCTAAGTTAGAATGCATTTTCCCTAAAAAGCAGTAAGGCAACAAGGACATATATCATGATAACAAAATACATGCCCATCCAGCATGTTCCTGTTCTGGAATACATGTTCACATCAGAACTATGATTCACCTCTAGCCATTTCTCCCTGACAAACTCATGTTAAACCTTATTTGGTTGGTAGCTCCTGCATTGTGCCATCTGTTTGTTTTTAATTAGGACACATGCAACCCTTAGGGTATCCATTTCTAGACATTGAATTCCAATAACAAGTGACTTGGCTTTTTGGCCACAGTGCTGTAATAATAAATGTGAACAGACAAGTTTAAAGTTTACAGATTTCTTAAAGCAAAACTGCTAAAAAACCTGCTTGTCTCTTGCAGAAATGTCCAAAACAAGGAAATTATTTGTTGAAATTGGTTATTCCCCACCACACTCAGTAGGTAGTTCTCCCAACGTGTGACTGTTTAAAATAGTAAAGTAGTCTCAAAGGAGGGAATTTACAATTCTGAGTGGTTATGGGGATCTGAGAAGGACAAATTCTAGAAGTGTCTTAGTGTGAGAAGGTATGGCTGAGAGAGGCGACCGTCTGGAGTATTTCAGTGTGCGATAGAGACAAACAAGTTTTCTTGTATATTCCCTGCAACAGTGTCTATTCCTTATCTGCTGTTCCTCTTACATAAGGGGTTCTAATCCATGAGAGGAACTCTCTTAACTGAAAACTTGTTGCATGGGGTTAAGAACAGATCTTCTCTCTGCCTTGGAGTAACAACTGTATTGCAGCTCATATCCATAAATTTTGGAAACATTAACTGTCACAGACATCTGTACTCAGAAGTTACATTAGATTAAGTCTATGATCAATCACCTCAATAACCAGTAACTTAACTGGTACCAAAACTGAACAGCAGGCTTGTGCTTAGAACTCTTAAAACTTGTGAGGCTTTCATTTTTAAAAACACCAGCTGCCTTTCTGCTTGTTACTGAGGCACCGCAGAACAAGTACCAAAGAGGTTCCCAAAAATGTAATGCTTTTATAAACAGCTTTTATTTCCTTTTGTTAACAGCTAGGATTGTTCACCCACTGAGACTACTAGAATACAAAAGGGGAATCTCTCCCCCAGAAGATGCATTCTCTAGACAGAATTCAAGATTTACAGGGAGAGGACCATAAAAAAACTAATCTGACATGAGTGGTTCTTCACACATTACCCATTTTCTCTTTCTTCCAGCCAGCTATTGGTTTCTCAGCAATGGCAATCAGGAGCTGGGTGAGGATGTATGCACACTGGAAGCTGGGAACACTCTGCTGGAAATTCAGTAGGTACTGAAAACTCTCACTGGGGATGACAGGAAAGGGAAAAGGTAAACACAGTGTAGGCAGGGTAATCACTCAGAAATACAAAAATAAAAAGGAAGCATTAGACCATCTCAGATCCAAGGTCTCCCTGTGCCAGTATTTTGTCTCTGGCAGTGCCCTTCTGAAGAAGGGGTGGTCAGCCACTAGTGTGTCAAAATTCAGTCACTGAGAAACTTCTCTCAAGCTCCAGCCACTCCAAGTGTAGCAGCATCTTTATATACTGCTTTTGCCTAGTGTACCTGTAAGCATTTTAACTATCTAGAACATGCTCATTCCTTCTGTGAATCCTACTAAACTCCTTTTCTCAAACAGCATACAAACAAATTAGATCCACAGATGCATGCATATTTTATATTTCAGTGTCTCCTTTTCATTAGGCTTGACTGCACTGCTGTTCAATTAAATACAAAGGTCTATTTGAAGCTAGAGTGGTCTCTATGAGAGCTCCCAAACACAATTTACCCATAATGCCCACACAAAACAGAAAAGTGCTTGAAATTTGTCCATTTAAAACCTTGTGAAATACAGATTTTACCTTATCAGTTCCTCAGGAAGAAGAAACTCTGTCTCTCCTGGCTTTAGTCTGCCTGCAAGCACCTGGAGAGCTGACCTCAGCAAGTCAGTATTTTCATGCTGAGAAAAACCATTCCTGAGGGGGGAAAAGAAGTCCAGTTCATAATCAGATTAGAAGGAAGAAAGGAATCAAATGCAGTGGGTTGTTCTGCACGGCTGGCAGGCCTTTGGCAGGGTACAAACACTTGAAAAAAAAAAAAAAGGAACAAAAAGAGGAAGCAATAAATGGGTTTTGCTCATGGAGGCAACTGTATTTTTTTAAAAACTCACCAAGCAAATAAGGAGCGAAAAGTTAGTAACAGCTGCTGGTAGCAAGAGGACATCAGCTGGTACTCCTGGATGTTCACTCCTAATTCATCTTCCATACTCTGATTTTGTCCAACTGCCTTTAATACAGAACCAATAATTCAGTAAACGCTATTCCAAAGAAAGATAACGGCAGAAGAATCCATTTCCATAAATTGCACGTTTAAAAATGTGAAAAACAAAAGCAACACTTTTCCCCACAAACAATATTAAAAATATCTTCGCAGGAGACAACACTTGACAGTTTTTTGAGTCAAAATTTCTGCCACTGACCTGGAAGTAGTTGTGCATGTTCTCCATGTGCTTACACAAAGGTTTGAGTAGGTCGACTACACACACAGCAACTTCCTTGGGGGATCTCTGACACAGATGGGAAAAGCCAATATCCTTGTAGCCTCTTTCCTGCAGCAGACTCAAAAGATTAAAGTCACTTCAGCAGCCTTTCTAGAGAATAACTTCAAGTGCTACATCTTAGGCTGCTGCCAAGCAGTGCAATTCCTGATGTCACACCCTGTCAGGAAGGGTCACAGGGTAAGAAAGATCAATGGCTTCTGCTGAACAACCACCACTAATTCAGACAAGTGGATAATATTTGACTAAATAATAAAAATGATGTAGCCTTTATAGAATCATGGAATCATTTAGATTGGAAAAGACCTTTAAGATCACAGACTCCAACCCTTTACTCAAACACTAAGAGAAGGCAGTCTCTGCACATGGGAATTAAGATAGGTAGAAAGACAAGGAGAAAGAACAACAAATATCATGGAGCCCCTCAGGTTGTAGTGAATTTCTCATAGTTTAATGCAGTGGGACACATGTTTACTTCTCTTCTGAAGGCATCAGCAAGGAGTCCCTGCACTTGGGGAGTTTTTCTAATGCAGAAAAAGCAGAAACATGGATGCACCAGCTTCTGCTGGCTGTGGCAGCCATCTGGCCTGCCCAGTCTGGGCTGCTTCTTGAACAGCACAGCCAGTCTCCCCAGGGAGGGCTAAGAAAAGGGCCACGAGTTTGGAGGCTACAAAACTTTCCCTCAATTAAATAACCTTTCCTGAGATATGCAGAGAACAAGATGCTGCAAACGGTTCAGTGAGGGCAGTGGTAAATAAGTCTCTTTTGAAACAGCAAGTGCTGCTCTGACACACAGCTGGGCCTCAGATTTCCATTTAACTGTTGGGTGAAAATAATTCTGAAAAATATTTCACTTGGGAAAGGCCTGGAGGCCCTTGATATGCTCTGCCTCAGCCCAGGCCTAGGCCCATTGCCTGCTGCTGTACTTGCCTTTGGAAAGGGCACTCTCCTTGTGGAGCCAGAGGTCAGCACATGCTCCAGCTTCCAGCACAGGTCATCCAGAAGGAAGCAAAGTTCAGCAGGCCCCAGCTGCACGACTTCACGAGCCTGCAATTAAAAGGACAGTCAATCCCAGGACCCAAATGTAACTGCAGTGACTTGAATCTCAAGCTCTCCCTCGCTGTTTGCAGTTATGACTCCTGGATTAGTTAACCTCAGGAGGAATCTTTTTGGTAGATGCCTAGGTTTTATGTCTCGCCAATGGCAAGTGTGGGGCAATGGTTCTGGTTACTCAAAGCATGAAGCCACCCTGATGCTCTAAATATAGCTGAGGCAATGACAGTACAACTTAACTACTGAGAAAGAACTGATTTATATACATTGATGTTGAAAATTAGCTCCTAAGGATAAAAAGAGCTTTCAGGCCAGAGACAAAAAATTCACCAACAGAGTAATAGTCAAGAAGTAATTTGAAATAATGGTCATAGGTCCTTTTTGATAGGCAAATGGTCACAGTGTATTTAACACCCTATGGCTTAGAAGTTCAATGTTAAAGCCCCTTTCTTTCCATTAGGTCTATACATGTTATATTGCATCTTTCTCCTTCTATGCAATATTTACATCACTTTGTTTTTAACATTGCTACACGTCATGTCTGCTCTTCTCAAGAAAATTCTCTTTTCCTCAGTGCCTTGAAGTACTTGGATTTCTTTAGGGTCAAATGCTCTCCTGGTCCCTGGACCAACTCATCTTAACACCAACCTGCTGTCCACTTTAAGGGCACAGAAAGGGCCAAGGCTCTGAGAGAGGCCACTACACAAAGCCTTGTCAGTGTGGCTGGTCGTTTAGGCTGTTCCACTCACCTCTGTGTGCATCTCTGTGTCCAAGACAGACTTTGTGAGCAGCCCACAGTGCAGTACAGTGAACACCTCCAGGTCCAGCTCTCGGAAGTATGGGCGATAGCTCTGCAGCTGTGCCACAGGATGTCCTGCCTCCCTATCAGCAGCACTCTGCAAAGGAAGCGGCAGGAAGAGTTGCAACCTGCGAGACTTTTGACCTCAAAAAGCTATTTCTTTCACACAGATTTCTATATTTTGTTGCAGGTTGAAAAAAAGGCTACAAAGAACTCATGATAGCTAGTAGTCTTGAACAGAAATCTTCTATAGTCTCAATCAGAAAATGACTAATAGTATTATTGATAATCCTGCATGCGGGCACTGCCCTGACCCACATTCCCTACTGGAGAGTGGTTGGTCTCTGCAGGGACAATTTTCAAAATTCTATTGGGAGACACGTGCCAGAAAGAATTAAGTTCGCCATGATTAACTTTTGAAATGAACAACCCCTCTCTCCAAGCTCTTGTTTATGCTCAATGTCATCTTCCCTAGCCTGTTTTCCCTGCGTATCCCCAGGGATATACACCTACCTTCTCCAGCTCAGAGAGCTCAGTATCAGGCTGATTTCCCTCAGAACTATCATCTGCTTGAGAACGATCTGCAGAGCCAGCTTTGCTGCCATCAGCCTTCTTTTTCCTTCCTTAAAGAGAAAAGCAGCTTCAGAATCAAAGGCTACACAGTGCTCAAGACTAGACAGCACTTGTAGCCAGGCAAGCAGCACAACTTGTACTTTAATCAGCACGAAGGAAGCAGGAGCGTGCACAGGTTGTGTTATCCATAACCAGGATCATGGTCCAGAAAAAAAAGTCAAACGTATTTGGGGTTCCCCCACAACCAGCTTCTCTTTTATAAAATCATAGTAAGAAATCAAACTTAGTCTCACTGTTCTTGCTGTTGTTTAAGCATTACAAAGTGATTGCAAAAATGAGTGGAACATCATCTTAAAAATGCTTGAACCAAAATTTAATACTTCTTCCTCAGACACAGTATTGAGAAAGGATGTGGAAAAGGAAGATGACAACTACAGAAGGGACTTGCAGGGATGCTCAGTAAACAGCAGAGTAACTCACTGAATCAAAGCCACAGGGTCAGTACCAGACAATGCTATGAACCCATCAAAGACAGAACTTATTGCTGCAGAAAATACTTTGGCAGGTGAAAACAATCAATGAAAGTCCTGGATTTTCACTGTTAAACACTATGCATCAGCTTTCCTAAGGGGAGAGACTATCCAACACTCCACTTCAGCTGCAACAGAAGTGGGTGAGGTAAAATTTCAAGCTGGTTAAGAGCTAGAAATTTAGTGCTTCACACGCACAAGTGCAACGGCTGCAGTGCAATACACCAGTCAAACCCCACCACGTGTTTGCTTAAACCATTAAACTTTTTTTACCACTCCTTTTTCTCACTGAACCAGCAGCATTAATGGATGGTGCAGCCTCTGAGGCTTCGGAGTCAAAAGTTGCTGGTGGTGGGACATAGCCAGGGGTTGCTGAAAGAGCCAAAATGTAGAAGTTGGGTTAGTTCAGCTCCTGAATAACAACATACAGGCAAGATACGTATCTAAAGAAATACCATACATTTCACTGTCCTGGTGAATGCCCCTCTGTTTCTATGCTACGGTGCATTTAGCTCCAACTATCCTCATCATCTCTGGTCAGAACTGTCAATCAGTACCCTGGTCTGGCTGAATTCTGTGCCTGATCATCACAGCCTGTCCTATCTTCTTAGTACTTTCTTAACTATATTTCAGTGTAATCTCATGATCTGTGTGTGTGTGTGCAGGCATGTGCTGCAAGGACTATGCCCACTACCGGTGAGACCTGTGTGAGTAAATACTGGCCTAGCAACTACAGTTGGACTACCCTGGGTCTGTGGTGTCAGTACTTGGAGTGAGGGTCCCCATGTCAGTAATGATGACAATAGTTCTTGGGAGCATCTCTACAGAGTTTATGTGTGGAGCCTGTGCCTGTGAGGTAAATGTGTGAGTGTGTGTGTCCATCTGCTAACGAGCAGCAAGCTGGAACAGCTGGTGAGTAGGGGATCACTGGAGCAGATTAGAAGGCTTGGGATGTGGGCAGGCTATTGGGCTGATGGATAGGCTGTGCAAGTACCTGGAGGCTCTGTGAATGTTCATATGCTTGTGACTCTAGAGTGTGTCACTGGTGTGCGCCTCACTGAGGAGGTGATTGAGAAGGGCAGTTTGGACTCGTACGAACTGAAAACAGGAGCTGTGCATGCACCAAGTATTAGGCCACTGTAAAAATGCAGTGTGTGTAACCATATACTTCCTTCATTGATGTCTAAGACAATCCCTTTCACTTCACAGCTGGTACAGGCTCAGAACGTACAAATGTTTCATACTCACCTGCCAAGCATTTCCCCAGCACATTCTGCAGCTCTGTGATGTTCTGTAATCGAGTCAAAACTTTCCCCTTCATCTCAGCATCCTGTTGCTGGCAGAAGGCATTTACAACCTAAAAACACAAACCAAGCTCACTGACTTAGGGAGATTTGTACCCACTTGTACTACTGTTTCTTTTCTGAGTAACATTCTCAAGTACTGAGTAAAGACAAAACACAGCACAAGTCAGCTGTGTGACCAGGTCCAGACTGCATGAACAAAGCTCTTCAGCAGCCCATAAGAACGTGGACATAATTGGTGCAATCTATGAAAAGCAATACCTATAGATCAAATATTAACTGAAGAAGAGGAATTAGCAGATGCACATTGTCAGGTTCTGTACTACCTCTGGCTCTGAAGACCGCTTGGCACTGCCCAGGTCTGCCAGGAAAGAGGCAGTCCTGGAAGAGCAGGAACAGGAAGGATTGGGAATGTGGAATTGTACCAACTCTGCCCTCCTCATGTTGTCAGAATAACCTCAGCAGGGAACATTCCCACTGATCATCAATGCTAGCAAATACATGGTTCAAATCTGCTCAGAGGCACTGCATTTCACCCTTCTGTCAGCTCACAGACCTACAGAACAGAGAGGACAGAGCATCCCCAAGAAAGGCAATCCTACAGTTTCTCTGGAAGTGGAGTCCAACGTTTCTCTTAGGTAACAAAGGCCATAGTAAAAAACCACAATATTCCTTCCCCTCTGACTTCCACTCTCCTGAACAACCTCTACTCTCATAGCTTCCCCTCATCCCTCCACTCCAGAACATGCAGACAAGGCTCTACTCACCTCACGAAACCAGTTGAGAGCATAGAACAGGAGTGAGCAGAGAAATTTCCGTTCCTGCTTGGACAAAGAGTCCAGCTTCCCTTCAACCTCCAGGTCAGTCAGGTACAGGGGACAACCTGGCACAGAGCAAGAAAAGTACATGTTGAACTGTGTTTGCTACCCATGTTTTGGTCTCTTCATGGACAAAGTCTCTCACCAAAGCCTGTATCAATTCCAATGGCTCTTTGGAGTAAGCCCTGTCAGCCACTGCATTCCCAGACAAAGCAATTTTCTCCCCTGCCTCTCCTCCACTGGTGGGGGGGGGTGGGGGTGGGGCATGGAGCATCTCAGCCTCCTTCACAAACTGCACAATTCCTGCTACAGCTGCAGGAAGTCTTTGCAGATCTGGGATAGAAATAAGGCAGGCAACCAGACCCTAAAAATGGTCCATTTCTCATACCTAACAAGGCATCAATCTCCTCCAGGCTTCCACTGTTCTGCTCTGCAGTGTAGAGCCTCAGCAATCGGAAACAGGGTGACAGACACATGGGTGACACTGCCCTGAGGGGAAAGAAGAAATGGAGTGGGTCCTATGTTTTATGTATCTCCAGATTGCCCATCACTTTTCCATTACGTCCTGTGTTGACCCCAGGCCACCTTGCCTAAGCCTTCTATTTTGCTTCTCGCAAGCCCCAGTAACACAGAGCAAAAATGCACTGTATTGTTAGAAAGAAAAAAAAAAAAAACCTAAAAATTGGTGATTACCAATTTTCTGGAAAAGCATATAAGGGCAGAAAAATAGCTGTAATGAACAAAAACGGAGTCATTTATTTCTGGTGGAAACCAAAGGTTGAATAATTCAGAAGGAACTGTAAGAAATTGGGCACAGCACAATCTCAAGCCAGAACAGACTGCCAGTTCCTAACCAGCTTATGCCTCTAGACCTATCTGAATATGTCTGACAGCAAGAGAAGGAGAAGAACACTGGAAACTGGTAAATTCTTTGACCAACTTCTTCGGGAGCCAGGGCTGTAGCAGTGATGTGCACCAAATGAAAACAATTCCTTTACCTTTCAGTCATCCCACAGATAAGTGTAAAAGTACCTTTTACTTTGGCTACTCGCTCCACCAGTGACCCTGCCAAGCTCACTCTGTGACACCAATGGTAAGAGGTTAATAGCAATTGCTTCCTGACTCTGATCTTCATCCAGATTATACAGGGACTTCACTGGGAACAAGAATGAACTGCAAAGAAAGACAGACAAGCTCTTGTTGGCAACCTCAGTTCTCAGTGACAGAAACATTGCCAACACTTGGCCTGAGATTAGCATACCCATCCACTGTGGGGTTGAGATCCACCACAAAGTCACTGGGAAAGTCCTCCACCAAACTCTTCCCAAACTCGTCCTATAAAGGAAGGAAAAAAACCTGCTCATCAAAGGGGTTCAGTGAAAAAGCTTCAACAGCAGCAGTGGATGATGCAGAAGATAATGCCAAACAAGAATATCCTAGAACAGTTAGAGCAATGAAGTCCAGTGCCCGCAAGGACAGCCAAGGCCTGCCTTTAGAGACAGAGCCAGGAAACATTGCTAAGTGTGCACAACCAATTCCTTTCCAGCTCTTTTAACATGGACTTGACTACAAGTTCCAGAGTAATGCAGAGGCAGAGGAGCTGCCTGGAAGAGGAAAGCAGCTCACATGCAAAAGGAGAACCCAGGAGGAAGAAAGAGCTATCCAGAGGCCTCCACAAACCTCTTCCTATCACCATAAATATCATTTAATTATTACCATAAATGACTGTGGTTCTTCCAAGTCCTTCGGGATCAGATAGCCTTAACAGTCTGACCAGAACCCAATCTCAATACTAAGCTAGAAATTCTTTTAGATTCTACTTTTTGTCTATGAACCTTAACAGCATGTTCTGAAACATCACTTAATTTCCTTTAAAAGGCTTCCCTGTTGTCACATACAAACTCACATAAAAGAAGCTGTTAAAGCATAATGAGGAATCTGCCACTACCAAAAAAAGCCAGGAGAGCTGAAAGAGGATTTTTGTATCTCGCTCATCTCTTACAGAACAAAAAAAGTTCTCAGACTGGAGTGAAATCCTCAAATGGACTCTGTCCTGCCAATGCCTGAAGAACATGTTTCTCTACAACATACCAGGAGCTGCAAGTCCAAATTGCCCTTCTGCTTCTCAATCAAACTGGCAAGTTCATCATAGTACAGAGCCAAGACCTCTGGTCTTTGCTCACAGCAGAAGCCCACAAGGTCCAGCAGGGTAGACAGCTGAAAGGAGAGAGAACAGTATGCAGAAACGGGTAAGGTAAAGATCCAACTCCGGCTATTACCTTTAGTCCTTTTTTCATTAATTTATTCTGAGACATATCCAAAGTTTCATCTCTAGAGTAACAGCCCATAGTGAATGTGCTTGCAAAGATCCGGTTTTGAGAAGGAACATGTGCCTTTTAGAGTCCTGGCCCAGCTCCACCATGAGATAACACAAAATTCTGCCCAGGAATACCCTTAAAGAGAGTGCCAGCCTAGAAGAAGGTTCTCTAACAGGAAAAAATGACAAGGCTAGGCCAACCCTATACAGCAGAAATACTTTCTCTAGGTGGCCTAAAAGGCATAGCTGCCAAGCCCAGAGGATGGCAAAGGTTGCCTTTGGCTCACTGAAGCAGACTGCCCTGTTTCTTTCCTTTGTGTCTGAAATAACAGCTGGAGAGAAGACTTCCACTAAATGACTGCACTGCTGCTTGTCTTGGACTAGCAGCAGGTAAGACCAGCAGGTCCTATCTTAATACAGACCATATTTCTCCAAAACCATTTTTAACAGACTCTTGGCTCTGCAGTCCATGAATCCCAGCTAGTTTCCAGGTCCACACACTACTTCAGTTAAGAGTGTGTTTCCAGTCACCTCTCCTTACTGGTCATATCTTCCCTGTCTCCCAAAGTGCCCCATCCTTAGTACTCACCTGCCCATCACGCTCATTATTCAGCTCTGGTCTCTCCAAGGATCCACCATCTCCTTCACTCCTGAAAGCAATTGACAACCCTGTCTTTGTGCACAACAACCCAGAGATAGCAAAACCCATCACACACACAGGGTTCTCTCTCCAGAAACTGGAGAATTATGCATGAAAAAGATGTTCTTTGGAATACATTAGGAAAACACCTGCTGCTGTTTGGGACCTTTGGGACAAGGCACAGTATCATCTTCAAGGATATGTTTTTTCTAACCTGTTGAAACCTAAGCCCTCTAGTCATCCCCTCTTCTGAAAGCCACTGAACCTCACCTTACCATAAGCCTGATATCTGTAGTTGTATGTGCATGAGTTAAAAGGCAATGCTCTCCTCCCTTTATTCCACTCCAGGTTTGCTCTGAATTAAAAGTACATTAAACTTTTTGTTATGGTCTCTCTCACCTTTTCAATACCACACTGCCTATCATGGTAACAGCACCAATAATCCCCATTTGCTTGTGGTTGGGAACTGTGCTGGAGAGCCATTTCCTGATCACCATGTGCATATCATCCTAAAAAGAGAGACACAGACCACGTCACCACAGAGGTACTTCTGTGCATCACTCACAGGTCTATTGGTATCTTCACTTAATGAAACCTCCAAAGGCTGCAGGGGATGGTTTACTGGGATTACAGCTTTGCTAAAGGAATGCACTGACGTTTCCATTGTTATGAAAATACTGATCCCAACGCTAGGTAAGGCTGCAAACAGCATTAAAAATAGCTTGCTTTGACTTTGCTCTAATTACTGCATAGAACAATGTAGCTGGTCCAGGTTTCATCTATAATTAATAGAAGAGTATGTTAAAAAAAGCGCAGATGGTCTTGGAGCCCTTCATACAAACAGCAGCTCCAGAGCTGCCCTCCAAAATACTGTCAGCTTCAGGAGGCTGAGGGGTGGAGCAGTCTGGGGTGAAGGTCTCAAGACAAATTGTGCAGTGGAAGGACAAATGCCTAATCCACCTGCAGAGATTCTTGTGCCCAAGAGGCATCAATTTTAGAAGTAAACTTAGAGAAGGCAAAGAGAAAGTTGGCTTCCAGGAAAAGATTTCTTTGATGATCTACCCCTGAAGTCTTTGGTATCACTGAGGACAGAGTTCAAATGCCAGCCTTGGATCTCCACAGTTACCAACTCTCAGCTCAGAACAAATTCTAGAGCTTACACTCCTCCCCTTCTTTTCACAAGTTACAAGGGTGTCAGGCAGAACACTTCTTCCTGATGGCAAGTCCTCCTGGGCTGCAAAGTCACCTAGTGTGTTGCCAAGGCAATATTCACATGTCACACATAAGAAAGATGTGGGGTGGGAGGTGGGGAAATCGCTGAGGAAAGTAGTTCAGAAAAGAGCTAAATCTGCCATACAACTGGAAATTTTGGCAGTGAAGAGCTCCATCTTAATAGAAGAGAACTTTAAACTGAAGGACATCCTGACATCAATCACTGTTCCTAGATGAGACCAATATTTAGTTAATCTAGCAAAAGAACCAATGCACAGCCTGAACAAGTTTCTGTTGTGTCTCTGCTTACCTGAATATAGCTTCCTTCTTGCCGCTGGCTGAATGCCAGAGTGCTGAGAATGTAGAAGAGTTTCCGGATTTGACATGGATTCAGTTTCTGTGTAGAGTCTAAAACGGTCTGCAGGAGAAGCCATAAACAAGCTCAGATGTATCAAGAATCCTTTTCCATATTCTCAAAAATACATTAATTGTCAACCTCATGGAAGACATTAACTTTACTTTTTTGTATGTGCATGAAAAAACTACATCCAAATTAAATAAACAAATGATAAACTATTGCTCTGGCCTTAATTATGGCAGTTCATTTTATCAGAGGCTGAATGGGAAGAACAACTTGGCTACCATAAGCATTTTAGGAGTACTCAGCACAACAGAGACAGCTACTTATCTTCTATCACAGGTTTGGTCACAGTGTTCAAAGTATGTGACAAAATTAACATTACTGATTTTTTACCAGTACCTCCATTACAAGCCCTGTAGCAGACAAGTTGTTAACAACCTAGGGGTTAAATTTACTGTGCTGGGCTGACATCTTCAGGATATTTCCTCTTCCAGTGCTTCAGTGAAAAACAGTCCAGCTGTTTCCCAGAGCCAAGCTAGTTTTCCTACCACTGACACAGCTTTTCATTGCCGTGATTTTTCTCCTACTACTGGCCAAGCTCAAGCAGGATTTGGAATGTGGCTTCGAGTTCGACAGGATTAGATAACCAGTTTTGCAACTCTCAAGAAAATTCACCCAATTTTAAGATTAAGAAACAGCTGTTTGAGGAGATGATTCATGTTAAGATCTGCATGTTCTCTCTGTGCTGGAGAGGCTTTAGCTCAATGCCAAATAGGCCAGGCACCTGCAGCTCTACAGACCTTTACAGGTAACTGGTCAGCATCTCAGTCACCTCTGAGATGCACTTGATACACTGCCAGACCTCGAGGTGTGGCCAGAGCACTGATTAATGTGTTTGACATACCAGCTTCGGTAACACATCAAAGATCACCCTGTAGAAACTGTAATCTACAAGTGATCTGCCAACACAAGAATGTGCAAACAAGGCCAG
The DNA here is from genome assembly GCA_013396755.1 of Sclerurus mexicanus. Taxonomy (NCBI): domain Eukaryota; kingdom Metazoa; phylum Chordata; class Aves; order Passeriformes; family Furnariidae; genus Sclerurus; species Sclerurus mexicanus. The sequence continues at coordinate 207,494 of VWZF01005837.1, read as the reverse complement.
GAGGAAGGTCACGAGGTCTTAGTGGACTGCTGTGAGCAAGAAATCCCATCACACTTCTGACAACCTATTTAATTATGGGCACGATTTTAAATTGTCTCTTTCAAGGACTACTTTCAATAGGTAGAACAGGTAGTCTACAAAGGGGGTAAGTTTTTGTCAAGTACTTGAATAGCTGATGAAATGATGATGATGAAGACAGCATTTTCCCTCCATACAGGCATCATTCCATGCCTGCAATTTAAGCATTGCCCAGCTACAGGGAAGAATAACTTCCTTTGTCTATCCCAATTTCCCCTGTCAAATAGCAGACATCTTCCACTTCTGACCATTGCATTTCTCCAGACAGTTTTACAGGCACCAATTGTTCCAATACCTCTCTTTCAGAGAGGTACTGAGCTACTCTGGGTCTGAGGCAAAGTGGTAAGGACCTTGAAATCCCAAATGCTCCCAGGAACACACATACCTTCACGAAGGTGGCGTAGCGCATCAGCAGGGACGTGTGCAGCACCACCAAATCCGTGAGCACATCCAGAGAAACGTCCAGCTCTGTCTCACTTCCACTGCACACATGAGTCACCAAAGCAGTCACAACCTCCTAAGGAAAAAGCACCCAGAGGAACCATAGTGAAATATCAACAATAAAGGGTCTGTCTTGCTCTATTCTTATGTGATATGTTGATCAAGTAGACAGTCATCCTGAAACTCAGTCATATCATTCTAGGTCCCTTCTCAGTTTGCTCTTTAATTCCCATTATCCACAATATTGACTTTCTCCAGGAATCTGAATTTTATTCAGTTCTAAAAGCTCCCATGGCTCCATAAAAGCAGCTCTTCACCGATTTTTGCCTGCCTGTTTGTGAACACTACCACAGCTTCTGCTCTTTGCTATAAGCACATCAGATGACAAAAATCTTCGTCTTCCATTTTCTTAGGCACACAGAACACTGCACCCAGGAAGACATCATCTCAAACTTCAGCAGTTCCAGTGTCTTCACAATCTTTATCAACAGGAGATCAAAACTGACATTTTTGTTTCAAAAACATTTTTATGGCCTTAATTCAGCTGACTTCTGAACAGGGATCTTGCCCCACTCCCATCTACTGCCTGAGGCTCTGGGCCTTTCCTATGCCACTAATTGCTACTACTCTTCTGAAACTCTTAACACTTTCAAGTATTACTAGACTCACTAGCTTGTGGCAGATGACACAGTATGTCTTCACATCTCAGGTTATTCCCACTTGCCATTTTTATGTATTTCTCCATGGCACAGACCTCTCTCCAAAGGCTCCTAACTGCCCCAAATCCTGTCCCCATAAAGGATCGTGACATACACTCTAGAACAAAGCACAAACACAAAGCAAACAGCTGCCATCCATCACACTCTACCTGCTGGCAGAAAGAGTCAAAGGCTGCAAAAGCTTGTTTGTACATGCAGCTGCCAAAGGAGACAATGGCTGGGTGTGCAGAGTGAAGAAATGCCTGGGCAAGTGCCAGGATTGAAGGGAAGAAGTCTTTGATAACCTGAAATATAGACATCATGAAAGACATTATTGGTGCTTCTTTACAATACGCTCAGTTCTCCAAAGAAAGTGTGTGCTACAGCCCATCCCCAACGTTTTGCCCAGCTTAGTAGGCGCTTTCCCACCTTTTCCAACTGCCCACTCTCACAAAAATGGGAAGCAAGAGCAGATAAGGCAAACCAGAATGTGCTTCTCCAGCCTTCTTCACAGAAAGGAGTGACAGATTGGTCAAGAAGCCAACCTGCAAAGCTGCAGAGCTCACAGCAGCATATCACTTATGGGTGACACTAGGGAAGTCACAAGCAACACTGTGTCCTTTTTTCATTGACCTTTTCAGTTTTTTACATAGTAAATGGTAATTTACACTACAAACATGCCAAATATATATAGGATATGCTATAAAACACTGCAGTTGAAACACAGGGCATGTAAACACATGAACTTCTAAAAATACTGTGGGAGACAACAGCAAGCATGGAACACACAGTAGAGCTCCTGGGCTAGATGACATCTCTTAGGGTGAGAGGTTTTGCACCAAAATAAAAAGTTCACCCAATGCTGAGGAAAGCTGATTTCTAAAAAACCATGTGACAGTTACAACAGAGTTACAATGTGCTTTGGGACATTGATCTGGAGCAAAAATTAGAAAACAGAAGTGTAAATAACAGGAAGGGTATAAATAATGCAGCACAGGGTTAAATCATCATCTGACAAGATACTTGAGAGAGAAGAGAGAGAGTCCCAAAGCAGAGCGAGCACTGACCGTTGAATGATTTTGGAAGGCATTGTGCATCAGCTGCTCTGGGATGCAGCCCAGGCGGATTTTGCTCCTCAATACCTTCTCAGCTTGCTTCCTGTTCTTGGTGTTGGTAGAATGGATTAGCAGCAAAACTATAAGATCCAGAACCTTTCAGAGGAAACAACCACCATTCATTATGCTGAAAAGATACTAAACAGTTCAGATAACTAGAAGCCTTGAAGTCAAAACAGAAGAAAATCAAGACCTCAAGAAGTCCTGAGAGTCACAACTGCAGAAAAACCTTATTGGTCCAACAGGTCAGAACTAAAGCAGGATAACTCTGTCCCTTGACATTTAGAAGGGATGAGCCAAGAGTTAGAGAAAACTGATGGCTGTTATAGTGGGAACCTGTCAAATACCAAAAGAACCATCCATGAAACGTCACTGGCAATTTCTGCTGCAACTAGAAGAATCTCTTCATCTACAACCACGAAGAAAGCTCTTCATAACACCAGCAGGATACTCCCAGAGGAGTTATTACCTTATGGTCAGACACAGATGTGCTGTTCTCAATAGCCTGAGAAAAAAAACAACCAAAGAAGAAAGCTGTTATATTACAATATATACACAGTATAATATATTCCAAAACCAAATCAAAAAAGATAGACACCAGAAGTCTGTGACACACTGCTCACAGGTTTCTCTCCAACAGGATACCTATCAAACTGATTCAGCAAACTGAATTTTGCCAACACCAGAGCATCCAGAAGGCATTCAAAAAACCAGCCAACAATTGAGTTTGAACAAGGACATTCTCAAATAACATCAGGCTTGAGAAAGGGGCTGAGGTACTGAGCAACGAAGGAGTGAGAACAAGGAACAGTCTCATGGTTTACACTGAAGTACAATTTAAGTACCAGCCAATACTGATTTCTAGTGGGACATTTTCAAGCAACTTAAGACTTCACACAGCTCAGTTTCAATATAAGAGTTTTCCTCTCTTGTAGACTTAAAAAAAAAAATCCATTTTTTCCAAAACACTCTCATAAACATGTAGAACAAAGTCTACCCTGCACTTCAAGAGTCTGTACAGAGAAACCCCACAGCCCTCTTGCAAATACTGTGAAATTGGTAATTGAGGAAGAAAACAGCCTCCTGAAAAGTCACTGCTAAGTGGGAACAAAAGGAAATCTGTATGGGTAAAATGAAGGGCTAACATCTCTCTTTTAATATCACATTTGATAACAAGAAGGGTTCAGGCTCAACCTAGGAGACCAAATCAATAAGGAAACAAGGAGCGAAGCATGTGTCTTACCTTAATCCATGCTTCAGAGACATCTTTCTGAAATCTCACAGCTAACTTGATCACATCAAAAAGTAGCTTCACACAATTCTGGCTGGTGGTTACTTGGCTCAGGGAAGAACTGTAAATGATCAGAAAGGAGACTCAGTCTCTGCAAATACTGCAGTAAAAGGAAGAAGGCAGCACAGTGGTTACTTGAAGCAGCCATTCTCCAGAGGGAATGCCCCAGAGGCAATGATAGGGAGTTTCACAAGAGGGCGGAAGCAGAGGTCACAGAATCAACTGCAAATATACTGGAGGGAACTTAAAACATGAACTGGCAGCACCATTATTATAAATGAAGCTGCCTATTCCCAAGCAGACACAGATGCAGGCAGCTAAAGGGAACTACATCCATTCAAAGGAAGCTGACTGGGCAAGGACTGACAAATGTTATATTAGTACCAAGCAGGAAGCAATAAAGGTGTCAATGCCTTTACACAGGATAAATTAGGCTCATCTATGAGACACAGATAAGGAAGAGCTGAAGTCCTCTTGTCCCAGCTTACCCTTGGAGACACATATAAACCTATTCAAATACCTGGCCTGGGCTTGGCTTTTAATCTTCTTCTGGGAACTGAGGATCTGCAGGGGCAGAACACACGATGACAGATCCAAGTTCTTACGAAGATCAGAAATCACCTGTAAAGTACAAAATCGATGCACAAATCACTGTGGGATATAAGGTCACATAAAAGGGAGGAACAGAAAAAGCTGAGGAAAAGAAAACATTTCCCAGAATAACCCTAAAATTACAAATCAAGAACCTCATGTATTTGTAAAGACTCAAATATTTCACTGTGCACAATTTATTTTTTTTAACTTAGAAAATGAACCAGAAAAAATTTGCTCTTTACCCATCATGTTATGATGTTGAAGATGCATGCAGAAAAAGAGGAAAGGATTTTTTAGGAGTTACTATACCTATATCTTCTGTATGCTGCTATGAACTATTTTATCCTGTTTAGCAGCTGAGCAAGATATTTGACAGCCACAGAAATTCTGGGCATGCAAGTTTACCATCCTGACTGCTGTCAAATTGCAGTATATCAGCACAACCTGGCTTGCATGTCATAGGCACACTGTTTTCACAGGGAAGCCCCTGAAAGGAGGGCAGATCATAAACCTCATCTGGCTTAGGCTGAGGCTTCCTCAGTATATGAAAAACACCCATAATCAATAGTTCAGCAAGGCTGGCTTTGATTCTTGGCAATATTAAAATTTTACTTGAAAACACGAAAACATACAGCTCTGTGCATGAAGTAACTCATCTGTTAGAACATACACTGGCCTTTAATATGAGAAAAATACTGTACCTCTACTGCATCTGCTGCCTTGACATTTTGGAGGATGAATTTTACTACTACAGGCAAATCTTCCAGTTTTACAGAAGGCACAATGGTCATGGCAGACTGTCGCACCTGAGGAGAGAGCAACACCATCAGCTGGAAGACTGTAGCTCCCAGAAACATAGTTATGTAGTGGGAAGGAATCTTCGGAGATTTACAGTCCAGCCTTCTGCTCAGAGTGGGAATACTGTCAGTACTAGATCAGACTTGCCTTGGCTTGGCTGAGTCTTGAAAATATCCAAGGATGGAGGAAACCCCCAAGCCCTGCCACCTCTCTGATAATTCCTGTCAGTGCTCCAGACCCTGACTCATTTTTCCAAATGTCCATCCTGAACCTCCCAAGCTGTCATTTGTGGCTGTTGTCCCTTACTACTTCACTTGGCAGTGCTGAGAAGAGCTTGGCTCCATCATTTTTTAACTGGCTTTCAAAAGGGAAAAGCATGGAAGACAAGTGGCCTGTTATGGAGAACCTGCCTTTTGGGACTATGTAAAACACTATTTAATGCACTCAAATGAAGCAAATTTATTTTATTCATAAGAAGCCCAGCTCCAAGAAGTGGAGCAATGCAGCATGTCCAAAAGACACAAGGCACATCATCATTTCTTCTGCTTTATCAGCATTCTGCAGAGAAAACATATTTAATTATTTAATCACCAATCTGCCATTGCTTAGAATATAACAGTCTAGTCTAGTCACTGTACTTCAAAAAAATGAAATAATTACAATAAGCAGGTTTAAGACAGGCAGTAAAAATTTACTGCAGCAGGACAAGTGCTTTTGCATTTGCTAAAACAGCTGTGTTTGAAATTTCTAAGTGTATAGTGTAACAGAAAACTTCTCTCTGCTCCTCACTGGACCCCTCACACGTTTCCAAAAGCAGTTCTGCTTTCTGAACTCTTTCTAGCTTTAGGAGCTTGGGACTTTTGAAGGCCTGCAGGAGTCAGATTCAGCAAAAAACTTTGAATGACTAAGCAGTTCCAGCTCTTGTGTTTCTAAGCAGGGGCTGGGGTCTGCTGAACTGCTCAGGAAAGGCTCTTACCTCAGCCAGAAGTTCTGCATCAAGATCCAGACGAGAAAGGGCATCCAAGATTGGAACTGTCAGCCGTCTGCCCTGCTTCAGTAAGCAGCTGGTGCACAAGGAAAAGAAAACAAATGGTCCTCTTAACAAAGTCAAGGACAGATCTTTTGTATGTTGTATGATTCCAATAGTTTTCATGGTCACTGCAAAAAAAAATCCCTGAAACTGACAACATACACCACTGGCATTATTGAAAACTTGTTCCCTAAATTATTACTCCTCATGTAGGGACTGCAGCTGTGTTTAACTGCCTCAAGGACTTTCCCAAAATTCATCTAATCATTCTTGGCTGACATCTCAGTTTCTTATAAACATATTCTAGCAAGAAATTCTACTTGAATTGTGTTAGTTGAAAAACACATCATTTTCAGCTTCTTGGTAACTCTGTTTATCCTCCCTAATTCATTACAACAAGCAATGAGTACTTTTCCACATCAGAAATGGCTACAGACTATTGAGAATATGGAAATAAATACCCCTTGCTGATACTGTTTAGATTCTCAGCTTTAAAAAAATATAAGCAGAGAGAACAGCAGTTTGAGTAATTTAATTTGCATTAAAAAAAAAAATGTGTGGAGCTTTTTTATCTAGAAGTTGAGGCAGTAAACTGAGAATGAAAACAGAAAGTCACAATTACTTTTGAGAGGGTACAAAGAGCAGGATGCACTGCTTGCAATAGTAATCTGAAATAATTATCACAGGTTTGAAAGTATAATTGACACCAGAATAAATGTAAGTGATTTGTGTAATAATAAGAATTAGAAACACTAAGACTACTAAAATTATTGTGTAAAATAAATACACTACTAAAAAGACAGATGTAGGGGCTAGCTTAAGGCAGTGGTTCCTAGAAAGATCATCTGTACCTGAGCTCTCTGGCAACCTCACTTTGCTGGGAATCCTCCAGGATCTCAGGTAAACTGGTGATAATATCATGCTGGATTGGTACTGGAGAGACACTGACCATCTGCATTAACTTCTTGATGAGATCCTACAGACAAGAGCACTGGTGAAATGCACAAATCTCATCAGGGGCAAGTGGTTCATCAGCACTACAATATTCTGCATGTAAGGTCACTCAGTAAAACATCTGTCTGGATTTAGGCCCACTGTCCCTGAACTCATCGTTCCACTGAAGTCAGGAAGCACAGCATAGACTTTGGTGGAACAGTGGTGTTTTACAATTAGGATATAATGATGGTGGTGAGCAAAGGAGACTGGGAAACACAACAACAAGCTTCCCTGTGTTTAGTATGATTTCTTGATTCACTTAATTCTGGGACTCTCTAGTAACAGCCCTCCAGACAAAGTAACCCACAGAGACTGGCTGACTTAGGGAAAGAATCACCTCCAAATGTTTGTGTGTATCCAGTATCTTGTTAAAATTAAACAAGAGATTGTAAATTCCTGCCAGCAACAGCTTTAAAGCAGGGTCACCTGTGTGATATATGCAGATACAAATTTATGTAAAAGAAGAGTTGGAGCAAGGAAAGAAGAAAAACAGTAAAAGGAGATGTTCAGAAGTCACTGAAGGCAATCATAACAAAACAGAAAAAAAATTAAATCTTTGCTTCAGCACGAGAATATGAAAACATCATTCCTCACATCTTAATAATTGATCTAATCCCATCTGACAAGCATTCCAGAAGTTGTTTGGAAAAAGCATACATGTGATTGTACCATTGGTACCCACCTGACTGTCAAGAAGCCTGTCAAGCCACTTAAACTGATTGACAATGAGCCGGGGAAAATTTGTTCCAAAGGTGCCCACGCTAAAACAGCAGAAAATGACACACAGATTAGTCAGACCTACAGACTCAAAAGCTTTGCTGCTGGTCAGCAAGACCAACTAACCCCATTTTAACCTTGTCATCAATACATCGAAAAAACTTCACTCTTCTTACAGTTTGATAGGGAACAAGTGTAATAAAGTCCATTTTTAAGAATTCCCAAAGGGTTCACAGCACAATTAACAGCTTATCACTTACATCCAAGAGCCTTCAGAATTCTTGGGTGAAAACAGCTCAGTCCTTGTGACTGTCTCCGTTAAACATTTCCCAAACCTTCCCCAAGATTTCAGTATGAGACAATTTCTTGGACTCAAGCTCTGTGAAGCTTATCCTGGTTGATACTCAGCACTGGAACAAATCCTGTGTCAAGAAGAGTCTCAAGTTTTTCTGTCCCTTGACCTGCTCCACTAACTCCACAGTGAGCACACAGGACAATGGGAGAAGAGCTTAAGTGTTCAAGTCTTGTCCATGTTGTGCCTCAAGATCTCTCACTCCACTATGATGTCCTATTTTCAAAAACCAACAGGTGGTCTTTCAATTTTCCTTGTTTGAGAGTATTTTCAATTTTCCTTGTTTTTAAAACGTGTTTGCATCTCACAGCCTCCTAAAACTCTGCCAGCCACTTTGATCTTTTTGCTAAATAATGAGACACACTGTAGTCCCTATGCTGAAATAATTCCCAAGCTGATGTCAGTAGCTACGAAAAGCACAGTGAATCACAAGGTGTGTCTGCTTTTCAGCTTCTGGAAGTTTGTCTTCTGCTTTATGCACCCACAGATTTAGAGTCATGATGCCTCACAGATAATTTTACACATGTACAAAGAAAAAAACCCCTATTGTGCAGTCATTCAGGTAAATTTGAAGTAACAGTCTAAGTCAAATGGCTGGTGATTGTCCAAAAGAAATCTAATTTCAAGGCAGAGAGGGGCCAGTTTATACTCACACATCAAAAAAGAATTCAGGGATCTTTTCTAACAACAGTGTTATGACAGCAGGCTAAAAGAAAGGCAAAAAGACAGTGTTAGGATGATTTACTGGTTGTACTGTGACATTAACACCAAAACTGACCATTTGTAAAAGATGAAATATAAACGGAGAATGAAATACTTGAAAAGACCAATAGAAGTATTTCCTGTATAAAGAAATCTCTTGCCTACTACCAGAAAAAAGGCACAAAGCCTGGAAAGTGAAAACCACCAATGCCAGGAGTGGTATAAACTATCCACATAATCCAATAGAATAAGAACATACAGGCAGGATGTCCAATTCCTCTGGGCCAAAAAAGCCTCTCTCTCAGACCCAGCTGAGTTGCTTTTCACCACACAGGAAACTAAAGCATCAACTCTAGATAAGTTTGAAAACAGTGCCCACATGCTCTTGTCACTTCCTTTGCAGCTCTAATTCTTTGCCCTTTTAATCCTGGCACAAATGTGATTCTAAAACTGTATTTAAGACACAGCCTCGCCTGACTCACAACCAGTTCTATTAATCCTTTATTTATGTAAGCAAAAGGATCCCTACAATCAACACCATTGCAAAGAGCAAACTAAGGTGCCCATACCTGTAAGATCTTAATTCCAAGAAGCAGTTTAATGAGGCTTTCGCAATATGAGTGCACCAGATTCCTGCAAGATGAAAAATTCCACCACAGTTGTAACAAAAACACATTAGGAGAACAGTCTGTAACTCTTTCCATGACTGTTTTTTTAAAAAAAAACTACATATGATGACTTACAGTAACATATGGCAACCAGATTTAAAACTGCACTTCAGCTCTGAACCAGTTCACTCTCTACAAGACTAGTGTGAGCTGGAAATGTAAAAGCCTGTGGTAAGGTTCTATCTTCTGGAAAAAAAAATTCTCAAAAAGGAATTGACTGTCACCAGCCCTGTCAATTTTTTTTTCTTCATTATGTAGTTCTTGCCATAAAATGCCACATGGAGCCCAGTGTGTGCCACGGGCAGACAGGAAATTCTGTGACTTGCCAACTTTAAGCTCATTGCTATCAAACAGCAATGTACTACACCAGTCACTTCTGGCCTAAGTTGTGTATGAGCTTCAACTTCAAGCCTTGTTGTGTATGAGCTGCAGCTATGGCCTTTCGCTCCACTCTTCTCAACATTACAGGACATTTGACTAGAGCATTTACCAGCACATTTAACATTTCACCTCTGACTGAAGAGGAAGGCAAAATACATTTTCTCTACCTTGACCCCTCAGCCCGTGTGGGAGTGCACGGCAAGAGACAGTTCTTGAACTGGTTCCTGTCCTTGATGTGAGATTCCAAGCCACTGATAAACTGCTTCACAACCTGCAAAGCAGAGAGAAGTCACTCATTCTGAAGGGATGCCCCAGTCAGCTGCTAGCCTTTAGGAGGCATTCTGCAAGCAGACAACGAGTACAGGGAAGAGGTAAGCCAGGGAAGTGCAGACAGACAGAAACTGTGATGGAAGGAACGATGGATAATAAATAAACTCCAGTCTAGACCATTTCCAAAAGGGAACACTGATTGTTCTGAAAAATAACTCTAAAGCAAGTGTCTCACATTTTGATTTAAAAAGGCTTTGCCTTTCTTCCTGTTCAACTGAGACAGCAGCATTTAATGTGACAAGACCTCCACCCAAAAATCATTTGCAGTCAAATCATTAGCCCCCCGACTTCCACGATGGGCTTGCTGACCAGAGAGGAGCACCACAACAGGGCAGTTTTAATGCTGTCAGTTCTCACCCAACACAAAACCAAACACAGCTTCCACCAGAAACTTAAGCAAGTGATTTTCCTCCCATAAGAGCCTTTACCTATTGCATAATACTGCCAATTAATTATTTTGATAGGGCATAGTGGTGAAAATGCAGAACTCTTCCTTGGAACTGTGCGAAGCCAATCTTGGAGCATTGTCCTAGTTTTGGCTAGAACAGAGTTAATTTTCTTCCTAGTAGCTGGTATGGTGCTGTGGTTTGGGTTTAGGATGTGAACAATGTTGATAACCCACTGATAGGTTGCTGCGTTGTTGCTCAGCAGGCCTTGCACAGAGTCAGGGACTTTTCAGCTCCTCACTCCACCAGTGAGGAGGTTTGGGGGCACAAGAAGCTGGGAGGAGACACAGCCAGGACAGCTGACCCCAAATGGCCTGAGGGATATTCCAGACCATGATGCACCATGGTCAGTGTATGGACTGTGGGAAAGGTGGCCAGGGCTGCTGTGTGGGAGCTGGCTGGGCAGTAGGGGGTGAGCAACTGCATTGGGTATCACTTGTGTTGTATATTCCAATTCTTTTATCATCGTCACCATTATTATTATCTCTTCCATTTCTGTTCCATTAAACTGCTGCTATCTCAACTTGCAAATTTCCCCCTCCCAATTCTCTCCTTCATTCCACTGTGGGGAGAGGGATGAGTGTGAGTGCCTGTGTGTTCAGCTGTTAAACCACAACCAGTAGACACACTAAGGCTGTATTAACAGAGGCACAGGCTGATCATCTTTTTCTGACTATTCAGATGTAACAGCTGAGAAGAAACAGAAGCAGCAGAAGGACAATAGGAAAAAGCTGGAATGGTGACATTGAGAGAATTGGAAAATCTGGACCACAGAAATCCAAGACAAACTACCATGTTGGACACTTTTGTATGGACGCACAGCTGCATTTGCACTTTTTGCTAGTCAGTAAACAGTTTTAAAGTTACTTACACTTGGATAAGTAGGGTGCTTCTCCAGGGCCAGGCAGAGCTTCTTCTGGAAAGCCATTTGATCAACAGCTATGGACAAAGTTTAAAAAGAAAATAAAGCACCAGACACATTTTATCCACACAACATGACAACAACAGCAACATCAAGTAGAAGCTCTCAAGCCCATGCACCAACGCTTCTGCCTTTGCTTTACTGAGAAGTCCAGAAGTGGAATCACCACTTGTGTTTTCTCCACTCAGGGCCGAGAGTCACTGATAGCATTGAAAAGGTTTGATACAAGAATTCCTGAAGGCCTTGTCTGAGCTGAAAGGCAACAATGACATGTTTTTCTTCCCATTTCAGAGTTCCTGCCTCTGTAATTCAACACTGTAATCACAGATGAAGTCTAATCTTTTTCCATATATCTCCAATAATCTCTCAGAAGTCTTTTGACTTAGCATGTATACACCCCAAAAGCTGGCATAATGAGGTTAGGTGATGCACTGAATTCAGCAGGAACAAGAGGCCAGATGAAGTTTTGCTTGAATTTTGAAACAAGCTGGTTCAAGCACTTTTACTCTGCAAGTAAAACACATTTTTACTTTATACCAGATATCTTTGCAGGTTTTCAACAAGCAGAACGAGCAAGTGTTAAACTCCTACCTATTTCATTCTGTCCCTCCCCAGCTTTCAGCACAATTCCTGATGTTCTAAGGAGTTCTTCAAAAACTCCCTCATTCTCCATTCCACAGTGGGCAGAGGCATTTCCCTTATCAGAAATCCGTGACTTCTTTGTTCCTGTGAAAACAGGAGACACCACATCACATATATTAAAAAAAAAATCAACAGTGTCATTAACAATCAGCATAATCAAAACTGCCTGGGAGCTGTTGCCTCTACCAGCTGGTCTTCACCCCTGTAAGATTATTACCTGAGCACCTACTTGGCAAGTCTGTCTTGCAGCTCTCTCCAGAAGCATCACCTTTTGACAATTTTCTTTTTGAAACCATGGTAACAAAGCCTTTCTTGTTGCCTGTAAAAATGCAGGAAAGAGACAAGTGTTACTTCATGTTTTTTTAAGCAAATCAAGGAATGTATTGGTGAATAGTGAAAGGGAGCACTCCACAAATTGAAAGTGCTCAAAAGAAAAGACAGATTGCCTGGGTAACCACACAAACCACGCACATTCTTCTGCTGTACAGGTTGAAATTTTAATAGTGCAATACATCACTTGTTTTTCCCCTAAAATTCAGCTCCTCATAAAACAAGGCTTGGCCTTTCAGACACCAAACAAATCAAATGGCAAGTTCAAGTGAGCAACTATGAGGCGTCAGACTGTACACAATGATCTAAACTCATGATCTTCTCCCTGTGCCTGGACAAAGCGACACAGGATTCACAGGTGAGCGTTCACAAGCCCAGCCTCGTTAAGTGGCCCTGTTCAAGCACCACCACAAATGAGCTCTGGCAGCACAAACCTCCATCCAACCCGTCCCCTTCTGGGGGGGTGGCAGTGATTAAAAAGAAAAAATAAATCTTGACTCACCTTTAAAATCTAAAGGTTATTTAAAAAAAGACGCGCGGCCGCCTCACACTAAAATTCAACTGCTTGGCAGAGGCCAGTAAAAGGAGTCACATCAAATACCAGCGTGGAAATGGAACAACTGAAAACCAAAAGTGCAACGAGCCTTTCGCAGCTGTTTTAGGCCTGTAAAGGTGGATGCCGGGAGGGCGGTGCCAGGCTGTTCACAGCGGTGCCCAGCGACAGGACAAGGAGCAATGGCTACAAACCAAAACCAGGTTTCGCCTCCACACGAGGAAGGAGTTCACACTGAGGGTGGCACACATCCCAAACGCGCCTGGCTGTGCCCCTGTGCCCCCGGCTCGGCAGGTGGGCTGGGTGGTCTCCAGAGCTCCCTTCCGCCCCTCACAACCCCGGGATTCCCTTCGGGACACACAGCGGCGCTGCGGGCGGGACCCCTCTCCCCACCGCTCCCGAGGGCTCGGCAGCGCCCGCGACAGCCCCTTCGTGCCACTATTCCATTATTTCACCTCANGGGGCCGGGCAGGGCCGGGGCCGGGCCCGGGGCGGCAGCGCCGCGATGAGCGAGCCCGAGCTGCTGCTGGACTCCAACATCCGGCTGTGGGTGGTGCTGCCCATCGTCTTCATCACCTTCTTCGTGGGCATGATCCGGCACTACGTGTCCATCCTGCTGCAGAGCGACAAGCGCCTCACGCAGGAGCAGGTGTCCGACAGGTCAGGGCCCGCGCCCCTCGCCCGCCCCGCGGCCCCGCGGCCCGGCCGCCTAACACCGCCTGTCTCTCTTCCAGCCAAGTCCTGATCCGGAGCAGGGTCCTTCGGGAAAACGGGAAATACATTCCAAAGCAGGTAGGGAGCTGCGGCCGAGGGTTCCCACAGAGCGTGGCCCGGGTGCGGGCGGCCTCGGGTGCCGGAGCTGTCCCTGGCCCGGGGCGCGTCCGTGGGAACCCTGGACACGGTGCGTGTCTCCTCCCTGGTTTAATGTCCGCTGCATGCTGAAACGAGCTCTGCCCCCAAAACGCCCTGTTCAGTGTCTGCCGGCAGGCACAGAGGGATGCGGTACAAGCTTGGGATAACGAGGTGGTCGTAAAATGTCAGCTGAAATGTTTGCTGAAGTACAAATCTGTCGCTCGTGCTGGCTCTGTTGGTGACAAATATGTATTTTGTGAAATCCAGAGGTCAGCTGGGGGGATGAACATATCCCTTGTAGGGGTATTGGGACTGAACCAGCACTGAGAATTGCACAAAGCACTAAAAGCTCTTTCATTAACGTGGGCTCTTCATCAGAGGCTTCTTAGAATTATTTTAAGAATTTTAAAAAGCTGATATGCTGGATGCAGAGAAAAGTGAAGAGCTTTAGAGCACATGGGCAGAGAAGTACCTCTCTAGGAAAGAAAGATGTGCTGTGAAAGAGGTCACAAGGTGTCTGCATGTCTGAGCAAGAAATAATGCTTCTGTCCATTCATTTCTTATGGTGTTGGCATTGGCTTTTTCTGTTTTCAGTCTTTCCTGTCCCGGAAATATTTTTTTAATAACCCAGAGGATGGATTTTTTAAGAAAACGAAAAGAAAGGTAGTGCCTCCTTCACCAATGACAGGTATGTTAAGGTACCACAACTGCAGCCAGGCAGAGAAGCCTATCGCTTCCTGCCAAGGGAGGAAGGTGGACCAGCTTTGCAAGGAGTGTGAGGGAGGGGGTGGGATTGTTCAGCTGTGTATTGGGGAGGGGGGAGTGAGATCCCTCTCTTGAGTAGCAACACGTTAGGTCACTTCATTTTGCTGAACTCCAACCTCCAGCTGCTTGCAGTGTCTCACAAGAGCACAAACAGCTCAGTGTTGCCAGAAGTGGGATTTCCTGCTTTCACTCATGTCCTCTACATCGATTTAACTTAACTAATGTGTCCACAGCAGCAAATTAGCTGGGTAGTTTGTTCTCTTTTTTCTACCCAAACCAGCTCACAGAGGGGTCAGACAAGTTCAGCAATCTGGGGCAAGTGATGCAGTCAGACACAGCACAGAACACAATACCCCTTTGGCAGCAGCCACTGCCACACTGGCTGCTCATCTCATTTGCAAAGTATTTTCAACAACGGAAAATAAGTTACTGGGATAGGATTGTCTTCTCTCTCATGCAGTTTCTTAATTAAACGAGCTGATAATTAATGTCTTATTTCCCTTTACTGTGATATGCTGCTACTTCACATCCAGTCTGTGATTTGCAGATCCTACCATGCTGACAGATATGATGAAAGGGAATGTAACCAATGTTCTGCCTATGATCCTCATCGGGGGTTGGATCAACATGACATTTTCAGGATTTGTCACAAGTAAGTGTCTGGAATAACAAGGGTTTAGCTGGGTTTCTGATGATGACCTTGAGGGTCTGGGCTGCATCAGAGACTTGCCGCAGCATGAATTTGGTTTGTGGCACTGCTGCTTTTCACTCCATGGACTTGCTTGTCCCATTGCAAAAGAGGGACAATTGTTCTCAGAGTACTGGCCATGGCCACAAAGAAAAGTAGTTCAGGTACTCAGAAGAACTGTAGTTGCAAAACCAATATTTAATTCTGTTAAAACTGCCTAAACTTCAAGTTGATTCAGTGGATTTTCCTCTGAACCTGTCCACGGAGTTGGTTACTGTGTAATGCAGGGTGTACACATCAAAAATACTTTCTTAAATTCACAGTTCTGGGATTTTTTTTCCTATACTGTTTATGTGATAACTGTTGCTTTAACAAAAGCCATTTGCCTTCACAGTCATGAAGCAGTATATGTGAGGGTTTGGTCTTCTAAGTTTCAAAAGGTCTTTTCATACTGAATACAGAACTGCAGCTTTTTCAGAAATACACGTTAACTTGTTATTGTACACATTGCATTCAGACCAGATAAGATGTAATAAAAGAACCACCAACTTACTTTGCCATGTGCTTTGCAGTCCGGCAGTGTCACTTTGTGAAACTGGGCTTCTTTTTTCAATCCTGCAGCAAAGGTCCCATTTCCTCTGACGCTGCGCTTTAAGCCAATGTTGCAGCAGGGAATTGAACTGCTCACTTTAGATGCGTCCTGGTAAGCCCATGTCCTCAGCAAGCAAGGTGGAATTCCCACTTGGAAAATGTTGAATGTGTTAATAACCCTTGAATGGTCTGTGCGTGCTGCTGGAATGAGGTCACGAGCCAGCTTTGAACTGATATCAACTGTGCTTGTTCTGATTCGTCAGGGTGAGCTCTGCTTCCTGGTACTTCTTGAATGTGTTTGGACTCAGAAGCATTTATACTCTCATCCTGGGCCAAGATAATGGTAAGACACTGTCCCTTCTGTGAAAGAACTAGCTTCTCCTCCTTCCATGGGATATCTTCCGAGGGAGGCTGAGGAAGGATTCCTGTGTTTTCAGCCAAAAAGCGTTTGAAAGCCTCTCACTTCTGTGAGGTTACTCTCCCAGGCCAGGTTTGATATCACCTGCAGCAAGTAGCCAAATGTTCTGCACCAACTTTCATGGTCTAGCCTATGCTTTCCTTCCCACCAAGAGAGTGTGCAAAAGTTCTGTTCTCAGGCTTGCTTTTATTTCTAACAAGTATTGATTTTAAGGAAAACTGCAGATTTCTTAATGTTAGATGTGGAGCAGGACAAATATGTATTGGGAATGCAGAAGACTATTTTCCTCAATTTTTCTGTATATTTTATGTAAATCTGGCCAAGATGTAGGGGATGGGGACAAGATGACTTCTGAGGACTCTTTTTGGCACGGTAATATTGCATTCTGGGTGTTTCTGCAACATTCACATCGATAGCCAGAAACCAGCCTGCTGGCACTGTGTTCCAGAAAATGCTGCTTAAATGACACAAAAATCTCATTTCTCATTTGTAGCTGCAGATCAGTCCAGGGTGATGCAAGAACAAATGACAGGGGCAGCAATGGCCATGCCAGCAGATACTAACAAAGCGTTTAAGGTACGGTATTCCTACCTGCATTTCTGTTTGCTGTGAGCTTGCAGGGTCATAGGCTGCGTGTAACCCTGTGTCAAGTAGGGGAATTGCTCTGATTTCCTGTTGCTCAAATTAGAGCTGACAGCTGATGAAGGCTGTAGGAGTTGCTCTGGGTCTGGCAGAGCCCGAATACCCTGAAGTAAACCTGATAGTTCAGTCAGTCCTGGTACAAAAGCTGAATTCATGGGCCATCTTCTGCTTTTGCAAAGGAAAGTTTTTTCTTTACCTTGAGGTGTAGCTCCAAAGCAGAAGCTGGGTCCCCAAAAGTTGTGTTAATAGTGCAGCTGAGCATGAGTTCAGCAGGCACCTCATGGAATTTGGGCAAGAAAATCAAGTAAGCAAGTCAGCTCAGCAGAAAATCCATCAGGATTTGACTGTCTAGAAGTTCTAAGCACTTTCCATAGGCACCGCCTGTTAGACTGCTTCTGCCTTTCACAGCCCAAATCTATGCATGGTTTCTTTTTATGTTATTGTAGCAGAGTTTTAGCCACACACAGCCTGCTGCCTCGGAAGCTGGGAGGGTCTGCTCCCAGCTTCTTGTCTTTAGTCTGTGCTGATTAAAAAGATCTCACACCACCCAGCCAGAGGCTCAGGCAGGGAAGGGAGTGGCTGCAGTTTGCAGCTGTGTGCGAGCAGTGGCTGCTCTGTCACTGATCGTCAGCACTGAGGTGCAATTCCAGCCAGTACCATGTACTCCCCTGGCTCACATCCCTCCAGTTCCATCTGGTACAGCCTATCCACAGCGCTTCTGCTGTTCACCCCTGTAGGGACCTCGACCCTCTACATGCTCTAGCAGAAGTTAAAAAGCCCATATTGCAGAAGTTCTGCCCAAGAAGTATGAATCTCTTGCTGAGCATCGTGTGATGTGATTTTGCAAGCTGTGCGCACAAGTCTGTGATCAGTTGCAAAATTTTTGCCCTGTAACTCTTAGCAAATGTCTCTGAACTAAAGAATTAAGTACAAAGCACCTGACCTCCAGAACAGAACTCACTGTGTTTCTGCAAATGGCTGTGTTAGCAGCACTGGACTGTTCCAGGTTAGAGGGTTTGCAAAAAGTAGATAATGTAGTTCTTCTTATTTCTGTGATATACTTTGTGTTGACCAAGTAATATCTAATTAAGCATAAAACACTGATTTCACCAAGTTGACAGGATTGCCAGGCTTTTAGTAAAACCTGTTGTTGTGGGTTTTAAGGTAAGCACTACTTTGTCTAGTTCTTCTCTAATACCATGTTTCTTTCCCTTCTTCACCTCTGTTCACTGCCAATGCAGACGGAATGGGAAGCCTTAGAACTGACAGATCATCAGTGGGCCTTAGAAGATGTAGAAGAAGAGCTCATGGCAAAAGACCTCCACTTTGAAGGCATGTTTAAGGAAGAACTTCAGACCTCCATCTTCTGAATTTGAGAATATGCTTTTGGTCTCTCCTTGTGAAAGTTATTTGAAAAGAAATGTTACTTAAAACTATATAATGTATTTTAGCAAGGCTGAGAATAAACAAAAAACATCATGTTCAGAACTGCAAAGTGCCCTCACTTTGATTTGAGCACCAAGACCAATGGTGTTGTATCTGAGCCAGAGACTCCATGTGGGTTTCTAGCTGGAGTTCTGTTTCTCTTCCTCAGAAATGTATGCTGGAGAAAAGACCTAAAATTTCTAGTTCACAAAGAGCAAGCTTGCTCAAGTTAAGGTTTCTGAGTAAAAAAGTAGAAGTTGTGCCTATATTCCCTGTTTTATCCTTTTAAATAAATGCACAGTGAGTTATCATTTGCTTTTTAACAGTTAAGACATCATCATGTAACCAATTCAAATTTGCCTTAGCAACAACATATCTACTGCATCTTCAGAAGCAGCATGAAGATTCAGCTTCTGAAAGCAATGCTTACCCTTATTCTTTATACTCTTTTCTCTTGTTATAATAATAATCAGGATTTGAAGTGTTCAGAAGGAAAAAAGCCTGAGGGGGATACTCACCACACACCCACACTTCAGGGAGCAACTGCTCCTGGCTTGTCTTGAAGATGCTCCTCAGACCTCTTCCCCAGGTAGAACAGTCCTAACCTGGAGAAATTAATCTTAAACAGCAGCTCTTACATACTCTCTGGTTGTTAGTGGTTTTTTCTCCTCTTTATTCTGAGTGCTTTTTCTCAGGGTGAAACTGCACATCCCCTCCAAAGCAGGAGCTGAGCCAGGACCATCACACAGCCTGTTTCCTGTTCTCACCAAACTATCTTAGTGGTGCAGCCACAAGCAGCCCCAATACTCCTGGAGAAAATAGACTAAGGGAAGACCAGGACCCCCAGGGATTTGCAGAGGAAGAGGAATGATGATGAAGCTGTATCTGAGGCTTCCCAGTGACACAGCAAAGCAAGGACAGGCTTTGCTGAGCACCAGATACCAACAACCCAGCCCTGCAGGTGAGAAAAGGCAACCCCGGAGCAAACACAAACTCTGAGCTGTACAGAGCAGTGCCCTCAAAAGCTGATTTTCTCCAAAATCCTCACTGGTTCCAAAGGACTCGCCCTTCCCCAGCCCAAATCACTCCTGGAGCACGAGGTATCCCCACAACCAGCAGTCTTGGGCCACATAACAAAAGCTGAAAATACAACAAAATTCAGTTTCAGTGCAAACCACTCTTTAATTTTCCTCTTTGTACAACAGAGCCAGCCACTTACAAAGTGCTAGTCTAAAAAACAGTCTGGTATTACAGCACACACACAGCAGCTGAAGTCCAGCAGCTCAGAGGCAGAGAAAGCAAGAGCTGGGCCACTTGTTCTGCAGTACAACAGAGTCTGTTCAGCATCTGAGCATCACAGATTTAGTCCCACGGATGCTTTTCTGTGTCAGCACAGGCAGGGAGGCGAGGAGAACAAAGGCTATTTCAGATTGATTTATCTTTTAAAAAGATCTTTTACTCCCCTCCCTTTCCTCTATTACCTATTATGGAATGCCCACATGACTTACTTTCAGGGTAAAACGAACAAAAAAATGCTAGAGTAATTTCAGTGCAGTGCTACAGCTTAAAAATTGCTTTTTGGATGCTCCCCTCAGTAATGAGGAAAAAAAATACAATATAAGGTTAAGAGTTGCAAAAAAAAAAAAAATCCCCAAAACAAAACAAGAAAACCCCACCAGAACAGCAGAAGCAACTAGGCAATTGTGATCTCAAAATTCAGATTTCAATGTTTTAAAAGCAAAATTCCACAGACAGGGATCACACCAGTAGCATGCTGGCTAGAGGCAGCCCTCCCTTCTCCCCAGAAAAGAAAACCCCTCCTGTTTGGTTCATCACCTTGAGCTAGATCTTTTCCTAAAATATATAGCCTAAGGCTCTAGATTTTTTCCCACATTTCACATGAAAGACCAGTTCTCTACTGAGGAGAGACTCATTAAAGAAGTCCTCATTAAAGAAGAAAGGTGGACTTGAGTCCTACAAGTACCACAGACAGTAAAGGAGGACAGCGGGAAGAGCATTTGCCAGTTGTGCTCAAAGCATGAGGCAGAACCACTGAACAGCAAAGGCAAACAGGACCTGGGCCAGGACTGTCACACCTGCAGCCCCACAGAAGGTGATAATGTGGGGATCTAAAGGGCAGCTCTCAAGGGAGGGGGAGGAAGGCTTAAAGAGCAGTCCAAAAAAACCAAAGTTGCAAGAGAAAAGACTGAAAACTCACACAATCCATTGCATTGGGCTGTCACACTTGCAGGTGACACAGCGCTGAGCTTGGCTGGAAAGAAAAGGTCCAAGGAGTCACATAAACAAGCAAAAAAGGATAAAAATGCTGTTACTGCACAAACCATAGAAGAAAAGCAGAAAAGTGCTTTACAGAGCAGCCTCGAAGTGAGAGGTGTAGGAGGTGGATGAAGAGAACAAGAAATCATCCGTGTTATGGGTGGTATTTTCTCTGCAGAAGAACAGGAGCCAGAGCAGCTGTATCCTGCACCTCCCTGGGGATCAGCCTGCATACATGCCACACCGTAGGCAGGTACGATTCACTTCTGGCCAAGGTTCCTACATTACAAAATTCAGTGTTCACATGAAAAAGGCTGAGTCAAAACTGCCCTGAAGAGCCTCAAATGCATCAGTGAAAGGATGGAAGCAAGAGAAACATTTGCTGCTTAGCCAGGGGATCAAGGTACAATGGCAAAGAATGCAACAGACAGGCCAGATGTACAAAGATCTGAACTGAGCTCCAGAAAGAGTGCAGGAGCCTCCCTGACACAGGTAGGGCCCAAAAGCAACACCAGAGTTGGCAGGAAGCCTCAGTGCCGATTCACAGAATCGTACCCACCAGACTCCTCCACAGGCCCCTACAAGGCTCAGCTGTGACTGGCCTTCAGCTCACACTGTCTTCTCCCAACCCCACCTATAACCCTCAGCCCAAGAACCACAGCCCCAGCATGGCTCAGCCCCAACCCCTGCCTCTAGCCACACAGCTCAGCCAGATTTTAGAAAGAACTTTATTGAAGCTCCAATATATATTATTTTTGGCCTCTAAATACCCAAGTGTCAGCACCTATTCCTGGCTCTCCAGTGCTACTCTGTAACTCCCAGCACTGAAACTTTCAGTGCTCAATCTTCTGCTTAACCCCTACAGAAGGAAGGAAAATTTTCAGATGCCTCAGGCATTGCTTTAGAAGAGGAACTGCTACCATGGTGGCTGGAGGTGATGCTTAGTTGGTATCCATGCCGTCACACTCTTCTTGGGGAGGACATGGGGCAGTATGTTCCTCATTGTTTCGGCGCTGATAAAACAGCACATATGCAGCTTTTGTCTACCAAACAAAGAGAAAACCCATCTGAAACCATCCACACAGCTTGGCTGGAAATGTCATGCCCAAAGCAGGGAACCACGCTCCCAGCACAAACTCAGAATAGCCTCAGGCCAAATACTCACCACGATTTGGTCTTCTGAAGCCACTGATACGCTGCTGTCATCGAAGTAGTACCACTTGTCATTCACTTTGTTCTTTGCGTAGGCAGTGTCTGTCATGGGGAGAGACTCAGCTCAGCACTCTGGGGAAGCCAACAGGGAACACACACCAGCCATGCTGGACGGGTGACACTCAGGACTCCATCCGTGTATGCACAGAACACCAGGAGCCAGCCTTGGCATTGCCCACCCCAAGCCTAGTTCACCATCATACACACCAACATGCTAGCTGGCCCAGCTAGGCGAGGACCATGTCCCACATACCAGTCTTAATCCTGACACCTGAGATACAGGGCAACAAAACTGTGCAAGCCCCTGTATCTTGGAACTGACCAGACAGCTTATGCTGAAGATGATCCCCCCAGCACTCTCCAGTAAGAAGTTCATTTTCACAATTTCAGGTTCAGCAATGAAAAATCTTGACTTCACTCAAACTGGGGAACACCATCACACACACTAATGACTATTAACCAGGGTCCCACAGGCATCACAGTCAGACCTCAGGCAGCTGCAAAGTACAAACTGGTTATCTGCCCTACGGATCCTAAAAGGAAGGGTATTACCTCCCACTGTGATATTCACCTGCACACAGAACACAGGTGTGTTGTAGGGACTAGACACCCTTGGTGAGGGTTACTGCATGTGTCCAACACACAGAGCCCTCCCAGCACCCCTCTGCCCACACTTCCTTGTGCACAAAGCACACAGCAGCAGTTACTCACAGTGGCCCACTCCCATGGCTCCATAGTGATTGGAAACTGCAATGAGGTCATACACATACGAGCCTGCTCTTGGGTCACAGACAAACTCGGACATGTTTAAACCCCTGGAAGGAAATCCAAAAGTATCAGTCAAGCAGTAACCAGCACTTTTTAGAAAGAGATGCATGGCCCCAGTGAAGCTCTGCAGGCAGGCAGCACCGGGGCAGCAGTGCTGCTCTGCTGCACAAAGCCAGGCCTTATTAGTGTGAAGACCAGACTTGTCATCCCTCCCACACAGGGCAGGTCCTGGTAAACACACCAAGCACTGCCAAAAGGTTTAGGGGGAGGTGCTGAATAAAACACAGTTCAGTCTGTCCCTGTGTAGGCATGAAAAGTGAGACAGGAGTAGTAAGGAATATGCTTCATCCCGCAGCAAGATGCTGACAAGCAGAAGCAGAGGAATCAGGCAGGCTTTCATCTTGTACTTGTGCCATGTCTACTGTACAAGTGCAGCTCTGCCCAACAAATTTGCCAAAATCACTACAGAAGTTCTCTTGGTCCAGCAGAATCACATAGTTTGAACATAATTTCAGAAGAAACAGTATCTGCTAGTAACTCATGCTCTTTGAGATGTATAGAACTGATTAATCTTAACAGAAACAACTCCCCAAAAAATTAACCAACTCAACTTGTCCTTTCTGTTGAGCTGTTCAAACTCAGAAGACAGCTGTTCCAGTGACAGCTTTAACAACAAGCACACCCAACAGAAAACATCAGAAGCAGATTTTTCTTGACCAGCTTCTTCAAGCTCTTCCTGGCTTTAGGAAAGAATCCTACCTGATAGGGAATTCCACAACAGTATCGAGTTTATCCCTCCAATATCTGCTGTATGAGAAGCGTTTTAAATGCACTACCAAAATCTTGGGCAAAGACCACAAGTCAAACTTCTTTGTGGCCTGTTGATGTTTCTTGCAGTTAGGGCAGTACCTGAGGAAGGAATAATAAACAAGGAAATCAACAACTATGTTCAAATAAAAGCCTCTGGACTTCCATTAAAGATGCCTCACTAACAAATCACAGTCTCTGCCTTACAGAAGGCATCTTGGCTGTGGAATGCACAGGTGCACGCACTGCCTTGGGAGAATTCCAAACTGTAATTTGCTTTCACTTTATAGGCAAAATGCCCTATGGCAAGTGTACTAACTGAACATTGTACAAAAATATTAACTTTTCTTTCATTACTTTTATATTATCCCCTGATGAAGCTCAAACAGGTCACAGTTGCAAAAACATCTATAGCAGGTACCCAGAAATTAATAATAAACAAGCACACTAAGTTATTTTCTTACGAAGCTAACAAACAACGTCCAAAGATCCTCTGCACACATGGTAATCACATTTTGGTCACTTGGGATCTGCTGTATCTTGTCTCTCTGGACTAGGGATTTTTGGTAGAGTTGGGAGGTCAGGAGTGGTTCAACGTAGAAATAATGCAGGATTAAATGCTAAGGTAGCCACATACTTTCACTCTGTATTACCACACTGCCTGACACTGTCCAGAAGAGAGACGTATGCCTGGGAATTGAAAATAAGCTGATCTCTGGAAGACACATGCCCACTGACACTTGCCTGCAGCCTATGGAGTCAATGACTTAATAAAGATTTGACAGACTTCTCACAGGTGAAGACAAAAGGAGAGATCTGGGAAATTATCAGAATCCCATGACAGAAAACAGGAACTCAAATATGGCATTTTATGATAAACGTGCAGGCATAGGCTCTTACCACGGGTCATGTTCACCAAGTGTTTCCATAGTAGTGAAGAGCTCTATGCAGTCTCTGAGGGCTACTACAGCCTTCTTCTTCTGTGGTTGTAGCATGCTCCCATGTTTTTCAAAAGCCTAGTGAAAGAGATGGATGCTTTATTCAATTCCATGTACTCTGTAATCCTGTACCTCACAAAATTAAATGTTCGCCTTCCCCACACTGCCTATTTCTGTCCCCCCCAACACCATTCAAGTACCATGCAAGTTTACATATAGATTATGTATGAAAAGAGCGTATTACAACCTGTGCCTCCTGTTCATCATAAAGTAGCCTCCGTGTTTCAGAATCCCAGTCAATAGCAACTGCAGAAAAAGCTAAAAGAAAGAAGAAACATTTATTGCAAAGGTGTAAAGAGAAGGAAGGAAAAAAGACAGCAAGAAAATAATTACCATTCAATTTTAAGATTTTTCCTTCAACAATGGAGTTTATCTCAGAGGTCCCAGAGGAATTCACAAGGCTAAAAGTGAAATGCTGTTTCTTGCAAGGCTGCAGGTCTCTTGCTGCCTCCACCTGCATACAACCCTCAGAGTGGCAGGGATCAATTTCGGACAGCTTTTCCTTGCCTTCCTCTCCACCATCCTGATGCTCCATCTCTTCAATGTCACCTGGCAAAATTTAAAACACGGACAATATTAAAGGGTTTCAGTGAAACTTTAGCCTGACACCTCCCATGGACAGGCTAGGGATGAGACCTCAGGATTCTAGGTCTTCCAAGAGAAAATACCATTTCCACTTTATTTCTCCACAACCTTTTTTTGTGACCTAACAGGCCAGTTTTCATCACCAAAGGATGTATTAAGAAAGGAGTTTCCTCTGAAGGAAGGCACCTGAACACCTCACAAGTAAGCAAGGACTGTGATGAATGCACACCACACCATGTTTTCCAGCTGTCTCTTACACACACACCTGATCTCCTTCAAAAGGAAGATGCTCTAGAAGAATTCCCCCCCATCCTATACAGAAGTCCTATACAACAGCCTGGTTTAATCATGGTGAAGAAACAATCTGCTGGAGCTTAAGCTAATATACACAGCACAGGCCAAATGCTAATAAAAAGCTTAGAGTGCTGAAAGGCTTCCAACCAATTCTGAAAGGACTTTACCTTCAACCACACCATTGGAGCCATTGCAGGTTCCTCTGTCTGGGCAGGGTGTGGAGTATTCTTCTGCCAAAGGCAGCTTCACATAGCGGCTAAAGAGAAGGGATATGTTTATCACACAACCAGATTGAAGGCGTACATCAGAACAGCAGCATCCCCTGTGTCATCAATTCCTGCTGCCCAATCCCCCTCAGCAAACCAGAATCCATCCCGTACAGCAGCATTTATAGGCCAAGTGCCCTCAGAATGAGTCAAACAACAATTCACTAAGTCTCTGCTCTTACTGTTTGTTCCAACTTCTGGCAGTAGAATGAAAAGGCAAAAGCAAGTTATGGTGCCTCAGCTGTGAGCCCTGAAAATAGGGCCTGAGTTCAGCTCCTGACTTATTTTGCAACACTGAGCAAGCAGCTCCCCTTCCGACCATCACCAGAAGTATCTTTTACAGAGCCTAAAAAAACAGGACCTTGAAACGTCCCTGAGGCCTTCAGACATTAATGCAACACAAATCCTGGTTTATACATCCCACACAAATCAAGGAAAATTCTTCCTGCTAACAACTGTAATCCTATTACAATGTAATTGAATAAGTGACCTCTAGAACTTGGCATAGAATTCAAAGGTACGGACATGACTTACCTGATCTGCTCCAGAACCACACTGTACAGGTGATCCACAGTGAGCTTCTGTTTTGGCACAGATATCAGCAGTGGCTGCCCAAAGAGCACAGTCCCTGCAGTGCTGCTGGATTGCCTCATTGTCTTCTCCCGAAAGTAAACAGAGAGAGTAACGTACTCTGTGCCCTCCTCGCTGGGCTTGCGAACTTCATACCTGTTCAAAAGACAGGTATTTCCATGGGTTACTTTCACTGCCAAGAAGCACAGCAGGTAGAACCAACATGAACTCGGTCCAGCAAGTCACTCCACCAGGTACAAAAGGGTTGTCCTCTGTCCTCATGCTACAAAGCAGTTTCCTGAACACTCCCCATGGCTCACAGTGGCACAGGATACAGACCTGCCACCTGCCCTCTGTCTGTATTCTAAATTCAAATGCCTATTGCCACTCACCTCCCAAGACACTACCCTGACAATTGCACGGAGCTTCAATCAGATCACAGAAACATAAAGAAGGCAAGAACTGCCAGTTTAAGTTACAACCAGACCCTGAAGCCTCAGAACCATTGAAACAACTGACTTCTGTTACAGAAGACAGCCACACAGGTGGAAGATCTGCTGGACATTGAGCAATGCTCTGTTTAGATGGGAACAAGGAAATCAATGAACAAAGGAACAATTCGATGACAGCTGCTCATAAAATCAGAGCCTGAGGGCCTTGTACTCCCTCTACCACTACATTCTTTGCATTCTCAGAGTTCAGCAAACAACCACAGACAATTACTAAAACAACCTTGGTTTGCTTCTGCCACTGGAAAGGAGGAGTGCTTTTTCAGGGAAGGAAACTGTTACACCTTCAAAAAGATGATTTAAACAGCAGCATGGAAAGATGCAGTCTTCAGTTTATCACAGCTTCTCTCAGAACTCACTCTGTGTTGCCATCAGGAAGGAAAAAATGAAAAGACCTGAGAGCACACTCAAATTCAAAGACTAGGCACCAAAATCCTTCAGGAAAAGACCTCAAAAATCAGTGAAACCCACTGAGCCATCTGTAAAATATTAAAATATAAGCTTGGGGAATGTATACATAAGTTTTGGGAAAACATTCACGAGAAGTCTATTTCTGAATATCTTGTACTGATTTGACTATTTTGGATCACTTACTTCTTCAGACTTTGTTTTCTAATCAGTGAAAGAAACTTAGCATCTAACTTCAATTACTTAAAACAAGGAGTGAGATGTACACATTACAATTTGCCAACAGGGAAGTCTTGCCACTGAAAATTGCTGGGAAATAAGAGCATATGATGAGTATATAAAAGGGACAGGATCAATAAAGCACTGATTAGGAAAGAGTTCAAGTACATGAGACAGTGCTTACCATGCTAATTTACATACAAGAGACATTTGGACTGTAGAAAACACTTCTCACATAAATACAATTAACTAACGGTCCTCAAGTTATATTCCAGGTTGCACATTAAATGTCAACTTTAAACACATCTAGGTCAGTACTTAGTACCCAAAAACAAACCCTGCAAAAGGTACCATGACTACCTCTCCAGTTTGTTTTTCCCACCTGATGGCTGACACAGCTCTCACTTTGCTTTGCTGCTCTGACCTCAACAGATGGAAACTGAACAGAATTCAAGAACCTTCACACTACCATTACCATTTCTTGAATTAAATCTTGTAATTAAATTAATCTTGTAATTAAATCTTAGAACATGTAATTGCAGACTTTTTATAACCTGACAAGGTGGGTAAATTGTCCACACTGAAAGCAGTTATGTATTTGCTTTTAAAGAAGCTTTGCTCTTTATGAACAAGTGTTTCTCTGTTGTGTTTTTGAGACAAGACTTCCTTTCAATAAAATAATGCTGATTGTTAGCTGTAGTTAGAATATTACTTTATAGATCTTTTTCCTGGCAGAAACACCCATTGAAGGAACTTCCTTTGAGCAGCTTTTTCCTAGTTCTTGCCTTGCTGCCTGGCTGCTTGCTTTTGCCCCTCAGTGCTGAAAAGATCTTGGAGGGTATACACGGAAAAACAGGATTTGCAAAACTTCCTCCCGCTACCTCTCCTCTTCCTTGGAGTGTTATTTTTAACTCAGGTCAGTTCATTCACTATGACTCACAGCATCACCTCATTTAGAGTTGCCCTGCACATAAAAGGAAGTAGGAATTGCAAAGGAAAATACACTTGGAGCTGCAGTTCAGCCAACACTTTCCCCACACTCCTGAGCAGACCTCATTCAGACAGTTGTTTTCTGTGGAGGAATATGCTGTTCTGCCTGTATGAAAGTAGAGCTGTTTTGCAATTACCCTTATAATATCATGCTTCTTATTTTCTCAGTGTTTTACTGGCTTTGGAGACAGACAGACTTACAAACACTCCACAATACCCTACCAAAAAGATTTCACAGAAGCCAAACATCCTTCCCAGGCATCCTAACTGGCCACACCTTCAGATGCAACTGAAAACAACAGCAGTGTAAGAATTTTCAAAAAGCTCCTACACTGCATCTCAGCAAACAGGTCACCACAGGGAGCATGACAAAAGAGCACCACGCAGAATGTCACAGCATCCCACCCAGTGAAAGGTTCCCAGTGCACCAGAGGATGTGAGTGCACATCTTCACACTGACTCAACAATTTCACTGAAGCAACATTCTTGCACTGGAACGCTCTCACATGAGGAAGACTGGACCTGTGATGGAGGGCTGGATTTGACCCTTCATCCCCAGGTTCAGTTGAGAGCCACAAAGTCCATTTTGCACAGATCATGCAAAATTTTTCAATTTCCAGCTGCAACAAAGGAACACAGGTTTTGTTTTCCTCACTGGATATCACAGATGATTGGAGATATCTCATGCACTACACATACGTAGAACATCAAGCACAACCAAATCCTCATCTTCACCAAGGTCCTTCACAACCACATTTAAGATAGAGTGTTTAGCACCAGTCAAGAGTCCATAATGAACCTCCAGTCATGGTTAGCTGGGTGCTGTAAAAACTCTGATGGATTTTGGAAAGGCAGAGTACAACAGCTTAGACTCCATGCTGTTCTAGTAATGACCTCCTTGGCATTAGAACAACACCTACTAAACACTGCACATGCTGACTGGCTGGTAGGAGCAGTGCTGCATTACCCCAAGTCATGAGAAAGGTCTGCAGGAAGGCTTAGGTTTGGGGGAGGTGGGAGGTAGGGTAGGAATTGGGTTTTACAACTTGAAACCAAAGCAAATGTTTTGCAGCATTCTTCACAGGTGGCATCTTCCCACTTTA
Source organism: Sclerurus mexicanus (assembly GCA_013396755.1). Classification (NCBI taxonomy): domain Eukaryota; kingdom Metazoa; phylum Chordata; class Aves; order Passeriformes; family Furnariidae; genus Sclerurus; species Sclerurus mexicanus. The sequence continues at coordinate 178,023 of VWZF01005837.1, read as the reverse complement.
CTCACACAAAGATGTCATCTTTTGGCATGATATGATTTAAACCTTCATCCATTTGGAAGATTTTGTGGAATCGGTGATTATATACGTCTGTCACCACCATCTAGAAGAGCAAATGATATTTGCAAAGAGATTATAGTAAAAGCGTAGATAAATTTAGGCAAACTACCTTTAAATTCAAGCAACAATTTATTCCAGTTCTCTATCAGAATTTTCAGCACCCCAACATCAGATGTATTTGTTAAGATTGATCAGAAAAACAAGGCAATTAACACACTGATTTTACATAGGTACTGAGGAGAGCAACTCCAAGTCAGCCTGGTGGAAACAGCAGCACAGATCCCACCACCAAAGTGGCACCAGGCTAGAAATTCAGGCATGGATCACTGACATCTGTAATTAACTGAAAGTGAAGTGCTACACTGGCATCCTAAAAATACCCCACCAATTACACTTCCTCTGGAAATGTTCACCTGATCTCTTCATTACTAAAAGGACATCCAAGAAGAGGTGGACCCAAAACAGACATTGAACATCTCTCAGTACTAAGAAATTACACTATCAGAAGTGTTGTGGGTGAGGACTACCTCTCTGTCCCTTCTCTTAAACATCTCTACTGCACTGGAACTATCAGGATAAACACAGATTGTTTCACGTATCTTTTTCATTTTACAATCAAACAGCATTTTAACTTGTTAGGGTTTTGTCACCAGTCTATTAAGTTCAGCTTATCACCCTTCTAAAAGCTAAGCCACCAAAATGCTTCAAGAACAAACTTTTATCAAAATTACTGTCTGCATTTATCCTTACATTTTCTGCAGGAATACCGGAGAGTTTGGAAAGTGATTCACACAGATCCGAGATGGCCCCCATCATTGGCACCACAACCCGGTACTAGAAACAAAGACAACATCATGCTTACACCAGGCAAAATAAACCCACACAAGGCAGGGAGCAAGAAAACAGAAATAAAACCTTAAAAACTCTTAAATCTTTAATTTATAGGAGTTCAGCTCAAGTCAGGATCAGAGTCGAGTCACTTCAAGTTCTTTTGGATCTCAGTTCTACCTTGCAAAGCAGGGATTTGGAGGGAATGAAAGCCTTGAACAGTTGGCCTTCTGCTATGATCAGGCTCAGCAGTAGTAAAACCCAGGAAAAAAATAATCACCAGACACAGCAGCTTGCACAGAACATAAAATTGCTGTTTCTTTATGTGATAAAAACTATCTTTGAGCCATTCTCTCCACTGCACTGGAGGTCAAGTCAAAAGCCTTGACAGAAATGCAAATATGGCCAATCAGTTCCTCCAAAACTACATTAGGGCACTCAGTCACTCTGCTTGGGCCCCCTAGATTTTGTGCTTGCCATGCCTGTCAGAGAAGCACAACGCTATCTTAGGGATGTGTGGGCCTGTTTGAAAATAAAATAAGGGGGAAATATAAAATCAGTCCATTGAGAAGACTTTACAAGCAAACAGGTCATTTTCTTTTTTTTTTTTTTCCAAGAGCGATTATTTTTCATTTCTGTTTGAAACTCAGAAGCCTTACCCATTTAGAATCATAGAATATGCTGAGCTGGAAGGGACCCATCAGAAACACTGAGTCTTAACTGCCCCGCCAACTTTAAAACCCAAGAGAAGGACTTGGATGACTTAAAGAAATTTGTGTGTTCAATGTGCCTCACCTGGACAGGTCTGTGCTGTGGGTCTGCATATACCAGGGTAACTTCCATGAGACGATCTCTCCTCAAGGGCAGCGGGAGGGTTAAGTAACAGAAGGGGTCAAAGGTCACTGAAACTTTGGAGCATTTGGGACAAACAAGGGTTGACTTGAAAAGACCATGAAAAATATCCACAATGATAGAATCGTTCCTCAGCCTATGATTTTCCCAGGCCTCTTTTGCCACCTCCTAGGAAGATAAAAAATTATTAGAAGTTACTTCTTGCAAAGACTCCTATAACATGGTGAGCACTGGGATCAAAGAAATCTTGTGAAATTGATACTGATGGGTAAAGTACTCAATAAAGGGGGTCTACCAGTACGTATGCCCAGCATAACACACTGGGACCTTCACAACATGACTTATGAACTCGTTATTGAAAGAAATCTGGTAACTGGCATTTGTCAGTGCAACCAGAGGTTGCTCTCAGCATGAGACTTTCAGTTTACAATACAATACCATACATTTTGTATATATCTCAAGTGAAATAAATGCCATAGATACACAGAATTTCTGCCTTGCATCCATTCATGTCACTGCAGTGGGAGCTTATTACTCTGTCCCCAGCTCAGCATCCTGGTTAGAGACAGCAACATTGTTGTGTGTGTATGTCCTACGTCAGGGAGAAAAGTACCTAAGAAGGCATGTTGGGCATCCTTTCCATCTCACAATTACCATCATTTCTTGGAGAGAAAAAAAAAGATTAACTATACTACTTCTTGTGGTGTTGCACATGCAATGTATTATGCAAAAAAAGACACATTGCCTGTTAACAGGAAAAAACACTAATCACATATACACTTCCTAAAACCAGTTTTTGCATCTGTCTTTTTGAGGTTCCTAAAGCACTTCTTCACCTAATATACTTACTCTGGGCTCTGCAGTTGTCAGTATATTGCAGCTGTTTATATTGTGACAAGCCATAAAAGCCCGATCGGGGAGCATGAGTTCACTGAGGGAAAGACATTTCACTGTTATGTGTCTGATTTTATGTGAACGTGGTGTTTGCCAACTGCAGGGGAACAAAGTGTCTGCAAGGGGCTCACGTATCAGTGCTGACAAGGAAGCAGAGCATAGGGAAAAGGCAGGAAATAAAAATGAAGAGACTTTTTGAGCCTCTGTAAGGAAACCCTCATAAGAGAATTACTTTTCTCCATTCAGGCAGAGTGCCCCAAAGCATGACAGGGTTCTCCCACTCCAGATATACTACTTTGTAGGGAGGATGTTTGTGTGGTCTGTGAGCAGGAAGGCCAGAAGTGTCCCAGAACCCAACTAAATGCCCTGGGAAGCACCACCTGGGCCCCGTACCGAATCAGGTCTGCCATTGGCATCCTTCAGCTCCAAGTAGGGCTTCTTCTTCACTCTGTTTAAGTCCTCATGTAAGCCATCTAGAAGAAAAGCTAAGAGCTCCTGGGAATCTTGCTGCTGGTATCCTGAAAACTGAGGAGCAAATCGGCCAACCTGTGTCTGAAACACAAAGGCAAGAAGAGTGAGGGGGGGGGTGAGCATTACCTGTGTTAAAAGACAGGAATAAAACCACTCAGGTCCTGGTTTTTGCAGAGATCAATTCCCCACTACCCTGTGTTGGCAGGAGGCCACAGTGAACTGGATGCTAATTCTGTAAAGGGTGCCAGAACAATTTTCCCTTCTAGTTTCAGTATTTCAGCTGAAAGCAGCTCTTCACACTAAAGCAATGAGAACATTACATCAAGAAACCACATTATAGATGCTGGGGATGCATTTTGTTTCCCACTCTGTAATTTCATTCTTTAGATTTGTAACTTGCATGTCTTTTCTCACTGATCAAAGCTCAAAGCTGGCAATTCACATGACCTGACCTAGTTTTGTAGCAAAAATCATTCTGATGCATCTGTAAACAGCTCTCAGGCTGGGAGGTCATCTATTAAGTAATACTAAAAGCAGTAGCCAACTCTGATGGATGACACTACTCCCTGGCAAGTTCCTGCCTAAAAAGCATTTATACAAAACATGAAAAAAAACCACTGAAGCAATTCTGTCCCTACTCCTTTCACAACAGTAAAATGTGTGGCAAGCACATCATCTTCCACTGTTTCTTCTGTCTCAGAGCTGTGCTACAAGAACATGACACACTTACTTTAAACATACGTGGGGCCACGTGAGACTGTCTCCCAGACCACATCTGTTTAATGAGCTCCGCATAGGCTTCTGCAATTTCTCCCCTCATTCCCAGTGGGTTGTTCTGATTTATTTCAGCTTCATATTTATCTTCCAGGAAATAGTCAGTCAGAGGAGGAGTATTGCTCAGACACTGAGAAAGCATTAAGAAAATGAACTTAACACACAGGGCAATAAATACGTGTGACAATGAAATAACAAATCCAAATTTCACATCAGAGCATGTACCGAGTTAGCAAAACTAGTGAGACTTAATCTGAGTACATGTTTAGTTAAAAAAAAAGAAAAAATTACGACAGAAATTTGTATTTGAAAGACTGCTGTCTAGAAAATGAAATCCTAATGCTAAATACAAGAAAGTAACAGGTCCTGAACATGACTAGTTTGCATGATAAATTAAGATTGAAGTGTGTTTAGATTAAGTTACTTTGGCAATAAAGATTAATTTTAGCAATTGTCTCTTAGCTATAAAGTCCAAGAAAACATAAACTGGTTTAAGGTTACCACGGTACAACTGAAAACAAAGTCATGTTGAGCAAAAAGCAGAGCAGTCCAAGTTTATTGTGGTATCCTGAACATCACATGCGTAATACATTAGTTATTTTAAGACCTGTTCTAGCTTTCAAAGCTAACACAGAGTGACTGAAGTCACTCCACAGCATTTGTACCATGCTAGAAGTTTGTCTGTTGCTTAAATCAAAGTTCATACAATTTGGCTCATACTTTGTTTGAACTTCTTAGCAAAATTTATCCCTAACAAGTTTCTGCATTTTTTAAAATGAAGAAAATAATCCTAAGAAACTAAATTTAAAAGTAAAGAATCAATTATCAGCTTTGCATAGCTGTGACAACCTCAACACCTCACACAATGACCCTGAACCTTTCCTGTAGCCATACATACTCTTAATTGTTCAAGATTCTTCACACATGGACTCAGAACTGCAAGTAGTGACCTGCTGATGTCACTTTTGCAGCCCACTCAGGTCAAAACGTCCTCCACATCAGCCTATTTTTGGCAGAGCACAGCACTGGGGCCTTGTGTTACAACTGGGCACCATTCAGTGCTTCCCCACTGCCTCTTCAGAAGCCACATATTTCAGATCCAGTTCCTAATATTGCAAAACAGTTTACAGTACTAGTGTGCTGCACATAAGCCAAAATAAACATGAACTGATTTTTTTGTCTGAGTTTTCTGGATTTTATGGGTTTTAGGAGGTGCAGTCTCGTCACTGAATCACATTAAACATCCTTTTATTTTCACTGATTTTAATCCACAATCTCTATGGGATTGATCTTTTATTTAATTCTAAAGAGGGCTCTTTCTAATTCTCACCTGTAATGCGGAATTCATGAAGCAGGTGTTTCCAAGGTTACTGAGTCCACAAAGTCCAGGCTGTGACAGGGAAGCACTGTCCCTGCAGTTGTAAGAGTTACAGACAAATCCAGAACCTCTGGAAAAAAAAGACACAGTGAACCCCACAATGAGTTTACTAAGTCTCAATGCTACTTAAAAGTCACATCAAATACAAGTCAAAAACTCCTTAAGGAAATTGTTTAACCAGACTACGTGTTTCTGCTGCTTCATAGTGGTTAATACTGAATACCAGGAACATGAAGTGTATGTGCTAACATTGGAAACATTAATCCTTACACCATCTATTATTAATTTGTGTCTCATAACACATCAATTTCCTCTGTCTGTAAGTAAACAGCACACTATCCTAATGCAGCAAGAGTCTATATAATACACTGTAAGAAATAACAAGAAAATTCTGATCTGTACCTGGAAAGGCTTCTACCACAATGGTAGATGGAGAAAAGAATATAATCCTTTCCCTCATACCCCAAATCCCCTCAAAATCAGGCAATGCTTAGGCAGTTAGTAAGCTCTGGAACTTTTGCAAGTGAGCAAGGAGCACCAGAAGGCAGTGATTTCAAAGAGCAAAGTCTGATAAACAGATACACAAGAGTAGTAGAACTCCTCATAGGGCACCATCACACTCGTTTTCTATGCTGGCAAGGATGCAAGGGATTATTCACATGAAGAACACAGAAACAAAAAGAACATTCCTGCTCTTACCCCCTGCCCAGGTGGGAGCTGTTCAGTCCATAGGAGTTACTGCTATCACCGTTAGTAATGACAGAAGTGGCAGACACTGAGGAATAAGAACTTGATGATGATTTTGAAGAGGTAGCAAAGTTTCTGCTAGTTGCAGTGCTTGATCTGGGAGAAAGGAAAAAAGTAGAAACAGTGCTACTACTTTTTTTACCCCCAACCCAACCTCCCACAAAATTCCAGAGACTTGCCATGCTACAATTAGTTAACCCACACAGAATTGACTGCTTTGATTGTGCAACTACATTTCCAAACACTTGTCTGGAGCAGAAACATTAGGAAAAAAGTATCAGAAGCAGGAGCAACAATTCTTGCTTAAAGCAAAATCTGGGTCCCAGACAGAAATCAGTAGCAATTCAGATGGTGTGAGTGAAAGCAAGCTTTATGTTTATCAGTAAATCACCTGGAAACAAGCAAGGAAAACCCCTTAAACCTAAACACCAAAAAACACTCAGCCTGTGTTAAAAAGTTACACGGTCAGTCCTTCTCTACCTGACACCCAGACCACACATTCAAATGGAATGTTAATTAGGAAGAAGATAACCGGGATGGGCACAAAGCAGCTTGTTCCTGAGCCTGGCTGATTTAACTACACTGTTGTACAACTACAAGCTGGAGACAAGACACACCACAACATACACACGGCATGCACAGAAATCCTCAGCATTTGGAGACGGGAGATATTGGAACAGATTAAAAAAGCTCATATGCCTCAAGTCTATCTGGTTGTGAATCCCACACCACCACTCTCCTGGCCCAGAAAAGAACCAGAACACAAGACCAAGAAAGCACTGAAGTTCAACAATGTCCTGACACAGAGAGCTCCATAAAAAAGCAAACTCACAAGACAGTAATACACTAACAAGTTTAAATAAATTATTTTGACACTAATTAATTTCTCTATAGCAAGTGCTGACTGAGATGGTCTGTTCTCTCCACCTTTGCCCAAATAAACATGTAAAACCAAAAGCAAAAAGGTGCAGGGCACCACCAGCCACTCAACAGTGGGTACTACTCCCAGTGCAGAGCAGAGTGCCAGCACAGGACAAGGCCCTCAAGCTGTACCTTGTCCATCTTTTCTCATGTGGCCCTTATTCTCAAGTGATACAAACTAAAAATAAAAACATGCTGGAAAACCTCTGTGGGGCAAAAACTACAAGATAGTGAACAAACCATAATGGCCATGAGGCGGCAGAACAGCTGGACAGCCTTAACAGTTTGGAAGCATAACAGTGGTGAATAATAGTAAAATAAATACAGAAGTAAACAAGTTACAACAGCAGCTTCCAGATGAAAATACCACCCCCTAACATCAGCAAAACCTGAAGCATGTTAAAAAAAACCCACTAGCCAGCACAAACAAAACTACACTGGAAAGTATCCCAGAAAGAATGAAATCTAACAAAATAAATAAGATAACCATTTCTGGGACAATACACGCCTTTCTGTCATTACGTGTTGGAGGTGGAACTTCTCAAGACTATCTGGACACAAAAATAAAATCAGTGAGAAAACAAAAGGATCTAGACTAAACAACAATTATCAGGCTCATGCTGCATATGCATGAGTTTCAAGGGTCAAGAATAAAGCAAATTAACTAACAACAGCATGTAAATCCACTCAGAACACATTTTAAAAGTTTGAAGGAGTGAATTATCTAGAAGCAAAGAAGGGCAATCTACAACACACTAGACTTGAAAACCTGACATCTCTGCTTGACACATTTGATCCCAGCGACAGAACAGAAAAAGATGCTCAGAAAATAATATGAAGAAAATCTATTAGGGAGAAAAGGAAAGGAGGACAAGCTCTTAAGGGATTGCAGCATTTCAAATAGAAGCAGAGAGATAGTGCATAATCAAGAGTCACATGGCAACTGAACAGCTACAAGCACTTCAACAGTATCCTACATACACAAAAAAGCTAAGAAATATGGGGGAAGATAAAAACCAATCAGAAAGCAAAGATAAGAGACAAGTCACAGAGCAGGGAAAGGTCTACCTACAAAGCCATCAAGGATCTCAAGTGAATTCCTGTTAGAAAATTGGGAAGGTTCATGTAAGCAAACAACAGAAGAGAGGCCAAGAGCTTTCCAAGAGGGGAGGGGAAAAAAAGCCCACAAAACAAATCAAATACACTTGGAAAGATACAAAATTCTAAGTACTCTCACATTTTACAAGTTACTAATCCACCTGTAATATCTGAAGGATCTACTAAGCACAGCTTCTCCCTCTTATTTCACAAGATCCTCACAAAGGTAGCCATGACTCCAGGTGAAGGGCACAGAGGGCAGCTGAGAAAAACATTTTTCTCTGAAACCTTCCCATTTTAAGCATGGGAAGCTACAGTTAATGACCCCACAGTACTGCAGGCTCTCAAGAAGACTGCCTCAGTTGCACACAGAGGTGACAACAGAAGTCCTAGATTCCAAGTATTTACCCCAAATGCCCCAAAAAGGGTTTCTGTGAAACATGAAGACTTTGACTGGTCAAAGGCATCTGCCCTCTCCAATGACATCTCTCACAGGATATGACTTCTGCTCCCTTGGAAATGGAGGCCACAAGACCTTGCTCTGAACTAAGAGACAACTGTTACTTCTTCTTTAAAGTTTGTGACTTAAAACCTTCCAAAATGTTCTGGGCTACTCGGTGGGTTACCACTGAAACTACCCTCAGTTTGCTTCATTTGCTCTTTGTATACACAACAGACACTGCACTGGACTGGAAGGTGCCAAGCTCCTGTAGCTTCCCTTTGATCACCACAATGTTTCTGACAGGGATAAACACATTCATCTATGTTTCATCAACAAAATCTACACAGGAGAAAACTACAGTGAAGAAAGACTTCATACAACCATGCAACAGCTCAGGGTTTGAGAAAGTAACTTCACAGGTTTGAGGATGAGACTCTATGGCACAACTGCTGAATCAGTCCTCCTGCTTAAGCACAATTGAAGCCTCTCAAGTTAAATCCTGTCTGAGCTAAAATACACCTTCTAGAAAAAACTACCACCACAGTTTCACAGTGGCCACGACAGCCAATCCAGCAGAGCACAGATAAACTCTCCCAGTGATCAATAAATACCCTTTAAGGTCACAAGAAACGTACATTTCATTTGCAGCACAACTATCTGGCTTGATCATCTGGACATTAGTTTTCGGTCATCTCCTGCTGCTACCTGTAGAGTTCCTTCTTCAATTTTCATTTCTCATATCCCACAGAAGCTTTTAAGTGTTACAGTCACTTTTAAATTTCTCACCATTACAATATTTTAACTACACACAAAAATTCTTTGCTAATTCTTCAACAATTCCCTTGGTTCCTTCTGAAACCTCTCATAGTCTACTTTCCAAATTTGGTGACAGCCTCACAGGACATGATCACTTCCACACACAGTTTCATCAGTGTGCCAGTTACCAAAAAAGTCTTCTGATGCACACTCAGCATTTCCCCACTGAATCCCTCAGTTACTTGCTTGTTTTTCACTCCCATTCAGGAAACTGAACCAGGACTGGAATTACATTCCTATAGAATCCAACACATATTTGGGGCTCATGTTCTTCACACCTATGTACACAACTTCAACTCACATTGCTGCTGACTGCAGGTAAAGACAGCTGGTTTATGTCTTCCTACAAAACCTGTTAAGATCCCACACAAATGGCAAGTGAGGAGAACTCTGGACACTTGCAGCATAAAGAGAACAAGGTCAGACTAATCTAGTACAGAAACTGAAGCCATGTGGTTGGTAAGTAGAAAAACTGCTAAGCTGAACAGCTTGAAAAAAATACTGTAAAAGGAAAAAGTGTTTCAATTCAATTGAGGGTACCTTCAGAGCATACAGCAGAATTAGTCCTCCTGCTTAAAACTACCAATAATAATAATAATATTATGACAAAAGGTTTTTGTCAGAGAGAGAAAAACTAGGAGTTCCATTTAACTGACAAAGCAGAGGCCATAATGGATTTTCATTTAGAAAGTTCTTACATACAAATGACTCCTTAACTTATGTTACATACTCAACGCTCCTCTGCAAGCTTGGCATCTGCTGCAAACTCAAGCACTTCAAAGTCATGCAATAAAGATCTGCACACAAAATATTTAGCCCAGTTGCTGAAGGAGTCCTCTGACATCACATAGTGTCAGGACACCATACCATCAGTAAACAGAACAGGAAGAGGAAATAGCAGGAAAATTCTAGCTCCAGCCAAAGAACCAAATGGTATTTTACTGCTGAGTATTGCAAAGGGAGGCAAACAGGCAGATGCTAAATAGAACTTCGCTCCTGTTTTCGAATACAATACCTGATTAAAAAGGTGCTATTCTTACAGATGTAACATCATTTCTTGCTTGCTCTTGGTAAGAAAATGATAGCCAGGATAAAAAAAGAGTGTGCTAGGGCTGAGCTGGAACTCTGCTAGCTCAGGATTTTATACTGGGAGTCTTGTAAGTAACAACTAAAGAGTACTAAGTTCCACAGAGTCATTGATACGATCCCCCATCAGAAACAAAGTATGCCTCCAATTCTGAAATTCCTAGAATAAGTATAACCCATTCTCTCTTCTGAAAACTACTTTAATGGTGAAAGCAGTTTCAAGCTACAAGAAGAAAGTATTTTGTTGTTTAGGGAGCAGCAAACTAACAAACAGGAGTGGCCAAGCACAGGCTGAATACACCACCCAAGGACTGCTGTGGAGTTTAAGAGCATTTTTCCTGTCAGCCAGACTGATGGCTGGGAAAACACACAGAAGGCTGCCAAACGTGGAAAATCTATTTCCCCTGGTAGGGGCCAGTGCCTCTGACAAACAACAAATGCTGTTGAAAAATCCTCATGGCACAGAACCCATCCACCCCACTGTCACCTTGTTCTGTGAGTAGTGACTGAAACAAACTCCCAGCTTTCCAAACCTCTTTAGGCACACAGGCAGTGATGCAGGTGCTCACCATTTCTCTACCAACACCCTGTTTGGTTTGTGCCATCATAACTCTAAATATAGGAAAAACTCTCTCATAAGCTTTTAATATTAAAGTGATCCAGCCCCAAAAACTCCAAATACTTAAGTTCCCCATGGTGTTGGCTAAGCAGTATTTTCTCCAGATGAGAAATAGAACATTGAAGCACAACATTTGCCTGAGACAGAATTAAGCACAAATACAAAAGAACATATAATCCTATATGTATTACTTAGTACAATTCTTTCAGCCACTACTATCAGCATCAAGTCAAACAATTTCAGAAGTTTCATGTTATAATAAGCAAATGAAAATATTAATCTGCATACCAATAACCATTTTCATTTATGTATCACTAGATGTTAAATCAGAGTCTTTATACATCAGACTTGCTACTGACAAAGGACAATTTGAGGCCTGAGAATGCTACAGAAAGTTCACTGTAGTCCCAGGGGCATTCTCCTGATTCATTCACCCAGTATGATCTCTCAGAAGTATTGTTTCAAAATAGGTTTTCACTGACCTATCTGATCCATTTCTGAACTAGTGTATCTTGATCTCAAATGAATCACTTGGCAGCAAGTCCTGTAAGTTAACTGTATTGTACAGAAAAGCACCGAGTCTGATGGCTCCCAGGATGGGAACTGAGTAAGCCCATCAGACCAGGAAAACCACTGAATTCTACCTTCCATAGTAGGCCTTGATATGAGCAGTTCCTTCTCATTCCAAGCATTTCCATCTACACCATTCACTCTATACACACAGTATTTCATCAAGACCCCCCCTCCTACCCATCTCAGACACCATCTCAGACAGAGAGAGGATCTGTGTCATATTTACAGGCTTTTCTAACTGCCTCTGGGGGCAGGGGTGCTGGTCAGCTATTTCTATACCCTTTTTAAGGGGGAACCACCAGAACTGAGCATTCACTACTGGCAGCTTTGGAAATAGACTCACAAGATCCTTTCTCTTCTACAACAATCAAAGACAGATTGTTCGTTTCCCTGTGCAGTCTGCAGAGGTAGTTTTTTAAGTAGACTAGTTCAACGCAAATAGCACTTTTGTCTCCTAAGCACTATAGAAACCCTAAGCTATTTAATCCTCACACAACCTATCTGAAAAAGGCTTCAAAACAGACATTTGCTAAGACATGAAACCTGCAGCAGAACCACTGAAGAATGTTTATATTCCAGATTTTCTCTCCTTCAAAATAACCAAAACAAAGCAAGCCACAACAGCCAGTGACAACCAGGCTTTCACAGAGAACACGTGGTCACTAAAGCCCAGCAAACAAGCTGGACAACATAGCAGAAACCTTTAGAACATGCTTGCTTACTTTGCCAGGAAATGCTGTCCAGGCCACGTGCCATCTTCATTTTTCACTTCTATTAGAACCACCTGAAAGAGAGTGCAGATAATAAAGGTAACTGCAAGTCTGTTACACATTTTGCAAAAGCATTAACAAATCACATTGTCAATGTTTGCTCAAAGCATAAAAGCAAATGGAAAAAAATACATATGAGCAAAAGCACTAAAAAGACAAAAAAAAAAAAAAAGAGAGATAAAAACTTATGCCCCTTACCTGACCCTGATAGAGCCCTGCATCTTGCACTGTGCTATCCAGCTTGCTAAGCTGCTCGTAGGTGTTACTCATATACCTGTTCCACAACCTGGTTTCCTTCTCAGCTGGGATATTAAACAGTTTTCTCATTTCTTTCTCAATGGTAGCTGTTCAGGAGGAAAAAAAAAAAAAACAACACCAGAATTACTAAAACATGAGTGCTTTTGAAGGTCCCCCCAAAGCTTTCTCTTCTTTGGGCTGAAGGCAGCTCCCTCAGACTCTTCTCTCATACAACATGCTCCAACCCAACTGCTGTGTTGGTGGCCACTAGACTTGCTCCAATTTAATAACATCCATCTTGATCTGAAGGGCACAAATTATCTCTTGAGGCAGCCTCAGAGCAGAGCTTCATCTGCCAGAGAACTACTTACCAACAGTGTCTGCTTTGCTGAAGTGGCAGCTGATGCCATTGTCGGGGTCGCTGCTCTCACACAGCTTCAGCTCCAGGAGATAAACTTCAACCTTGTAGTGCTTCACAAACAGCCCATACTCCACCACCTGCAAGAGAGAGCAAAGTAACACAAAGCTGAAATACTGAGCAGTCCTCTAGGGTATGCTGCTCTAAATACTGTAAGCCTTTAGGAGTCTTGAGAGTCAAGCCACAAACTGAACAATGACTTGCTCCTCTGTCCAGATTCAGTCACCTCTGTCAGCTTGCTTTGGGGTTTTTGTTTTATTTTTAAAACATAGGAAATCCCAGTGTTTTTCTTCCACACTGCAAAGTTCCAAAGGTGCACCATCACAGCTGAACTGATAGTGTCAGCTAATTATCCCTGCAAAATACTTGATTACACAGAGCATGCTAGAAAAAAATCTTTTGCCTCTAGTCTTTGACTAAGGTTTTCATAAAGAAGGAAACAAGCCTATAACTATGGGGCAAAATCTTCTCTATTAGAAGAGAGCACGACAAAGCATTGTTTTTTCTGCATAGTACACAGAATCTGCCTTATTACTCCTTGCAAGAACAGAAAAATACCTTTTAAGTTGTTTTGATGACACTGCTTTATTTCAGAGTAGTTTTCGAATCAATTTTGCACTTGAGAGAATTACTCCAATGGACACATTTACCCGTTCCAGTAGCTTCCAGAATATTTTTAGAAAGGTTTTCTCTAAGACTGGACACCATTTTTTACCTATAGATCATAAAGCACACTATGCCAGAAAGAAAAGCACATTGCACAGGCTAGTTATGAGACAAGTCCAATGTAACAGGAGGGGAAAGAAAAAAACCCACACTCCACTCAACAATAACAAAACAAAGAAAACCCCACACCTCAATTTTATCTCTAGAGTTCTTGGCAGCTATAAAGCCTCTGAAACTGAGACCATATTTCATTGAACAAGCTTGTATAGTTTTTAAGAGCAATAGCGTTTGAGAGGGGTTTGGACAATGCCCTTAATTTTCTCTAACTTTCAGTCAGCCCTGAATTGGTCAGGCTGCTGGTCTAGATGACTCTTAAGTCCTTCCCACAGAAATATTCCATTCTATTTGTGTGACATTGGACTTGGTATGATCTATATCTGTAACAATTTACAGAAAAAAACTTTACTCAGCTTTGAAAAGAAACAAACAATTAGGATCAAGACTTACAGTGAGAATTACACTAAATTATGCTTCCCTCTTCTGAGCTTTTTAGAGGGTCATGTTAGACATACAAGGTGCTTTAAATGTAAATAATTAAGAAACACATTTGGAAAGATCATCAGTATTTTTCTGTTACAACAGAAAGTAAAGCTCCCTGTTTCAACAGCTTCTTCATAGGCAGAGTAGACTTTTTTTTTTAAGAAAGCAAAGGAACCAAATCACAAGTTCACTGTTTCTTTTTCAGAAGGAATTTCACAAAACATGACTTCCTGTTCTCCAGTATTCTATAGTTAGAAACAAATAAATAAAGAGCCATATTCAGAAATGGAAGAACTCTTTCCAAGAAGTTCCAGATCAGAACACCAAGTCCATTAGGATGAATGAACGGTAAGAAGAGTCTCTAATCACCTGCAGATGACTTTTAAACACTGTCTGAGCAGTTTGCTTGTTCTCTGCCAAAGCAAAACTCAGGCCATACCATTTGACAGCAATCTGAGCACAGCAATTCAAGGACTGAGGAAGCACATCAAAACACTTTCCAGTGGGACTCTGTAGAAGTCTCCCCAAAAATATGGTTTGAACTACCAAAAGAAACCTGAATCATAAATAAATCTAATCTAATCCTCCTGTACTTGTTTTTGATCATCAAACAAAGATGGGAGAAATATCACCTTGCAAAATCATAAAGATGCATGAAAATTACTTCCCAGATCCTACTTTTGCAGATATTTCAATGTATGAATTTACAGTTGACCCAGCTTTAGGAAAAGGCTTAAAACGTTTAAGGACCACAAGTTTAAGTGTTTTACTTCCAGTGCTAACTGGAGAATACTGTAACCACATCCTGCCCATGTACTACTGAAGTGCAGTGCTGCAGCTTGTGTGTCCCACTGACCCACTCTGTATTTTTGTAAGAGGCTGTTACATCCCACAAACCCACTATTCTGCTATGTTTCAGCATCTTTTTAAATATAAAAATCCACTTCACTTACCAGGTCAACATTAAACAGACAGTCTCACAGCAATTCAAAACTTTGAAAGGTAACTCTTAACTGGACCAGGATAACTTGGCATGTTCTGTTTATAAACCAGCATTAGCTCTGAGCTCTAGCCCTTGGTAATTACAGTGTTGAAAGTGGCATCTGATACTCCAGTAAAAGGAGGCTCATAAAGTTAAGCCTGTCACACAAGTGTTTCCCCAGTAACTCCCAAACCTCTTGTCAACTTCCAAATTTCTCAGAAAAGAGAGTGTGCAATGACATGGCAGACCTTGGGAAAGCAATTAGTTCATGAAGGAAAACATCACCACTCAGAGAGGCACTGATCAGCAACAGTTCCAGTTCCCCCTCTCAGTGCAGACTTGCTATTCCTCAAGTCAACCTGTTTCCCTAAAACCAAATCTCCTTTACATGCTGCAATTCTCTTCTACTCCCCTACTTCATGCTTACACTGGAGTTCTGTCTCAGCTGAGTGAACCTGGCGTCACCTGGAGATACTCAGTTCATTCAAGGTTTCTGAAGATGTCAGAATTTCTCTTTAAATACCATTTCTAGCCCATACTGAATGAAAGCATTCCAGTAGCACTCATGAGCACAAGCAGGACAGGAAGAGAGGGATCTTACTTCCTTTCTGGTGTCACACTTTCCTGGGTCTTGCACACCTTGGAGCAACCCTTACTGTAACATAGTGCTACTTAAACACAAGAGCTACTAATTCTGTACTTTGTAGCAATGCTATTCACTTGGTGCAGTGATTGGTCTTTATGAACCTCCATACTGGCACAGCTCAATTTAGTCAGTGCAAAAACGTGAGACTAAAAATGAAAAAAAAAAACCCTTTTACCCATAAACAAGTGTCTGACAGATTTAAAAAAAAGCAACTTGTAAGTTCCACCTTCTGGAACAAGTTATATACTCAGAACACATAAATTACTGCATCTGCCAAACAAAACTAAGACTTACAGGACAAAACCACAAATATATCTCTTCTTAAGATTTTTGAATCACAGAATATTGGAAGAGAAAACAAGAATCACCTTAAACTCATGAGGAAGTCCCTAAGCCATCTGGACTAAAAGATAAATTTTTCAAGTGCTTCACTATGTCCTGGAAGATCCACGGGTTTGACTAACAACCTGCATTTGTCAACAAAGCACAAACTATTTCACACAACATGAAAGCACTGCACCGGTCCAAACAATCATAATGTAAGAAGTTAACCAGAACAAGGTTCATGGTTCTCACCCCAAATAACCCATCAACTGAGAACCCCTGAACATTCAGGCCATTTAACTGTAATACAGGCAGGTCATTCATTAAGACAACAAGGCAAAAAGACCTCTTGTTATTATCTCCTAAGAGCTGCTGAGGATCCTGTCATAGCTGGCATCTAGCAAAATAAACCGTCTGACAGAGAACAGAAAACGAAACCAAGATGAGGGGAACCTGATTCACCCGTACTCACTTTCCTCACAATAGGCTGCTGCCCGTCTATGCAGCCATACCACGCTACTAGTTTGTTCCAGGCTTCGGTGGGCACCAACACGTAATCCAGCTCATCAATGAGGTGTTCCTTTAAGCTCTGAGTTTCCGGATCTAAGAGGGAGACAGAGGGCAGTGAGCTCGGCATCTAACACCCCTTTTGCTTTCCCAGACCCGCACACGTAATGACAGGACAGCCGGACACCGCAGTCCCCGCTGCCGGGGCCGGCAGAGCCCCCCGAGGGCGCCGGCAGAGCTCCGCCGTGCCGCTCGCAGCGGGACCGCGGCCGAGCGCCCTCCCGAGCCCCCGGCTGCGAAAGCGAAAGCCGCTCGGGGAAGTGCCCCGGGGAGCCCCCGAGCGCGGCCCCGCCGCCCGCAGCACTCACCGCCGAACAGGCCCGAGTTGTCGATGGGCCCCGGGAACAGGCCCGCGTTGTCCACGGGCCCCGGGAACAGGCTGGGATCGCCCGGGCCGAACATTTCCCAGTTGTCGAAGCCCACGTACTTCTTCCACTGCTTGAACCACCGGCTCTCCACCAGGTACCTGCAACGGACGGCACCGCCCGGCGCGGCCCCCTCAGCGGCGGCGCGGCCCGGCCCGCAGGCCAAGCCGCCCGCAGGGGAGGGG